>JAUBOC010000001.1:30433651-30444602 GCA_032275365.1 Anablepsoides cearensis
ACGCGCGTCCACCATTGACTTTGCATGTAAACCAGACGCTCCTGACGCTCAAAACGCGTTTGGTCTGAATGTAGCTTTATAGTTAGTCTTAGAGTCCCAGGAGTGGTCTTTTTAAACTGATCCCTGCTGTCTTCCAGTCAGACCTGAGTAGCCTGGGGGGTTGTTACCTCCTACCTGTGATGTCTTAAGCTCTATTCCTGACTGCCAGCAAAATGCTAAAGTCTGCATTTCTGCCCTCTGGGTTAGACTTTCATCGACTGTTTGAGTCACAGCTTCAGATCTCCCTCCATGCCCCTTTTCTATTTCTTCCTCCTCTCTTTCTGCATTCTGCCAACACAAATGCCTGTTTGGTGTTGATGGATAGAGACAACTGCAGTGCAAATGCAAAACATTAGTGCACACATAGCAGAGTCCATGTGAAAGGGTGCAACCAGAGCTGAGAGTAGATTAACTTTACTTCCCAATTAGCCCAGTCTGAAGGAGAGGAAATGGTCCTGACTGGCCTGCTGCTTCCTTTCTTCTTGGTGTATGTGTTCATGGTGACATAAGTACGTCGGCTCCGTCTGATCTAATCCTGAAGTGTTGCTCCCAGACAGCTGCCTGGCGGCCAGTGGCTGTCACATGCTGCCTACAGTTCTTGTTCATGTTAAAAATGCTTTTACAACACAGGTCTGGAGGTTCTGCCGGAGACTGGAAGTGTGACCAGCCTCAATTCCATAAAGGTTGATTGTGTACAATGTAAATAAAAACAGAGTACACTGATTTGGAACATTGTTAACAGATCAAATGTATAAATAGAAGAAAGTTGTACTTTATTATTTTTAGAAAAACAAGGTTATTTTGAATTTTATGACATAAAATAAATCCTAAAAAGATGGGACAGGACAGCAAAAAGCTGTAAGAGTAAGTGGTACAAATAACCAGCTGGAAGAGCATTTTGCAACTAATTAGTATTAGAAACTTGGAAAATGCCAACAGTTGAGCAGTCAGGAAAGGGAAGTAAAAAGGTAAGTGATGTTTATTTACAAGTTGACCCAGAAAGGTTCTGCCAGAGGAGGAGGAGGGTTATTATTGGATCCAAAAGGTAATGAGTGAGATATTACAAGTGCTCCTTTCTTACAGATTTGAGGAGATCTGGCAGCATGGAGAGGAGGGTAAGTATGCAGGTGAGTAGTTACAGATGCAGAATGACTGGTAGGCAGTCAGGTAGATAGATCCAGGAGCTTGCAAGAGCAGAGGAAAGACAATGCAAAGTTTTAAAAGGGCATTTCTAAGGCACAAGAAATGAAGGTAGGTACAATTAAGGTAAGTAACCAACAAGGAGTCAGAGAACAGGTAATGAACTCCTATGATTAGATTCAGTAAGAAGACTGGGTTCAAAAAAGAGAATTTTAGAAAAGCTGAATGGGCAGAAATTCACCAGTCTGCAAAAAACAATTATTAAAACAATTCCAGAATAATGTTCCTCAACATAAATTATGAATCTACACTTCATATTATCATCAAAAGATTTCAAGAATATAGAAAATCTCTGTGCTTGTCATATTGCGTAATATAGTTTTTGACCCAGGGTTCAGAACACCAGACAGAGAGGATTTCATAGGAAACTCCAAAGTAAAACGATAATGCTTTTATTTTGTAGTGGGTGAAGGAGACTCAGGTAAAAAGTAATGGTCTTCCTGAGCCAATATGCAAACATCTGTTACAGAATGATGTGGGTTTTTAACATAGCCCATGATCTTTGAGGGATAAAAGGTCACGGGCATTCCATGTTTTTCAGCCTCGCTGCTTACTTGCAGAGATTTGCGTAGAATCTCAGAATCTTTTGATGATATTATGGACAGCATATGATGAAATCCCTAAATTTCTTGCAAAGTTGAAAATCGTTCCTAAACTGCTGGACAATCTGCTCATGCAGTTGTTCACAAAGGCGTGAACCTCGCTCCATCCTGGCTGTAAATGTAGTGAGGGTTCAAAGAGAGTTAATCCAGTGGTAGTATAAGTTAGTGTGCATGTTTTACCCAACATAAATAGAACTTCCACAAGGGTGTGTTGTTATTTATCATGTACCTTAATGAGGATTTCCATCTGGCTATTGGACTAAAAATGGAAATATGAAGAGAGGCTAATCGAGGCGCCCAGTGGGATTGTGGTGCCAATAGGCAACAGCTGACCTATTCCACTAATGAGGTCCAAGAGTTTAAAAGACTGTGGAGGTGTTCTCTTCTCTGCTGGAACATTGCATACCAACCATCTTGCCAACTGAGACCCTCCTGGAACAATCTGCTCCTCCATGTCTCCAAACTCAGCCAACCCTGGAACACTTCAGGCCTGCCAGCCTGCCTTCAGCCCGTCTGCCAACAACCTTCAAACATTGCCTGCCTCAACTGAACTCATCACCATACTCACCTGGAATACAGTACACTCCTCTCTTCACTGCCAAACCATAAAGAACCTGTAAGAATGAACTTATTTTTCAACAATACCTCTACTTACCTAGAACCCATATCTACAACCAAAATTCCATTGAAGTTGGGACATTGTGCAAAACAGAATACGATGACTTACAAATACTTTTCAACCTATATTCAATTAAATCCACTACAAAGACAAGATGTTTAATGTTAAAATAAAGTTAATTGTTTGCTTTTTTTCAAATATTCATTCATTTTAAATTTGATACCTGCAACAAGTTCCAAAAGTGCTGGGACAGGGACATGTTTACCACTATTCAACCCATTCTCACTCCCGACTCGTCAACATATTGACGCTTGGTCAGGTAGCCGTCTTCGTCCAGCTTCGGACGGTATCCCCGTCGCGTCTGTTCTTAACGAGATGGGGCAGAGCAGGAGGAGCGTGTTTTCTTTTTTTTTTCAAAGAGTAGGAAATACACAAAACTAACTGCCCCAGACCCTAAATTTAACTTCTATTAGCTATATACTGCCTATCCCTGACCTCAAACCCTAAAAATAACCAATAACCCTGATCCCTCATATTAACCATTTTTTAAAATGTAGAGAATATGTGAGATCTAACCGTCCCAGACCCTAAATTTAACTTCTATTATCCATATACAGCATATCCCCGACCTCAGTACCTAAAATTAACCATTATTCCTGATCCCTCATATTAACCACAGACCCCCAACCCAAAGACCCCTAATAGGCGGAACCCAGAAAAGCCGCGGGCGGCTCTGACTGACGCGAAGGGGTTACCCATCAAAACTGGACGCAGACGGCTTCCTGACCAAGCGTCAATATGTTGACGAGTCAGGAGTGGGAATATGTTGCACTATTACTTCAACTTTCCTGTTAAGAACATTTAATAAGGGTTTGAAAAATGAGGATACTAATTGTGTGAAGGTGGAATTCTTTCCCATTTTTGCTTGATGTACAATTTCAGTTCATTAACAGTCAGGGGCACTTCATTATGCATTTTCAATGTGAGTTATGATACACCCAAGGTGTTGCAAAAGGTTCCCATACTTTCACACAAACAGGTGTCCACAGTCTGAAATTATGTCCTGGGGGATGCCATGGAGATAAAAAAAAGAGCGTTGCATCAGATTCTGAGCATTTTTGAGAGCGCGGGTGATGAGATGAAGTGTACTGCTTTTGAGAAATGGTCAACAACATACTGGACAGCAGTGTTACATTCAGTAGTAGCCATCTGATGAAGGAACGAAAATGTAGGCTCAGGGATGACATGGGATAGGCAGCAGATGTAGCAGACCACAGGGTGGACCATTGCTTTTCTCCTAAGCACAGACTTAACAGGCTGAAAAAATCTTTTTAACATCATCGTTGACAGAAGCCCACCAAAAATATATTTTAACAAATTCCAAAGTGCAGGTAATACCAGGGTGATGTGGGGTTAAACTTATGTGACCATGAAAAAACTTGAGATCTTACTAATATGGGAATGAAGAGGTGATTTGGTAGACAGGATCGGGTTATGTTTGTTCAGGTTATTTGGTGTTCTCAGTCTCATTAGTCTCATTGGGGAGGTAATAATTGTGCCCTGTGTGGACACATTCTGCTGGTTTTAGCTCATTGATACAACCAATATTCTAGACCTTGTGTGATCTTATTTAATGCAGGAATCCTGTGCAACCAAACCTGCTCTGTCCAACAGAGGAGAGAAATGTTCAATAAACAGCCTGAGCAGACAGACCAGTCTTGAACAGAACATAAAAAACTAAAAACAGAGGCGAGACATCAAGACATGTTGTAACCTAAACCTGCAAGAGAACAAAATGAGTAATAAGTAACAAATTGCTTTGTGTTCTTAAAAATTCAGGAAATTAATGTCCGCTCCAGTTATAATTATGTTATTGTGATATTTTTACTTTGTTCCATTGTGGAAAAAATATGACTTTATGAGATTCACAAACAATTGCATTCTGTTTGTATTTAAATTTTACACAATTTTCTATATTTGTCTGAATTGTTACATTGCATATAGGAAAAAAACAGATTTTTTGTTATTTTATCTTTTTCCACTATGACATTTTTTATCTCTTTTTTTTTGTTTTTAGTAATGACGTTTAGTTCTTTTGAAAATCTCTGCTTTTTGTCATTGGAGAAATAAAATAATATGTTACTACTGACAGTCAGGTTGCCTGGTTGGTCAGGGTTGGTCACATCACAAATATTTTCTGTAAGCAATTAGTCAGTGAACCAACATGGAATTATCACAAAACAGAATTCAGCCCTCATTAGTACAATTTATAAAACATGCTTTATCTTTCTTTCTTTTCTCGCTATAATCAGCTTAATTCACTGAGCTCTGTTTAGGTTTGTGCTGCTGTCATGGTAAAATAAATGATCATGCAAACAATGTTCACCTGTTAGGGTCTTTTTATTTTCATTTTTCATTTTTATTTCATGTGTGTTATTTCAAATATCACACTGAAAAATATACAATTTAATGTGTCATAAACATTTCTGAAGTTGGATGTCATGGTGGCAGACAAGTGTAAATGCAGTACAAGCAACTCCAAAACATAAAAAAACAAATGCAACAAAAAAAATGCAATAAAAGTAGAACCTTAAAGCAGTTATGACAGGGGCCCAAGCCCATTTATGCATGTCGACCTTGGCCCATGTCATCCCCAGCACCCTGTCAACTTCCATGATCTGCTGGATGCATGGAAAAAAGTGGACCACTAAGAAAAAAATAGACAGAAACATATGGCCAACAAAACAAATGCAAAGGAAAAACACTGCCAATACCAAAAACAACTGCAAGTAAGCAAACATTGCAAACTCCCTTGTTAACAGCATCATCCATCAGGATGATCAGAAATTTTTGAAAGTGTAAGAAATCCAAAACTGAACTGTCCAAAAGTCACCTGTATAATATAATCATAACAATATATGCTCCTTTCTAAAGAAGGTGGAATTGAGCGCACATCAGACCCTTCCCCTGACACACCTCCATTTAAATATATAAATATGTTCTACATTTGTGATTCTCCTCAGCACGGTCCAGAATGATGATCAAGGTAGAAAAATTAAAAAGAAAAATAAGTAGCTCCTCTGGATGGGTTCCTATTTATTGAAACATTTCGTCTCTCCTCCTCAGACTTCATCAGTCTGAGGTGTTTCAGGTGAACTCAGCCTTATTAGCACTGCCTCCACATGGTGGACAAACAGGTTGGTCACATGCTAAAGAGGACCATCAGTCGATCGTTAGTGCCTTGATTAGCTCTATTGTTCATTGAGGGTCATGTGCTCCATCACCTGACTATCGTTGGGGTCCTTATTCACACCTTTTTCTCACAGGGTGTGCAAAACAATAACAGTTGCCAGAGTGCAATAACAGCATTGTAGGAGGGGGACAACTGGACATGAAGGCCTCAACAGCTGTTTTTCTTCACTTCTATCAGTTCTACTGATAGTGCTTTAGGGGAACTGTGCCCACCGCTGGAGATAACAAGTTATAGTTTTCCTCTTGTGTATCATTTGGTAACCATGGAGACGGCCTGATCCCATCAGTTGGTCACCGATAATGTTTATTATATCATCAGGATCACTGAAGTGTAAACACCTGCTGAGCTGCTGTCGGGCCAGCTGTCTTTTTAAACGATGAGGGCTGATATGAAAGTGATCTGTACAAGGCAAACAAACAATTTCAGCCTGTGTAATGATAGTTAACTGTATCGCTCTCGTCTTCTATAGTTATTTTCTTAAATACAATGTGTTTTATGAATATAACTCCAAAAACAAAGTAATTCAGTATGTCTATACCAGCTGAACATTACCACATTTTAATTTCAGAAGACAAAATGATGGACTGTTTAAGCATCTTGAGAGTTTTGTTTTAATGGGATAGCTTATCCCAAGTGAGGATTGTGTATCTTCACATCTAAAATCCCCACAGGAGGAGGGAGGAAGGGAAAAAAGGTGCAGACCTGAACAGTGTGTATGTGACAAGACTCTCTAATTGCTGAATATGGCTGGAGAGATAATTAACATTTTCCTAGCATCAGCTGCAGGTGGCTCATGGCCAAAACGATCCACGGGGACCTCTCTAAATCTGTAATGAACTTCATACTCCTCCTCACTAACAATGATCTAAATAACAGTGCGCTAAAGACAAATCTGATGATAAAAAGTGTTTAGTGAATGAAAAACGTTCCAACAAAAAATTTTCAGAAAAATGTTATTATCCTGATAGGATCAATTCTTTTATAACATTGTGTGATAGTTACTCAGGAAAGGATTTGCAGGACAAAAGACAAGTTTAGGATGATGGACAGAACAGAGTCTTCTATCCAGGGACGGCTCTAGCCAATTTAGTGCCCTGTGCAAGATTTGAGATGGCGCAATTTTCTAAATTTTACTGCCAGTTTACATACATTTACATACCAAATGATGTGATTTTTTTTATCTAGAAACCAGGTTGTCCAATTAAGATAGTTAACAATATAATTAATTTGAAACAGAACACCTGAAGTCTACCTCATACCTGCCAATGTCTGCTAACAGCAATGAGGAGCATCTGGTCATGTTGACAAACAGCTGTGGTGGGAAGCAGTTCTAGGGGGGGTCCAGGGTTGTATTCCCCCAGAAAACTTTGTAAAAGATCTGCTGAAAATGATTCATTTTCCAGCCATAGAACATTTTACAAATTTTTTAGGATTATAAAAACAATATAAAATCAGTATTTTTTGAAGGTAGAATGCTAAAAAACAGACTTTAACCTGAACTTTATCTGAGATCAGAACTGAAACTTCTACACTGAGCACCAATAGTTTATATGATACTTTTATCATGAAGTATCCTCTGCAACATAAGACACACAAAACAGAATGAGAAACCCACAGAACAAGTTACCTTCATAAACCTGAATAACCAGTGATTATACAGAATATATCAGCTATACTCTGATAAAAAGGTATATTTTTTTGTTCTCAATTTATGGCGCCCTCTGGATGGACGGTGCCCTTAGCATTTGCCTATAATGGCCATGCTACAGGCCAGTCCTTATTCTATCAGTAACAAAATGAAATGGACTGTGATGCATGTGATTCAGGAACAGTCTGTAGCCAAGCATGTGAAAGTTAACAAAATCCCTACAGCGTGTGCAAAGGGATGTGAAGAACCATGCCAAAACGCTTTATCATGTATTCAAAACACTGCAATTATTAATAACCAAATAACAGGTTGAAAGCAGGTGTGGGTCAGATCAAGCCGGCACTGCTGGAATGACAGAAGGAGCACTCTCCTGGTGGTGACCTCTGAACCTGAGGTCTACTTTCCTGTCAGTAATGCCTAATGTTTCCTCAAGATTTACTATACAAGGATGCAAAATACACTACAGCTTGATTTAATATTTTGTAATAATTTCAAAAACAAACTTGGCATTATTCTCACTGAGTGAATAAAAAAAGAAAAAAGAGTTTCCTGTAATTAAACAAGTTCACACTTCAGTGGTGTTTTTTATGTTAATAGTGGATATTTTTAGACATTGGATAATTAGACTGTATTGTTAAAATAGAACAGCAAATAACACACATAATAGATCAACAGACACATCTCTACTGTAATAAAACTTAAATTGTGTTTTGTGCACATGTTCCTTTTACGCATCACTCTTTTGTTAGTAATTACTCCAGGTCACCTTACTTCATGAGGTTCAATCATTTGACTTCATGTTGTTTGGTTTGGACCCAGAGCTTCAGCAGCATCGTGACACTCATCTATTTTCCCAGTGGAGTCTCGTTGTTCTTGTTGTCTGGGTCTCCCGTTCCCATCTATCATATTCAGTAATAAATGATTTAACACATCTTAGTTTATCTGAAGGTGACCTCCCCTCACAGCTTCGCCACTTATCAGCCTGTCAGCTGAGGGGATCGTTTTTCAGTCCCAAAGCTGGCAGTAAGAGTGTCATCACCCCCAACCCCCCCAAATTATTCTTTACATAACAGCTTTCTTAGTTCAAACATGTTTAAATATTTAAGAACAGTATTAATATTGTTGCAGTTTGTTAGGTAAGTATGTTTCATACTTCAGAATACAGCTGTGACCTCCAAAGGTAAAAGCATAAAGAAAACAGACGGACAAACGTTGCTCTCTAAGGACGTTACAGAAACAAGGTGACATGTTTGTTTCTGGCGTTTTTATCACTTTTTATTGAACGTGCTTCGCAAATAAAAACCTGAACATCCATCCATCCATTTACTTTACCCACTCTTCTGGACACGGGGGAGCTGCTGCATAGCTCCAGCAGTCTTTGGTTCGAGAAGCGGAGGGGGGGGGACACCTTGGACAGTCCACAAAGCTACCTAGAGACAAACCATTCTTATCTTAAAACAACTTAGAACAGCTCTAACCACTAAAACTGAACATGTACTAATATCTTCAAAGTCACAGACAAAAAAACAAACCCTAAGAAATAAAACGACCCCATGATGTTTCTCTAATCTACATATCCTGCACTGGGTTTCATACACATCTGAGTTTTATAATTAACTGCAGCGGCCCCTCCTCTGGATATGCAAAACAGCTCTAGCTGCTGTGCGGGTGTAGGTCTGTTTAACAGGGACTTTGCTGCAGATGCTGGACTCCATCCATCTTCCCCCTGAGATCTGACTGCTTCCTTATCACGCATCATCGATTGGGTCCGGGGATGAAGCTGTGGGGGGACCACCTATTTATTTCTCTGCTGCTGTTGTTTACTGTCAGTGCAGTTCCTTCTACTGCTCCCCCACCCTTCATCTCTCTCACTTTATCACTAACACACACACACACACCCATCCTTGTACTTGCATCAAACTGAGGGCTTTGTATTGTCTTCCATTCATTTGTGTAACTGTATTTATGCATAACCCAGACATTTTACATAAAACTAACCATTACTGGTCTATAGTTAACACTAACCTGAATAAAAACTCAATTTACACCATATTTCTAAACCTAGCTTAACAGTAGAGCTGCAAACAAAGTAAGGACATTGAAGCAGTCCTCACTTTACATCAAATACCTCACTTTGATAGTAACTATGGGGCTAATGGTCCTCACTCTGTAGTAAAAACAAGTATACACACAGGTTTGTTTTTATATCCCCGTGGGGACTATTTTTTTTTTTAGTAAGTTTATTCATTTAAAACACAGCAACATAAATTCAACGTACACAAAAAACAATCATAAATTAAATAAGGGTAGCAGAAGAAGAAAAAAATCTTTTGATTCTGCCCCTTTATCTCAAAAAAAAATTCAAGTAAAAATAATTTTCAATTTACAAAAACGTACAAAAAAAAAAAAACAATAAAGGCTTAATTACATCTTGAGCAACATTTCGTACCTCATACCCATACATATTTCTCCAACAAATTTACCTTTATCATTCTCTTAAATATACACATACCTATTGATTGACTTCCATTCATTTTCTGGTAATTTTATAGCTTAACTCTGACCATTTACCCTGAAATTAACCTCACAGGTCCCAAAAACTAACCTATACTCATTTCACACCTTGGTCCTAAACTTAACCCCCCACCTGAAATTAGCATCCATACCTGTGGGGACTGAGCTTTGATCCCAACGATGCACATTCGGTCCCCACAAGGCTGCCTTTTTCTGAAAAATGGTTCCCACGATGTCGCCAAAAAAAATTGGGGGAAAATGATTATATGAAAAATATTGCCAAACTTGTCAAACAAGAAAAACATTGTGGTGACATGTTTTATATGCACTACAAAAACAATGCTGCATTTTATTTATTTATAAGTCCGGCTATATCTGTTCTCTTATATTTTAGTTGTTTAATTCTTTTCATTTACATTTTTACAACCTGTTCTGGTATAACCACCCACATTGTCAGGACTAGTAGTTCTTTTGGGGGACTGAAGTCAAGTTTGAAAGTAATTTGAAGGTCAGGGTTTAGGGTTAAGGTGTAATAGTGCTGCAACACTAATATACACATTGAGGTCAGATTAGATTAATTTTAACGTTAAATAATTTTACTGCAGGTATTTGTATAATAATGTCTTGTCAGTCTGCCATACACCGTTTAATATGGCTGTCCCTCCAGACATGGCAGACATTTGGATGAGCGTTTTTCAGCTCTGGTGGAAACTCTTCAGTGAGCCTGGCACATTTGGTCGGTGTGATGGTGTAGTCACACACTTTGATGTGTTTCACGGTGTGTGGGCTTAAACTGTTTTGTCCATTCGTACAGGGACGCAGCTGACAAGGACACCGGCATAATTGGATTGATGTTGGAATGTGTGTGGCTGTCAACTTCTTATTCATTTCCCCAAACTCACTCATTAGACGAGGAAGCAGGTCTTTAATTATTTCCAGCCGCAGCTAATTAAGGCTGGAAGTTTGGTTTGAATTAAAATAAATGAAAGGTGGCCCTCAGCTTGTGCCTGCTGATAACACCATACATTTTCCATTTTAAAATAATCTGGATGAAACTGATTAAATTGCATAATATA
>JAUBOC010000001.1:30468585-30481309 GCA_032275365.1 Anablepsoides cearensis
ATATTATTTGGTCATTTTTCAGAGAATAACTGAAAATGTACTTAGTTGTGGTATATCGTGATATATATCGTTATCGTAATATAAAAAATTCCATATCGTGATATATGATTTTTTTCTATATCGCCCAGCACTAGATGCCATCATTAGTAGATGCCCAGCTCATCCCAGAAGTCACATATATCGTCCCTGGTTCCCACTTGTGCATGTGACTGCACTGTTAGGTTCATAACACGCCAGTCGTTGGTGTCAGAATAGCGTGGCCAAATGGGAAGACGCTGCTCCCGGCAGAAAGTGGTTTGTTGAGCCCTGGAAGAAGGGTCACCAGTGTGGGCGAAGGCCCCCCAGTAGCACAGCATCCGATTAGATAACAGCTTCTCTGACAAGGACAGGGTGTAGTTGGCAACCAGCGAGGAGCCGAAAAGAAAGGGCAGCTCAGCACCGTGGCAGACATGCTCGTAGCAGAACTTGAGACCTGACCAGACGCGATGGTCTGAGGCCACATGGTCGAACACGTACATCCAAGCATGACCTCCCAGTGCTGTGCTAGCACGTGCTGACATTCTGGAGGGACACAGGAAGATATAATCTGTAACAATCTGGAAAAAAAGAAAGAAAAACAGAATGGAGAATGCTGGTCAGACAACTTGATTCTGTTTTTTTGAATGATATTACAACTCATATTCTGACAAAGATGGTGTGTCGCATAAAATGTAAATAAAAATAGACTGCAAATCAAACCATGGCTTATCCACAATGGAACAAAATAAACATATCAAACATTGAAACTAAGATGTTATACAGTGTGAAAAGCTGCAAAAATATCGAGAAAACCCAATAGTCTTTTCTGCAGGTGGTGGGCCCACATGGAGGTGTCCTCCTGTCTCTCTTTAGGCATTCTGCACAGTAAGGCCTGCTCCCATCAGCCTGGCCTTATTCTACCCCTGGTTGTGTTTGCATTGAGCAGAGTGCTGCTTCGATGTGGGCGGGATCATCATATTAAAAATGTGCAAATCTTATTTCAGTTTATTTGTGACACTACAATGGATTACACCAAACTCAAAAGGAAAAGTACCGAACATTGTACCAGACCATCCAGCAGTATGACACTGAAGAGAGGGCAGGATGAGAGAGGACGGTAAGCTAATGTTAGCTTGCTATGGTTGTAAACTTGTGTGAAAAAAACATTACAGTCATCGTGAACAATTCATGTACAACCCCAATTCCAATTAAGTTTGGACGTCATCACCGTGACCAGTGCAAAAGGCTTTTTCTGGCCAAGTTCTTGAAGCCAAAGCTTGACCACTTTTTGGAGAGCTCCCCACAGTTCTGATTCCATCTGGTTGTCCCAGTTTCCCTCTTCTGAGAAAGGTTTCCTGATGATTCTGTTGTTTGTCCATTCAGATCATTGAATCAAACTTTGTCTGACCCCTCCCTTGTAGGGGCCTTGCCTTGGGAGACCCTACCAGGATCTAATACCTCAGACAAACCCACTACCATGTAAAAATGGCAATTCTGCTGAGGAAGAAAATAAAATTAAACTAAAATTAAGAGAACAGCAAATGCAGGTGTTCCCCATCATCAGGAAAAAAAGCAAAAAATAGTCATTTGCTCTTTTCCAGCTTGTTACCTGGAAACAGCGTGTATTTCTGGGCATCACACAACTTGCTGCCCCCACAGCTGCAGCACCTGAACACAAACAGGCTGACTGTAGAAAGGTGAACAAACACACTCACTCACACACGACAGGCTCTTTCTCTCTCTCTATCACACACTATCCATAACAAGTGGGTATGGGATGTTATGTAACGTTTTATTTTCTCCAGAAGTGGAAGAGAAGTTCCTAAAATACTTTCACTCTTGCCCTCTGAACAAAGCTTTGATTAAGTGTTGGTGATGACAATAAATGCTGCTGTCAAAAAGGCAAACAGGCAGTAAAAACACATGGATGTTATAAATAGGTTATTTTAACAAATATCCAGTTCAAATCTGATGTGATTGTAGCTGAGAGAATTTCACATCCCATACTTTGAGCCTGAAATCCTGTGATGTCACTAAATTATTTCATTGTAAATAAACACGAGTTCTCAGTTGACTAACCTGGATAAATAAATGTTATTAAATAAAAATGTTGCTTGAAATTGACAAAAATGGTTACAGCACTTTAATTTTAACCCTAAGATGTTTATTTTCCATAAAGCATGGGTGACAAAATCATTTTCACTGAGGCAGACACAGGGGAGACCAGAACCCAAGGCCCAGAGAGGGACCCCGAGCGCAGAGCCCCCAGGGCCACCTGCACAGGAAGAACTGCCCACCCACCACTTCTGGCTTCGGAAACTACATCACATGCTTTTGGCGAGGCAGGGAAAATTAATCATGTCCTCAACAAACACAATGGTTTGTTTTGGTAGAACTTTAGATTTACCAAAAATCTTGGGGAGAAGGAGACGGATGTGAGTCATTTAGTATTTATGAAATGAAAGGAAGCGCTGCAGGAGACACAAGCTAACAGTGTTTTTACATCACATGGTACAGCTAGACGTGTCACTGTTCCCTGCTTTGTTTTCCATCTGAGAAAGTATTAGTGTGAGCAGATTATTACTGGAGAGAATACTGTAATGTCTGATTTTACAGGATTTACAACACAAGTTTATGGTATCTTATTCACCTAAAGCTGACCCTCCCTCCTTCAAATCCTCAGATGTGTCACCATCCTCAAACTCCTCTCCTTTTTCTGACAATACAAACACAAAAGAAACACAAACAGTGTACACACTGTGGTGATCTGTTCTAAAGAATCCAAAGTAGAACACAAGTATGGAGCTAAGGCATCACTTTGGTACAAAGATTATGAATAATTGAAGTGATAAGGTCTCTGAGGAAATATAACATGCAAGTTTAAGATAAAAGTCTTGTCTTTTTCAGAACTATAACCCATTTCCACTGGAAAGTCTTAAATCTTAGTTTTACAATTACTAAATAATATGAACAATATGGGACAACATGCTGAGCAGTGTCATTGTGGCTTAATGGATTTTAAACGTAAAGTAATACTGTAGAAGAGTTCATTAAAGTGTAAAACAGTATCAAAGTGATCCTGATATAATTAAAGACTTGGCATTTTTTAAGGAATTTATATCACCCACAGCCAGGGGTGGACTGGCATACATCTCCCAGGAGTTTTCCCGGTGGGCCGATGACCTGCCATAGAGATTCTGTCATGATTGTCCCCGTGGTCACAGCAGCACGTGCTTGTTTTGCGGCGCCACAATGCCTCTAAACACTCCTTCAGTCAGCTGATCTGCTCAGAGTGCAGCCGGCTGCTGAGTGCACTTCTAAACACTACAGATTAATAACTCAGCAGACACAAGTTTGAAACGTTTTGTCCCTGCTAGAGACACATATAACTCCCTGTTTGTCTCTTGAATCCAATAGAGAGATGCACGATGCCGTGGCTCCAGCTCGTCATTCCTCTGTGGAACATCATCTGTCAAAAACCAGGGGCGCTTGTCAGTAGTGTGGTGTTCTAAGCTTTATAGACTTTAATGCTGATTTATAAAGCTTAGAATTCAGAATAGAAAACCAGTTGTTTGTTTTTTAAACTTTTTTTTTGAGGATGACTGAGAATCTTCACCAACATTACAAATATAAAACTTGGCACAGTGCAGAGCAGTTATTTATCAGAAAAATGGTTGTTGGATCAAATCCAAAAGACTTAATGGTGAATTTAGATTTTTTTTTTTTTTTTTGCTAATTGGTGACCAACATTAGACTCCAAGGAGAACATCTGTGGTCCTGAAGTGACCAGCATGTGCAGCAGAAGATGTGACGTCATATGCAGCACGTTATCATGAGTGCATCTACTCTGAAGTTGTTGTGCATTCTAAAATGACTGAACTATTATCTGCCACACCTGTTTTGCTTCCAGGCTACTTTGACTACTCTACTAGCTACACTAAAAATGTTGACTAGGCCAGTTCAGGCCCACAGAAAGCACTAACTAACACTCAGCCCAGATACTGCGAGGAAGGACGGCCTTTTGGTGGCCAAAAGTGGTCAATGCACCACATAAACCAAATCACAACTGGAGCAGTTATGGCATGCCATCTTAAAAACAACACCATCATTGCCTGACCTGGCCCACATCTGGTTGACAAACCACTTGCCATGCCAGCAGTGCTAGCTTGACACCAAATCTGGCCCTGAGGACATAAGATTCTGCGATATTGCATCAAATTGTGGATAATTTTGTCTGAGGCTACAAATTTCTCAACATAAAATCTTAAACTAGATTGTTTTTTAAATAGAGATCACCACAGTGAATACACTGCATGTTCTGCATTTGTATTGTCATAAAAATGCGGGTCCTTAAATATAGAATATTTATTAAACAAAAGGCTGACAAGGCAGCAAAACTTATAAAAACTCAGGGAAGCAACACGGAGACACAGAAGACCGAGACAGGAGGACAAAGCCGTAAAAAATGAACCAGCAAAGTAGTCTTCTTCTTCTTCTTCTTCAAGTTTTACGGCGGTTGGCTACCAACTTAAAGGAGCATTACCGCCACCTACTGTTCCGGAGTATGGGCCAAAGCATGTTCCCACCCGAATCTATACTAAAAAAAAAAAAAAAAAAAACAGCAAAGTAGTGAAGAGATAAGACAGGTTTTTTTTACAAGCGGAGGGAGATAATGGAGAACAGCTGAGGAGGGACTGATTACAGAAGACTGACAGGTGAGTGTGGTTAACAGGGAAAATGACAGGTAAACAGACTGAGGTTAGATGAGGAGTGATTATAAAAGAAGAAGACAGCACATAAGACACAGACAATAGCCATGTTTCCATGTGAATTTTGAGAAAACCTTTAAAATGTCACAAAAAGGAAAAAAAAAACAAGAAATGCCAATTAGGCATGTTTCCATCTACTGGTTTGAGGCGACTCAACCTATGCAAAGTAAAACTATGTGGACATTGATGGAACAGATGGCTGTAGTAAACAGGAAGTAAAGATCACAAACTAGCAAGGACCACACATCCCGGGACAATGGAGAGATGTTTTCAGGAATGTGTTGGGCAGGTTGTAATCATTCTGTCATCAACTAGTATTGACAATGCTGTCTGGAGACGTAGAGGAAGAAATGCAATTCTATCTGCGTTACGGGAATATCCGGGAAGACGCCGACAGCGGGAACATCTGATTAATGGTGAGGTAAATGTTCAATATGTTGGTACTTATTTGGCAAATGTGTTTCCATCTCCCATTTTGCGCATTAACTCTTTTTGGAAAATCTTAAAACCACCTCAATTGAGCGCAAAAACTTTCCCGTTTCCATCAACCTTTTCTAATGCGATACTTTCAGGTGCGCATAAAAAACTATGCTGGAAACAGTAAAGTTTAACCAGTTTGGCTGCAACTTTGTCTTTTCTTATCACAGTGTGATTTTAGATAAATCTCTGGCATGAAAGGCATTGGGATGGAGCCCTTCACGGAACACTAGCTGCCAACATTGTTTGAGTTTTATAAAAGAAAAACCTTCCTGCTAAAAAAGAAACCACGACAGTAAAAGTTGGCGCCACTTCTTCCACATTCAGTCCTCTGGTGTCAGTCTGTGGTTCCTCAGCTGATCCCACCTGTCATTGTGGAGCCACTTAAAAAACAAGCCCCTGTTCAGTAGAGCAGTCAGGCTGCATCTTAAACAGACAAACACCCGACTTCAGGTGGTGTGCATGCTTCACCCATGCAAATGATGCAGGAAAGAGAAGCAACGAGAGGAGAAGAAATGGAGCTTCAGCTCCGGCTGCAGGCTGAAGATTTAACATGTTAGAGCTGCACTGATGTTTGCAAGGAAGCCGCTTTCTTTCTGGTTTTGATTTGAATGAATTTATAATATTGTATATATAAGTTTATTTTTATTTTGTCATCACAGAATATTGAATGTAAACTAAAATGAGTTTATATGCGTGTAGCATCAGGCTGCAACACAAAGTAAAGTTTCTGAAGCTGCTGCTGTCGGAGCTAGTCTTACCTGGGTTAGCATGTTTCTGCGGTCAGCTTCCATGTACAGGGGCAAGTATTTGTGTAGGATCCGAAGAGCGTGCTGTTTAAAGATGGCTGCGATGTACAGGGTGCACTCCACAACAGACACAGGCTTGTTAAAGACCCTGTACACAAAGAGCGCCCCTTCCTCCGATGTGGATCCTGCAGGACAGAAAACAGCTAAAAGACCCTGCTGCCTGAAACCTTATTGTCGGTCAACGTTTTCTGCATGTTTTTCCCATTTTTTTAAATCACTCTTCATTTCTTTATGCCAGTGTTTGTTAAATATTCTGAAAACTTCACATAAAATTGTCCTGTAACAAGGACCCGTGGGAGCGATGTTGTTTTTGCCCGTGTTGGTGAGATTCTTACCCAGCAGCACCGTCTTCTCTTTCTGCCAGTGGCCCTTCTGAAAGGCAGAGACAGTCTGCTCTTTAATCAACTCCCCATCAATATTTGGACCCCACATCTCAAAAACCTCCAGGAACCTGAACGGGTTCACAAGTTTTGAACCTGGAATTAAGACATTAACAGTGTCAGAAAAGGTGTTAAACTAAAAAAAAAAAAAAACACACAAATAGCAAAGGTATACTGTTATTTATTAAAGCTTTAAAATGTGTATTGTCTGAAACAGAGGTCTTTAACGATGGGGTCATGAATTGTGAAGAAAATGTTTCTGTTGATCAAGAAAATCAACCAACAGGCCGTCGTGGTCAACATAAAATATTTCTAATATATTTTTTTGGTATATGACAGGCCCACCGTCGGCCCACCGGGCCAGTCCAGCCCTGGTTGAAGTGGGTGTTGACAGCATCATGAGCGCCCCTACCCGCTCTATAAGCAAAATGTAAGGGTTACTTAACGTTGCCTTCAAAATGTCAGCTTTTATAATTTTCTCAAAAGATTTCATATTGAGTGAGGTAAGAGCAACCGGACAGAAATCACTTGGTGTCTTATGAGATCTACACTTGGCCACAGGTACAATAACTGAACCTTTCCAGAGCCTCGGGACTTAGTGAAGCTGGAGAGACATTTTAAAGGTAAAAGAAAAAATGTCAGCCAGCTGTTAAGCACAGTTCTGTAGGAGTCTGCCCTCAGTTTTGTCTGGCACTGGACTCTTCCTCGATTTAATTTTCTGAAAAAGAGCCAGTTTATCATTAAAACTCTGATCGTTGAAACGATTATAAAAAAGATTCAAATCATTGGCAATTTCTAAAGCTGACTTGTCACTAAGGGAAAAAGGGCTCCTCTTGGACTGCAATCCCATAATGGATTTATCAACTTCCCATGCAGGATGTGAATTTGTATTTTATTTTTGTAATTTTGGGTGGCATAATAATGCTTTAAGAACCAAACAAGAACACAAAAGTTAAACAGTTAGCAGCTGCACACCACAGCTACTGTAAAATAAAATGTTAGAAGGTAGAATGGCTGCCCTCTGGGCTGAACATGGACACAGAGCATGCATAACATACTGTACTTTTTCTTTTTTAAGGAGCTGTATTTACATTTTGTTACAGAAATTAACTATAGTCTTCTAAATAATTTAGGTTGAAAACTCACAAAAAAGCATGAAAAAAGAATTGATGTTCCTTACTGTATTTTATTTCTGATTTCTGCGATATCAGAGATTACAGCAAACTGCAGTACTTAGGTCAATAAAAGATCTGCAAAAGCCTGAAACACAACTTTGCGCGACTTTACTGCATTATCTTGTCTTTTTTGATTGATTTATTTATTTTGTTGTTGAATTAAATCATAAATTAAAATTAATTTATATTAAATTAAGTCATATATAGCACTTTCTCTTGTTCAGTTTGGGGTCCCAGACTGGAAAACGTTGACGACACCTGCTCCAAAACCTTTTCTATACAGTGGATTTTTCTTTGATTTTTTTTTAAATCCAAAATATGTGTAAGAAAACTGCTGCTCAGGATGGAATTACACAATTAAAGATCAATAACCCTGTCAGCAATAGATAGATTACCTTAATTTTTTTGCCATCAGGAGGAAAAATCCATTTAATTGCTCCTTCAGGGGCTTCACTGTTCAGTTTTAGTGATTTCTTTTCCTCTATCTCAGGTTAAATATAAGTGTTTCATCATCTTTTGCTGATAAATGCACTATGTCCTCTCTTTATGTAACAGTATGAGCAGCTATGGGTGTTGCTCTAAAATCGGGGCTTTGTGGCATCCTACTTGTTTTTATCTGTGCAGCCAGGATGGCCTGGGGACTGAGAGACAGCAGGCAGATGAAGTCGCTCACAGAGCAGTTGGTCTGCTCAGCAAAGTCTTTCCCCAACTTCAGTGCATCGTGTCTGGGAACAAGTTGCAGAAAATTAAAATTAAACGTCAGCTTGAAGGGTGCCAGAGACACGCTCGGCTGGTTCGAACACAACGACTCCAAAAGACATGGAGCCTTCTGAATATATAATGTGTCTGCCAAGTAAGTTTTAATGATTTAAAATACATTTTCAACTCAAGCTAAGCCAAAGGTTCGGTTCTTTACCTGGTCTTCAGTGGGATGGAAAAGGGCAGGCTCTGCATGACAGCTTGTTTAAAGAGCGGCTCGCTGCTCTGGATCATCAGGTGAAGGCCTACTGACTGAGCTCCTGCACTCTCCCCAAATAGTGTTACCTGTTACCAAAAGAAGTAAGTCAATTATTTCCATAGTTTTCACAGATAAAAACACCACAAAGTGCTTCATAGATAACAAAGTTAGTTTCAGAAAATGGTAAACATCAGTTTTCTTCATTCTCTCCAGTGAGGGTTAGAGCATCAAGAAACACTAAGAATACTTGAGTTTTGAAGCAGGAAGTTCAAGCTGTGTTCTCAACATGAGAGGTGGACAGCACTGATGTGACGTCTTCCTCTGAGACTGTATCGAGTTGCATAATGATGGCTGTGTTTTAGGGCCTAAAAGTGTACTGGGAGTACAGCTGTGGTGTTAGGTGCTTTGTGTGACTGATACTGGTTCCATGGTGTAATGGTTAGCACTCTGACTCCAGCAATCTGAGTCTCAGAGGAACCTTTGGTACTCTTTCATCATGACATTGACTGCACTTTTAATAAAGTACCCCACCTGAGACACTGCCTTGTCACAGATCAGTCTAAAGAGGTTTGTTTGGGTGACAGCTGTTGCTGTGGGTTTATGTGTGGCATGGCTTGCCTTTCTGGGGTCACCTCCGAAGACAGCCATGTTCTGCTGGATCCAAAGAAGAGCCGCCTGCTGGTCCAAAATCCCATAGTTTCCTTCAGCTGAGGAGTGAGGATCTTTGCCCGACACGAGGAATCCAAATGCGCCTTCAGTCACGCATCAATTCACATGATTAGTGGGACAGAATGAACTCGGAAAAGATATTAATTTCCTCCCAGATCCCTCCTCAATGCCCATTTTTTCACTCTTACACAAATTCTTTGTTTTCCGTCTGACACACGACGTCTAAGAAAGCACATTATCTTTACAAAATAATATAATGCAATTTACATAGAACGTAAAGACAGAATCTGCATTATCATTATTAATTATAAATATTTTACTACAGCAGAGCAAGCCCACAAAATACAACCAAACTCTCTTACCCAGTCGGTACTCCAGGTTCACAACAACAGTGTTGGTAAAGTTACTGATGAAGCGCTCATCATACATGGGCTTAGAGGCAGTTCCGGCTATAAAATCGCCCCCATGGATCCACACCATGACCGGCAGGAGGGACTGCTGAGGGGAACTGAGGTTCACACCTAGAGGAACGAAAACGTTGAGGTAAAGACAGTCCTCGCTGACCTGTGTGGGAGGAAAGAGAAGGCATTTTAAAATGTTAAAATGTAACCCACACCAATATGTAGCTAAAATATCTAATAGCAATGTAATATGGCCCTTTCTGTCATTAGATTTCAGCATTAGATTTATCTGTAAGTCTTCCTATATTAGTCGTAAATAACGTAAAATAAAAATAGCCAAAGATCAACAGATTTTTTAAAACTCTTATTAACTAAAGAAGAAAAAATCATAAATCCACATTTTATTCACAGTAGAACATAGTAAATATGTCAAATGTTTAAAAAAAACTTTTGTTGGGAAAGATAAGGTAACTGATTTTTATGGCAGCAACAGATTTTAGAATAATTGGGGCAGGGCAACTAGAGTCTGTTAAAGTAGTAAGTGGTACAAACAGGAAACAGCTGGAGGAGCATTTTGCAACTAATTAGGTTAAATGGCAAAAGGTCAGTAAAAGATCTGGGTATGAAAGAGGTTTTTTGGATAAGCTGGAAGTATTCACCCTTTCCTACATGTGAATTTAAGCACTAACGATGTCTATCATGCATAAAGCTTGGGACTCCACACTACTCTAGACATTTTGAATTGAGAAAGCAAAACTTCCATAGCTTCAGAATAGAAGTCCAGTTGTTTTTGCTTTTAATGTTTTGTTCGATCAATCATGACCTGGATGACTGGGAATTTTCACCAAAACTATGATGTCTGCAGATGACATTGTGCTCTGCGGTAAGAACAGAGAACAGGTGGAGGTATGCACATCAGCAGTAACAAGCGAAAGTACATGTAAAAGACATGGAGAACAATAAGCAGCATCTGATAAGTTACACAGATTCTTCTTAGTTAGAAGGGCATTACTAGATATTAATGCTTAAATACCAGGAGTGGGGTTCGAACCCACGCAGACTTTTGTCCATTGGATCTTAAGTCCAACGCCTTAACCACTCGGCCATCCTGGTACATATTGTACTGCAGAACAGAGAGTGTACACACATTCAAGAACCAGGAAGAAGGAGAAATACTACTTAAAACCTGGAGCCCTGGATCAATGTGGTTATCCCAAGTGGGCTTTCCTGAAACCGGTCAAGAAACCCAAACACGGTTCCAACCAACAACCAGGTGAAAAGGAGGACCCCAGATCCAGACCAGTGGGTATTTTGTATGTTTGCAGGGGTTTCAGAGAAACTGAGCCATTTATTCTCTAAACACGATGTCCCAGTGGATTTTAAACTCTAAAACACATTACAGCAAAGACTGGTTCACCCCAAAGATCCAGTCCCCCAGCACAGAGTAATGCTGTGTATGCTGTTAAGTGCCAGGAGGACTGTGATACATTAAGGAAACAAAGCAGCTTCTGCCAAGGAATGGGCCAACACAGAAGAGTTACATCATCAGGCCAGGACTCTGCAGTTTACACTCATCATCAGGCCAGGACTCTGCAGTTTACACTCATCATCAGGCCAGGACTGCAGTTTACACTCATCATCAGGCCAGGACTCTGCAGTTTACACTCATCATCAGGCCAGGACTCTGCAGTTTACACTCATCATCAGGCCAGGACTGCAGTTTACACTCATCATCAGGCCAGGACTCTGCAGTTTACACTCATCATCAGGCCAGCGGTCACTCTTTCAGGGATGAAGATGTTCTGATTCTTGATAGAGAGGAACGCTGGTTCACTATGCGAATGAGATGTTTATAAGTTTGAGTTTACCTGCAACTCCTCAGATTGAAGAAGTATCTTAGAGAAGGGACAAAACGTTTCAACAAAGAAGAACCTGTTCAGAGGACCTGACTCAATATCTTTTTCATGTTTTTCTATCTGCATTATTGAGATGCATGAGGACATTACATTCTGCAGTCATTACAGCAGCTTGGCTTCATCATAGAAAGTCCAAGTGTTGAACTGATCTGCCAGTAGTCCAGACCTCATACCAATAAAACATTTGATGCATCATGAAATAAAAAAATCCAGCAAAGACCTAGAACTGTTGAACACATCTAATCCATCAAAATAAATAAATAAACAAATAAATGGGACAAAAGTCCTTCCTAAAACTCCAGAGTTTGGTCTCCTAAGTTCCTCAACATTTAAAGACTTGTTAAAGTTAGAGGGGATACTTCATAGAGGCAAACATGGCTTTGTCTTAACTCTTTTTAGATGTTCTGCTGCCATCAAAACTCATAATTACTGTATTTTCCAGATTATAAACAGTATTGGTGAATTTACCCATAACGTGCTTTTTGGCTTCTTATGCTTTTCAGTTCTGGTACATTCTGTGTGTTATTGTGTTATTCCAGATGTATAGCTGTTCTTAAGACTTTGTGAAATAAATTTCTAAATAAATATGACTTAAGTCCAGTGCAACTTATATGTTTTTTTTTTCCTCTTCATGATGCATTTTTTTGACTAATGCAACTTCTAGTATGGAAAATACATTAATATTTGAGATGGATGGCAGTGCCTAATACCTAATAAAAAAAATTAAAAAAGCATTTAAACATTTGATGTATTTACTAAGATCTATTGGATATAAAATTGGTAAGATTTGCATTCTGTTTTTATTTATATTTACAACAAAATATACAGAATTTGTTTGAACTATTACTTTGGAATTTAAGCTTTGACTACTTTACAGACTAATTATACACCCATAGTTCCAAAGAGTACCATTAAGGTGAAGGTTTTGAATATGACCTTGATGTTTTTGACAACTTATGGAAAGTTTGTCCAACACTAAAGATGTCTAAGCAAAAGATGGACTTTAAAAAAATCTACTGGAAGCCTTTCTTGGACATACAAACTGTAATTTTAGCAATTAGATCAAATACAGTATAGGTGCTGGTCATAAAATTAGAATATCATGAAAAAGTAGATTTATTTCAGTAATTCCATTTAAAAAGTGAAACTTGT
>JAUBOC010000001.1:30481409-30494335 GCA_032275365.1 Anablepsoides cearensis
CTTTTTAAATGGAATTACTGAAATAAATCTACTTTTTCATGATATTCTAATTTTATGACCAGCACCTGTATATGGTTGTTATGAGTAAATTAGTCATAACAAAACTTTTAAAAGTTGGCATTAGTTACCTAAAACCTTATAGTGTGACATGGCCTTATATATTTATATTTATTGACATCTTTTTTTTCATCAGGTGCCTTCTAAGATCTAAGATTTAAACAAAATTTACTACAATTTCAGCCTTCATGTCTTCTTTCAGACATTTGTTTTAGCCAGACAAAAGCCATCTAGTCTGTTCGTGATCAAACACTTTGCGTCATATAAGCTGCTGAGAAAAAATTCCATTTATTTAGCCTGAAAAGCAGTAATGAATCAATCTAAAAGATAAAATATCCTCCCCATGAGATATTTTGCTAATTTTACTAATGAACTCAGGCAAAAACACAATAAACAAATTAGATTAAAACACATTCTGCTCAAAGCAAAAGTGAGAAAGTCATAGTGTTTCTTACCATTTTGGGACATTCTTCAGGGTTCAGTCCACGGCAGGCCTGCATGCATGCCGCTCGAGGGAAAGAGGCATCGTAAACCCCTGTCCAAGGCCTCACAGGTCTCGGGGGTTTCCAGCGGTACGCCCCAATGGGGGGCTCAGCGTACGCTACCCCGTAAAACACATGAGCCTTATCCACAGTGATGCCTTTGATCGGGCCGTTTTTGGTGAGCACCACCGGTCCAGGAGTCAGTTCTGGAACTGGTGTCTCCTTAGGTCGGACTCTGATATCCACTGGACGCCTCAGCTCCCTCAGGTTGATTCCTTCTCCAGGAGAAAGCAGCAAAGTGATCCCGCTCAGCAGCAGCCAACACTGACGGCTCTCCATGTTGTTGCTCTGATCCCTCCAGCTGCTTACATCAGGATCTGACTTCAGTTATAAACCAGCCTGAAGCCCTAAGCTCTTCACAGGCCAGGCATGACTCTAATTTCAGCTGTTTGACTGGCTGACTGCTGACCCTGAGAAGTCGAACAGAGACAGAGTGATTGCACGACCACTAATGGAGGACAAGTCGTCTCTTCTTTGCTCAATAATAGATAATCACAGTCACGCACTCAAGTTAAATGGGTACATACCGACTGCATGGGAAGAAAAGGGTTTGGACCTTATTTAGTATTTCTTGAAGAAATGCATGTCAAGTAGAAGAGAGACCCAACTGTAGCCGTAATCAAACTTTATAAATATTGTTGTAATCATAAGGGATATTAGGGGCAGCTGTGGTACAGTGGTAGGGCAGCTAAGTTGGGACCAGAAAGTCACAGGTTCAATTCCCTGCCATACCCACATGTTGTGGAATCCTTGAACAAGATACCCAACTGCTACCTGGGTGCTCAAATAGCTTCCTGCTGTTCTGGTTCTGTGTTTCTCATGTGTGATGGGTCAAATGCATATTTATATTGGAACATGCATTGATGACAAATAAAGTACATTTACATTTTTTTTATTATGATTCTGAAATTGGTGGACCAAATGATAAAGTTTTAGATGTAAATTCATTGATTCTTTTCTTTTCTGCCAAAGATTTTAGCAAAGTTGTCCC
Source organism: Anablepsoides cearensis (assembly GCA_032275365.1). Taxonomy (NCBI): domain Eukaryota; kingdom Metazoa; phylum Chordata; class Actinopteri; order Cyprinodontiformes; family Rivulidae; genus Anablepsoides; species Anablepsoides cearensis. Next base: position 30,483,000 of record JAUBOC010000001.1, read on the forward strand.
ACACTAAGACAAATTTCTTTGAATAAGCCTCAGCTACATCCACACTAGATTTCATCAGAATGTAACATCCAATTAATATTTTCTGAAGTTTTATTAAAATTCATCCAGTGATTTGGGAGATATTATGGTGACTGGCAGAGACTGAAATGTAGTTGTTGGTTAAATACAAATTGCAGACAGGTTGACATCGCCATCTACTGGCTTTCTGTGGAAAAACACCCACCAGTCAATCCAGGTCATGATGGGGTCACCTATTTCTAAAAACAGCAGCTACCTTTCAGCTGAATAATTTGCATTTTCTTATATTTATATATATAAAAAAGTAGTTGTTCTGAGACTTTAAAGATTTAAACATTGATAAACATAACTAAAACGTTCGGGATCAACACTGTCTGTTAGCAAAATATCTCATAAACCACTGGATAATTTTCTCAGAAAGTAATTGTTGAACATAAAAAGCTCAGTATTTAGAGATAACTCCATTCAAGATGGCCACCACAGCTGTCAACATTAGCAAACACAAAAATGTCTCAAGTCAGTTTTACTGACATAATATGTTATATGGCAGTATTCATATAACACAAATTCGGCTCTAATCGTTGCCCAACATCATTAACTACTAGAGTCAAATGTCTGTTAGCAAAATACCTTATGAACCACTAAATAGATTTTAACCTTCACAAAATAACAATTTAAATATAGTTTTATCAACCCATTTAATCCATAACAATATGAAGTAATCATATTTGTGTAGTACTACATATTCTCCTCTATATCTTAATGAACTCATATGAGCAGGTGAGACACACCTGGCTCTAATTAGCAGGCTGTCATTCCCTGCCTGCTCTTCAATCTGAAAAAACACATGCAAAATTCCTTGTCTTAAATATTTTTTGGAAAAAAAAACATGTAAGACTTTTTACAGTTAGTAAATGGCATATTTTACATTAGTACAATAATTAATGAACTTTTTTTAATTTTCAGGACCTCTTTAGAATATTCGTTTGTTTTTTTCATACTGGTGCCTCATTCGTTTGGTGAGTAAAATAAAGCCGAGCAGCTCGAGACAACGACAGAAGTTAAATCGTATTATTTTAGGCTACATTTATTTTTGTTTTATTCGCAGGACGGTGCTTCGACATGTCCTTTTCAGTTTGTTGGGTGGGCAAGGAGGACGCTTTGATTAGGTAAGCAGTTATAATATTTATTTTAAGTAAATAGAACGTTTAGTTCTGCAGTGAGTGGTGCGTTCACAACAAACGCGTTTTGAGCGTCAAAATCACCTTTAAGTTGGACGCTTGTGAACGCACCATAAAGGTTTTGTGACGCAGTTAAATTCCTCTAAAATGCGCTCCGAATTTCGCGTCACGAGCCTAATTTAGCTTAAATGTGCCGTAGCCCCTCGGAATCCATAAAATCTGCACAATAATAATGTGTTCAAGCGTAGCAGAGGAAGTGAAAGAAGATTCTTACCTTTTTAAAATAAGAAGTCCATAAAAATGCGATTTCATAAAGCTTAGTTTATGTTCAACTATCAGTCCGCTTTCAGTTTAATCTTTGACCCAATCCGTACTTCCTGGCTTTCAAAATGTTACTTTTGCAACAGTTCTCTTTTTCTACTGTGGTTTTGCAAGGTTCTAGGGAGTTATTTTTCCCTATCACCCGCAGCATATGGGTAAATACTTTAATTGTTGTAAAACGTGTAAATTAGAAAATGTACTGAATGAATGGGATAATCAGAAATATTGTAAATTGTTTTACAGATTTGTTAAAAGGGAACTTGTGGATCATTGCTTACTGACAGCTCCAATTTATTTTGTAAATTCAAAGTTTTTAAATGGGCATTAACTCAGGCTGTCGAGGTTTAGAAAATCATGGTTTAATCACTCTCAACCACAATATTATTTTACCCATCTATCGTTCTGTGCATGTGTTCATTTATCTGGCAGTTAGCAAAAATACCTCATTAACAGCTGAACAAATGTTCAAAAATCTTTCAGGAAATAGTCCTCAGATGTGCATCTACAACTAATCAACTTTTAGGGTAAACCCATTCAAGATTGCCACTGGCAACCTTTGAAAACACATACATGTGTACCTCAGCCAGTTTTAGTAAATCAGCTACAACTTGGTGTTTTCCCAACTCAATTTTTACACTTTGCTAATAACTTTTGGAGTCTGTTCTGAGATATTATAAATATCTCATGAACCAAAGGAAATAAAGTTTACCTGAGACTGTTGTTCTTTCTTTTTCAGGCCAAATGAAAACTTATGGCTCAACGGCACATCAGTAAAATCCATCATTAAAGTGGGCAGCATTGCCTCTCTAACCGTGTCTCCGGTTGTAGAAAACAGGCTCACGCTTCACTACGATGGCATGATTCAGAGGTGGACGTTTTCTATCAGCCCTCGTAAGGATCATCACATTAATCTACGTTAGGTAATTGTAACCTCTAACAACCTTTTTTAAGAAAAAAAATATCTCTTTCTAAGGTACCAAGAGGATTAAAATTACAGGTCGACAGAAACCTTCAGAGATTCAAGCAAATGCAACTAAGGTACTGCTAATTTTTTCTTTCTTCTTTCCTTTCAGCTATGGTAAAGTATGAATTTTATGTTGCTGCAGAGTTTATGGTCTAATTGTGTTTCAGAGCTTACTGAAGCTGTTAAATCCCACGGAAGTGTTCGCCTGTGAAGGTGGCACAACGTTCCTCCATCAGGATGAAAACTTCTTCCTTGCTGTTGGTAAAAATCAGTCCCTTTTTTTAAATTAATATTTTAGGGTAAAAAAATTCATTTTTATTTAAAGTCTAGTTTGTTTTTGTAAGTATTCACTTAATAAGCTTCAGAGTTCAGTCTCTGTTGCGTTGCTTAAAATTTGAGTTAATGAGTTAATTGTTTGCATGAATGGTTATGGTCTATAGCATGTGTCCAACTCTCAAGGTCAACGGGCCAAATGTGGCCTGCAAGAGCTTCAAAAATTTATTAATGCTTTAAAATAAGTTGCCTTAACGTCAGCAATGACAATAATCTACATTTCCTATAATTCATATTGATTATTTCACACATGAAAGGACAACATCCCACCACTAGGTGAAGGTGCACAGGGTACAATAATAGCCAGCAGCCAGTGAAATTCATCGTGTAAATTCTCCATCTCACTGCAAGTTTACTGGCTTTTGCTGCAGCTTAGTTATACTGGGAAGTAGGAATTTCCCACATTCAAGTTGTAAATTTAAGCTAGGGCTGTGTCTCAATTCATGGGCTGCATCCTCAGGAGTGCACATTTGTCGGTTAGGAATGCGGCTCACAAAATCTCAAATCTGCACCCGAGTGTCCTTCCTGTCTGAGGATATCCCAGGATTTAATGCGCCAACAACAAACTAAACAGAGAAACGAAGACAGAGTTTTTTTTTTTTTGTTTTTTTTTTTACCAAGATGGCATAGTTTGGAAATTCATCAAGAACCTAAGAATTTGTTTTTAAATGTAAGTGTAGCAACTTTGCTGATGAAATTTATGCTGCAATAAGACGTTAAAGTGCAAGTAGTTAATTAAGCTAAACTCAAATTGTTTGTTTTATTGTATTTTTTTTATTTACATGAAACGTTTTATTTGTGAAGTTATTCTTCCGGTGAGAAGATGAGTGAATACTCGTTTCAACGCATTTTAAGTCTGATAAGAAAGCAATCACTATGGTAATGGGGTAGTGCGTGGTCACACAAACAAAAGTAAAGCGAAGGCTAGACCGTTTCAGGTGATGTTAATCATGAGGATGCAGCCAATGAATTGCGACACAGCCTAGAACGCCCCTCCAGTGGGAATTCCCTGTTGGAAATTGGGAGAGTTCAGAATTCTAGACGGCAGCTACTCAACGGGGAGTAAAACAGTATTTCTGTATTATTTCACATTTATTCAGTAGTACACATTAGTACTTTTCAATGTTTATAACAGGATGTGGTAACACTGTTTCTATGAAGGAAATACCACATAGTTCTCATGTGACCCTCTGTGATAATGAGTTTGACACCTCTGGTCTACAGGGAATTATATCTGTCCACCTGAGCTTTTAAATGAGTTATTTTTTCCTCCTAAGGGCACACTTTTGATTTTCCTGTCAAACTGGAGTCCAGGAGCCCCTCCTCCCTGCTGGTGTCTTGGGTGGAGAGTAATCTGGATTACCTCGACTTTCACACAGTGACCCTGTTCTACAGAGAACTGGGATCCTACAGCCCAGTCTTTGTGGACAGTACCACCCTGAACCACCACCGCTTCACTGCTCTGGACGCCTGCAGCCACTATGTGGTTTGTGTTGAGATTGCAGGCACTCACTCCTTCACCTGCCTCTCCACCATTACTGGTATGAAAATAGAAACTCACACATAAAACTGATGTTTAACCAGGAGACCAATGAAGACAAGTGGCGTTTTCTTTGGCCAGCTTTCAAAGCATGGAGATTTTCAAAGGACCGTAAATATCTGCAGGGATATCTAGTACCATTTTGTTAACTTATTCATGTTTTTAAATGTCTTTGCTATGAAAAACAGCAGTTTGATATTTTATTTGTACTGAAGTTAAGAAATTATATACTTGACATGTATTTCCATTATGTAATCTCAAAACAATGACTGATTTATCTCAACTTGATAAGGGAGCATGTTAATAATGGGTTATTTTTATTTAGAAAACTAATGTTCTTATAAATAGAAGTAATTTCAAAATTTTTATTATCATTAGTCCTAGAGCAAAATGATTGCACAAGTTTTGTTTAAAATATAGCTAAAATTAGCTACTAAAAAACAACAGAACACACTAGCCAAAAGCTAATGGGACAAATGACTAGCTAACTACTAATAGGACAAAACACTGGCTAAAACCTAATAGGACAACACAGCTAACTAAAAGCTAAGGTGACAAAACACTAGCTAATGGCTAAAAAAAAAGCTAAAGTTTCACTAAAAGCTAAAAGAACCATGATGCTGGCTAGAAGATAAAAGTAGCATATAAGGACTAAAATTCCTTCAAATACTCCTATTTTATTATGCTTTAGCATTCCTGCTCTATTTTAGAGCTCTTAACATGTTTCTTTGAGAAAAATATTTAAGTAAAGTCTAATATTTTGTTAAAGTTACAAAACCCAAAAGTCATAGTACTCATCTCCTGAATCAATGGCATATGAAAGGCTAAAATGGGACTAATTATTTAAGTACATTGCAAAAAGTGTATAATAAACAAACATTAGTTTCAGTTAAACTATAAACTGGTTATAGATTAAATATTTTGCCAATTTTCTAACTTATTTATTTAGTTTTATATTATTATTATTAAACAGGCCTGAAGGATGCCATTTTTGTTTTAACCCTAACATAGACCCAGAGATTCCCAAACATTTTGAAGTGACCTTGTGGAACAGCAGCAGCATCACGCTGTCCTGGGACTGTCCTGAAAACCTGAAGTACTCCCTCTTCTTCCTCACCATCTTCTACCTGAACGGTACGGGTCAAACGATAGAGGAGGCTGAGCTGTGGCTCACTGACGACCTCCTCACCTTCACCATGTCTGACCTGCCGCCCTGCATCAGGCTGAAATTTGGCCTGCAGACGGTCTGCCAGGCAGGACTGGAGTCCCGTTACAGCAGGATGGTTCTGAGTGACGGAAACTCTGGTAGGTCCTGCTTTCTGTGAACAAAGCTGTATTGGATGTTCAAAGTTTGGGATTTTTTATATCCTAACCCTACTTTAAACCACCTCACAATTTTAACCCTGACCTGGCTGGTGTGTTTTAGTTGTGGTGGGTAAGAAAAGTGACCATTGTTTGTATCTGCTTAACTTAAAAAGAAAACATGGTCAGGACACGCAATAAAGAAATATTTTTGTTTAGTAACGGGACATAAAAAAATCTCTACAGCAACTTCTGTAGTCGAAACCAAAAACTTTCTCAGGTTATTTTTTTCCTCATCAGATTACTCCAACATTTACTCCCTGCATCAATCATCATTTGGGCCCAGCAGCTACACTCTGAGCTGGGAGGTGAAGAACACCTCGTCCATCTCCATGTTCAGAGTTTACCACCAGGGGGTGCTGCAGGACACTACACTCCTCACCAAATACTCTGTGAGCGGACTGCTGCCCTGTCAGAAGTACCAGGCAAAGGTGGAGGCGCTGTGTGGGGAAAAGGTGCTCATGAGTGTCAAGGAAGTTACCACACACACAGGTAAACACGAGCTGAGGACACAGCAAGCCCATAAAATAATCTACCGCTGATTTTAAAGCAAACTCAGAAGTTTTATTTAGCTTTCTGCTTTGTTCTCGCCCTTACCCCATATCTCCAGTTAATAGCAAACATCGTTTTCAAGGTCTCAACCAAGACCTAAGACAGTTTAGTCTAAAACTGCCATGAAAGGCACAACTAGCATCCCTACAAGGAATGCTATGTTTTTAATTTATATCTTGGTAGATTGTAAGGTCTGAACTGATCTTTTTGATTCAGTATCTCATCTTGTGTATTAAGGACCTCGTGGTGTGTCTGAGCTCTGGTACCGCTCCAATGACTCCACTGCCGTGTGGAGACCCAGCGTCCCTAATCAGCCGGCTGTGGCCTACATTTACGAGCTGTCCCTGGAGAACGGCTTGACCATCGAGAGCAGCCGTGTGTCCAACACGGAGCTGCCTCTTCCAGGCCTGGTACCTGGCAAATCCTACATCCTGAATGTGTGGGAGGAATGTGATGGCCAGTGGGAGAGTCTGCCAATTCAGCTGAGTTTTGAAGGAGCCAACTCTTCTTTTGAGATCCAAGTGAGAGCTGTGGAGCCTCCTCAGAACCTAGGTGAGTCTGAGACACTTTGGACCAGTTTTGAAGGGTTTCCTATGGGATAAATAGATGATTTTGTTTTGTGGACTCTGTAGAGCTACAGTTCGACTTCGACAATGTAGGTCTGACCATGGTTGTGCCCTGGGCTCTGCCTGAAGATCTACAGGATGACTCATCAGAATCCAGAATTAAAGTGAAGCAGGTTTTTCAAAATGAGGTAATGTAAAAGTTCATGCTGTTCATCCCATGATGAATAGATTTGATCCAGAATGAAGTGTGTCCATAGTTTGCTGTCATAAAGAGTTTATTTGCGGAGTCAGGTTAAGATCAGATCTCAGTTTGTCTAATGAAGTTAAAATTTGCTGTTGTGTTCCTGTTGAAGTGAGACCTCTGTGTGACCTTTCAGCTGCAGGAGCTGTTGAAGGACTTCTATCAGCCAGTCCACATCGAGCTGGACTCCTTTAAACCTGCAGCTGAGTCAGGAAAAACTCAGGTTCTGTTTCGGTCTTTTGATGCCAAAAGCAAAGAAGACGTTCTGCCGATTGACGATCAGCTCATTTATATCAATTCCCTGAATTCCCCCAACATCAATGTAAGGAACGATGTCATTTACTGGGAAGGTAAGTACTGAGCAGCTCGTCAAACATCAAACGTGTTTTTAGTCTAACCTTTGTTGGTGTAAATATTTTAAGTGCTTTCTGTTTTTGCATTAGGTCCAGACATGTGTTCCAAGCAACCTGTGTGTCCTCCTGATTCTCTGTGCGTTAGCACTCTGGAATCATACGTGTGCGTCTGCCAGCGTGGTCACTATGATGTAAGCTCTTTCATAGATTCTGCTCCAGCGCCACGTCCACTCTGCAGAGGTACAATAATACACAATACTCTGGGAAGAAAAATAGAAAAGTTGTTTTTTCTGCAAAAATGTCATGTGAATGCTGGAATTTACTGAAGAAGCTGAAACAGGATTTTTAAAGGTAAAGAACACTAGTTAAAAGCTAAAACTATAACAAACCTAGCTAAAAGTTTAAAATACCAAAAGGGTAGATGAAAGTCAAAGAAAAAGATCAGATAAAATGGCTAAGTGTTTGCTAAAAGTGAAAATAAAAAAGGCAAAGAAATTGTCATAAGCCAAACACTGGTAAAAGCTAAAAGGTGAAAATTGCTTACTAAAAGCCAAAAGATGCACAAATATTGCTCAAATTAGCAATGGGTAATCTAAATTATAAAAAAACAGTTGGTGTGCTAAATTGAAAAGATCTCTACAGATTCCTGTGGAAATATATTTGTAAATGAAGTTAAATATATTTATCTTCTTCTGGAGCTGAATAGTTTTATATATAAAGGGCTAAAATAGCACAAAGTGGTTACTGCCAAAAAATCAGGGATGCAATCATGTGAAGGATAACTCGGCAGTAACTCCAAAAATCTGCCCCTTATTTTAAAACAGATAAAGGTCTTTTCAACCAGTGTCTGGACAAAGTGATGACTGGTGGGATAGCCAAGTCTTACCTGACCTCTCTGTTCGGGGGAAGTGTTGAGGTGAAGCTGAATGATGGCCGGTGTTCTGTGAATGAAAGTAAGCTGCTGTACTACTTCTCCACATCACAACATCCGTCATTGTGTGGAGCAGAGTATGAGGTGAGGACCAGTTCTCGCAGGTCACATGTTCTGTTGGAGCAGGAAATATCCACTTTCTGAATCTAAAATCTGTAAAAATATGTTGCTAAATGTATTTGTGTGTGTTCTAGGTGAACAACACACACATTTTACTTCAAAATACCCTGACAGTCAGTCTGAATAAAGAGCACTCAATCACTCGACGGGACCTAAAAGTTGTTTGGAAGTGCATCTACCCACGACATTATGTTCGTAATGCTCAGGTGTTTGCTAACATGGAATGGTGAGACACATCAAGCTCTACTTTTGTTAAAGTCATAATAATAATAATCATTTTTTAAATTAAAACATGCATCAGGAAAAAAAAACATCTTTGTTTTGTTGCAGGCTCTCTTCTATAACCATGGTGGAGTTGAACTCCTCACTGCAGCTGGGTCTGACCATGACCCTTTACAGGGATGAGTCCTACACCTCCAGTTACTCAGATGTGGTCGAGCTGGGATTTGAGGACACCCTGTTCTTCCAGGTGGCCCTGCAGACCAACGGATCCTTTGCCTCAGATGTGCTGCTGCAGGTGGAGTCCTGCTGGGCCACTGAGAGCCCAGACCCAGCAGATACCATCCAGGCTACATTTCTTCAAGAAGGGTATTTTTATAATGTGAACCTGATCAGCAGATTAGTGTGATGTCAGCAAAAAGTGCCTTGAAAAATGCTTCTCCACATTTTTTCACATTAAAACCATAACCTTCAATTATTTATTGGGATTTTATTTGATAAACAAACAGAGAAGCACTTACTTTGATTCACCCCTAACTAAAATCAAGTGCAACCAATTGCCTTCAGAAGTCGCCAAATTAGGAACTAGTTCATCAGTGGGTAACTTGATCTCATTACTAATAATTGTTACCAATAATCATTACCAGTTGTTGAAACTTTAACATTTGAACAAGAGTTATTGCTGATCTGATTGTGGCAATCCATTTCTGAAACAGTTGTAGTCTTTGAAATGCTACATAATGACTAACTTCCCATTGGAGAAATTTGACTTTGATCCAATATGGCGACATTAAAGATGGTGGTTTTGTTCTGGAAATAGTCTAAAAGATAGACCTTCATCATCAATTACTCTGGACAATCAGACATTTTTTTTGTTTCTGAAATAAAAGGGTGTCCTGAGGCTTTTGAATCACCCTATAGATTGGGTGAAAGTTTCAGTCTCTAGATAGACGAAGCTGGTAGAAACAAACCACAAGACTTAACTAGAATTACAGCAGAGGGTGAGTACAAAGTATTGATTCAGCAATGAACACAGACACATCACACTTTTATGATCTCTTTTAGATTTTTTAATCATACATCATTTTCCACTCACTTCAGTTATGAGCTGCTTTGTGTTGGTCTGTTACATAACGTACAGTAAAATAATTTGATGTTTGTGGTTGTAAAGTGACAAAAGATGGAAAAGTTAAAAGGTTTGGAAGACTTTTTGTTTTTGTACACCAATAACATGTCTGTCACCTAAAACCTTATTATTTGCCCTAAAATATTATTTGTTTTTGCTTCAACACACAAATTTCACAAATGGTTTAGTCCACTCAGTACCAGATGTCCATGCAGTGAGACAAGTGGTTATATTCTTATTGCTGATTGGTGGGTTGTGCCACAGATTACAGTTTGAACATTGTTTAATGTGGGATAAAGATTTTAGTTTTATATTTATTTTAAACACAGCATCATTTGCTTAAATTGGTTTCTTGGCTGCTGTTTGTCTTTTCTAAAGCTGTCCTCTTGATGACACATTCCACTGGCTCTCTGTTAACGGTGAAGCCCAGAGAAGCAGATTTTCTCTCCAGATGTTCCGCATGCCCAAAGGTTTACCTCTTTACTTCCACTGCTTGACCAACATCTGTGGACACGATGAAACCTGCACCAAGGTAAAACTGAGCTGTTGACCTGTGAACATACTGGTTCTCTGAGACCAGGTCTGTGTCTAGCTGTCATCATTCAGACACCAGAACTCGCCTGTCTTTATTTATAACTTAATAATAATACATTGTGCTCTATGGTCAGTGTCATGGCTAATGAGATGCTATTAATTATCTGACAGAATGCTTCAAACTGGACATTTTTCAGAGTTTTGGAATAAAATCTTCAAAATAATGAGTCTAAATTCTGCTGAGCAGGACAAAAAAAGTTCCCTGTAATAAACAGATTCATTTCTCAGCTACTGTGATTTGATAAACAAAAGTGACCTAAGATAGTGTTCAGTCTGATATTGGTTGATACATTTGGTGTAGTGCCCCTTCTAACGAGAGTTTAAAGAACAGAAGTAAATTCTCTCCTGCTACACAAAAAATGTGAAAAGTTTGGATGGCTCAAAGGTTAAATAATTAAATGAGTTTAATTTGTGTGAAAATCTGTGAACGGAACCATAGAATGTTAAACTGATTTTGTAAAAAACAAACATGAAATGCCAAAATATCTACTCAGACATGTAAAGTCCAACTTTCTGTGATCCTGGTTTGCCTAAACTGAAATTTATATTTTCAGTATTCTTTTTTTTTTTTGCAAATTTTGCCCATGTTGTACATTGTATTGTTGCTACAAATCATATCATGCTAATCCTTGAGTCACATTTATGCTGCAAAATTTACACGTTTTATTTTAAACATACATGCTGTTTTGAACATAATAGTTAAAAGGCTGCTTTAACAAACATGCATTGGCAATAATAAAAAAATAAAAATACATATAAAGCAGTGTTGCAATATGTATATATGTAACTAATTAAAAAAACATATTGCCCCATTACCTTATTTTGTTGTTTGAAGCAAGTGAGGAACACTTTCTGATTCTCAATGTCCAAAAAACGCAGGAACTGATCTTTGACCCAAAGGCAGTTGGAGACCAC
>JAUBOC010000001.1:30494435-30504778 GCA_032275365.1 Anablepsoides cearensis
TGAACTGTGTAGCAGCCAGGGTCTGTACCCAAGACAAATTTCCTTCGGGACAATAAAGTTTATCTTATCTTATCTTAAGCAGAACTGCAGCAGCCAGCAGCGCTCCAGAAGGTCAGTCAGTCAGATGGAGGGAAAGGGGAAACAAGCAGCTGTGGTGTCAGCTGGTCCGCTGACAGTCAACATGAGGGTGAAGTCAGTCCGTCCATCTCACTGTGAGTTCATCAACACATCAACAATTTTAGACAAACTGACTAATAAATACAAATACCGACATACAGGCAAGTAATGTTTATCATTTCTTTTCAGGGACAGAACACACAAACATGATTGTGATTGTTGTCTCATCTGTAAGCTTCTTGGGGCTGACTGTGCTCTCTCTGTGTGCTGTAAAGGCAGTACTAAAGTACTATGAGCAGCTACGTCTGGAATAAACTTTAGAAAAGTGTCTGGGAGTTGTGTTTTATTTATTTAAAGGGACCATGCGCATTAATCAGCGTGTGAAGAATATAAATGTGCTGGAGTTGGTGGCACAATGGCTCATTTTCATCTGGTGTCCTGAGCAAAAAAAAGTGTTATAGAACAAATGATACAGGATGAGTCAAAAGTCTCAGGACGCTTTTATTTCCAAAGCGAACATTTAATATCTGAATACCCCAGCAGGTAATGGTAAAGGAGAGGGGATATCTCATATCATATGTCATTGCTTTAGGTGTCATGAACATGGTGTCCATCTTGACAGTTGACAAATTAGATTACAATCAAATTCTTTCAAAGGGAATAGAGTCATGTAGCATAAGGCAGATTTTTCTCCGAAATTAATTGCTGGGCGGTTTTGAGGGCGGGGCCACAGGGGCATTGGCCCCAGCTGAAATCTGATTGGCCCTCTGAAGTGCCCCTGTCCAGTCACTTATCTGTCCTTTTACCTGGGAGTGATGTTGGGTGCAGTTCTATGTTCAAACACTAGTTGCGCTAATGAGTCAAAGTCTAGAATGAATCAAGCTTACAGAATTCTTTTTCTCTTTAAAATTTGAACAATCCTGCAAAAAAAAGCTGGCTGGATTTTCTCACATGTGTGTTTGAGAATATTTTATCTGTGTTCAGTAAAATGTATGGTTAACTGGTGAGGAGAATTTACTGTGCAAGCTTTTTTTGGTACCACTTAAGGCTATATGCCTTTATAAAGAGTTCATAGATAGGTTATTAATTTACCTGTTAACACTTTATAAATCATTAATAAATGTTTTATGTAATAATTAAGCATGAGAAAGAGACAAAACTGTCCAGTTTCTTACCAAATACTGATACAAATCTGTTCAGGTACATATTACATCAAACGGTGGTAAACATTTCAGACTAGGTTACTATATTGTAAGTATAATAATGATAAACACATATTTTGACATATTAATATTGTACTGTATTACTGCTTTATAATTATCCACACCTGTCATAGGGAAACTTATCGTAAAGTGTAGTACACTATTAATGACAAACATTTATAATGCCAAAAGTTTTAAAACTTTGTGTTGATTATCAATATTTGAAATTATTGTTCAAACATACTGTCAACAATTATGATGTATGAAAAACGTAAAAAAAATCACTTTGATACTTTTTGTTAATTTGCTGGTCGCTGCTGTAATGAGTCTGACCAGCTGATAAACAGGAAACATCTGCATCTCCAAAATAGGCGAAATTACTAGTTTCAGGCTGCAGTCTAGACATTCAGGAAAACTATTATCAGTCAGGGTCGGGCTGATGAACCTCAGACGATATCTGAGGCAGCAGGATTGATGCACTCTGTATTCAGGTGATGTAAATCTTGATTAAATTGCCTTTTACCGTCTCTGAGAGCTCTCTTATAGCTGTAATGATGCCTCTCAGCAAGAAGGTTGCCGGATCAAATCCCGGCCTGGGGGCCTTTCTGGGTAGAGTTTGCATGTTCTCTCCGTGCATGTGTGGGTTCTCTTCAGGTACTCTGGCTTCCTCCCACAGACCAAAAACATGACTGTTAAGGTAATTGATAACTCTAAATTGTCCCTAGGTGTGAGTGAGAGAGTGAATGGTTGTTTGTCTCTGTGTGTCCCTGTGATGGACTTGCGACCTGTCCAGGGTGTACCCCGCCCCCTCGAACTGTGACTGCTGGATATGGGCACCAGTGACCCTGAAAGGAATAAACGGGTATAAGATAATGGATGGATGGATGGATCTTAATAGTTTTTCTCAAACCAACGAATCCAGTGGGATCCAGGACAACCAGGAGTAAGTCCTGAGGAAATTCCCAACAGTGGATATTTATAATGCAGTAATACAGTACAGTATTAAATGTTAAAATATGCTTTCCCTAATCTTTATTGTGCTTAGGTAGTAAACTAGTCTGAAATGTTTAATACCCAAACAGATTTGGTTCAGTATTTGGAAAAAAATGGACAGTTTAGTCTTTTTTTGTATGTAAATGAAATGATGATGTGTCAGGGTTGTTCAAATGTGTTTTATTTGCAGATGACACTTTTTTTTTTGTTTGTTTGTTTTGGTAAAAATATAGAAAGGATGTTGGAGATAATGCAGATAGAATTTGTTAAAATACAAACTTGGTTTCAACTTAATAAATTATTAAATTTAGATAAAACTAATTATATGATATTCAGCAACAGAGAGAAAACTGTTGATGTTTCATTTAGTATTGATGTTGAGATCTGTAGAGTCAATTAGGTAAAGTTTCTGGGTGTCATCATTGATGAAAAGCTGACATGGAGAGCATAATTTATTTAAATACAAAAATAGCTAAATCTATTGCTGTATATTGCACAAAGTAAAGAACTTATTTAATGATAAAGCACTTTTTATGTTGTATAATGCAATAATAATCCCACACTTAATCTACTGTATTGATGTTTGGGGAAAAGCATGTAAAACAATAACAAATCCCTTATTTGTTTTACAGAAAAGAGCTGTAAGAATCATTACCAGAACGCATTATCACCCATTATTCCATCAGTTGAGGTTATTGAAATGCTGTGATTTGGTTGATTATAGTAGTTTATCAGTTATGTATAGGGCTCATGAAAACCCATTACCTTCAAACATCCAATTACATTTTACTAAAAGTGAAAGTAATTATAATCTCAAAGGGATAGAAATGTTTGTTAAACTTAAGTTTAGAACTAGTTTAAAGGAACGGAGTACTTCAGACCAGGGTATAAGATTGTGGAATAATCTGGTGGATGATATTAAAAATGCCAGATCATTAAGAAAATGAAAATGATAAAGGTTAATTTGTTGCAGAAATATGTAACACTATAATGTATGATTTGTTGTTCAAGGAGTCAAACATTTGTTTTTTTCTTTTTATGTTTTTTTTTTTTTGGTTTGTTTTTGAAAGTTGAAGTTTATTTTTGATTAAACCTATTTATCTGAGAAAAAAAAGGCAGATATAAGATTTTATCGTCTTCTCCTTCCTTTCATTTATTTGATTAGTATTTAATTATATATTGAATTTATGTCATCTTTTAAATAAATGAATAAAGTTTGATATATTATTACTATTGTTGTTGTTGTTGTTGTTGTTGTTATTAATAAAATAATGATAATGATGTTGTTGTTATTAATAATAATAATAATAATAATAATAATAATAATAATAATAATAATAATAATAATAATAAAATAATTATAATGATGTTGTTATTATTATATTAACACAGTGGTAGAGCGGTAGCTGCGACGCGCAGATTTTTTTGCGTCACTTCCGCTTTCACTCAGCAATGGCGTCCTCCACGAAGGAAAACGGCGTGAGCGACGCACAACCAGAGAAAAACTCTAAAAAGACGAAAAACCAAGGTGAGTTTGAAACGATACAGACAGGAAAAATGTTTCACGACGCACAGCGCGTCTTCAGGGGGTAAATATAAACATATATTTGTTTTAACTCGTGTTGACATGCCGTAACTACGAGGCGTGCAGAGGTTAGCATGGTCAGTTCAGTTTAACCATTCACATCTGCTTCACGTTGAGTTGTTACTATTTTGTTATTCAGTGTAACAGACCTTGTGAAATTTAAAAGAAATAAGACGTGTTTAAGTTATTTTCATAACATCTGACAAAAGCTTTTACTTTGAAAGGTTCCTGATGCTATAATGTAGCAGCCAACTCCGTATCCCTTCTTTTTCACGTGTTGTTGCCGTTGTTGATGTTTTGTTTGAAGTGTCAAACTTTGTTATGCAGTGGATGAATCTGAACTCCTGACTGTTCCTGATGGATGGAAGGAACCAAAGTTTACTAAGGAGGACAACCCTCGCGGCTTGCTGGAGGAGAGCAGCTTCGCTACACTTTTTCCTAAATACAGAGAAGCCTACCTGAAGGAGTGCTGGCCGCTGGTGGAGAAGGCTTTAGAAGAGCTGGTATGTAGAGTCAGGACGGGTGTCTGCGTGGACAAACACTCTGATTACTAAAAGACTTGCTGATAATTTAACACTACTGTAACCCTGATTGTCATGGTTTGCTGTCTTTACAAACTGTCTAGTGTAATATAAAATACATTTGATGTTTACTTTTTGAATGAAACATCAGTGTTTTCAGTCCTCTGGCAGGATGTTCCACCGTCTGTAATTATAGACCTGTGTTGGATCAGATTTTTTTCTTTGATGTGCTTTTTCCAGCACATCAAAGCCTCTCTGGACCTGATCGAAGGTAGCGTAACAGTCTGCACCACAAAGAAAACCTTTGACCCCTACGCCATCGTCAGAGCGAGAGATCTCATTAAGCTCCTGGCGAGGAGCGTTCCGTTTGAGCAGGTAAAGTTCCTGTCAGAAACACATTCTGATGCTGAACGACTGGTTGTTGTTGCTGCTTGTTAACTGTTGCTCCACTCGTGTTGTTTCCAGGCCGTCCGCATATTACAGGATGACATGGCCTGTGACATCATCAAAATCGGGACTCTTGTGAGAAACAGAGAGCGGTTTGTGAAGAGGAGGCAGCGGCTGATCGGTCCAAAGGGCTCCACCTTAAAAGTAGGTTCAGTTTCTACAGTGAATCACACATTTCTACAAAAAATAAGCTTTAGATATAAAATAACATATTCTTGTTAAAAAAAAATAGATCAATAGTTAATGAACACCTAAAAGAACAGGTGAGATGGTGTCGTGTTCTTTTAATTTTCAGTTCTGCACACATTCTTTCCTCATTAGTTTAGGTAAAGCATGATGTAATGTTACTGCACTAAAACATACAAAAAGGCAATCCATTTATCTGCTCAGATACTGTGTGATTATTCTGGTAATCCTGGAACTCTTTCAAACTGGAACTGTCTGAATAATAAATGTAAAAATAAGCTTTTTGTGGATTGCAGATAAGGATTAAAAACCGCATCAAGTTATTTTTAGAACATTTTTTGTGATTTTGTAGGTTTTTTATGAATTATGAAATAAATGTAACCTGGTGTCAGTATTTTCAGCTACATAAATTTAATTTAAAAGTGATTATCATCAGTTAAATGTTTTGTTTTTCTCTTCAGGCACTAGAGTTGTTGACCAACTGCTACGTAATGGTGCAGGGCAACACGGTGTCGGCGCTGGGGCCCTTCAACGGTCTGAAGGAGGTAAGAATGTCTCCCAGCCCGTTCAGTAAATATGCTGACAAAAAGAATTGGTAAGATGATTGGCTGAAACATTTTTGTTGTCTCTTAAAATTGACAAAGATCAATTTTTTTTGTTGTTTGATGACTAAAAGGTGAAAGCCATATCTGTGAAAAAAGCTTTGGGAATAAAACAAATAAATGTGAAAAATAGAAAGTTTTTATTAGAGATGTGATGTTTTTTATTTGTAATAATACACTGTATTTTTATATTTATTATTATAATAGCTTTAAGGTTGACATTTTATGCTACAAAAGAAGAAATGCAGTATGCTCACATCATCTTGCTGTGTTCAGGTTCGTAAAGTGGTGATGGACACCATGAAGAATATTCATCCTATTTACAACATTAAGGTATGTTTTACTGCTGGATCAGAAACATTAAAACTAAACAGACCATCAGATCCTTTCATGCACAATGAAGAATTTCTCCATCCTTGTTCTTGATCTCCTGACTGATAAAGAATCTCTCTGGGTTGGTTTGCCATGGTTGGCTCAACCTGGAGCTGAGGGCATGAACAGGCATTATATTTCAACTTGTTATTCTAAAAAGTGTCATTTTATAATAGAAAATGTGTAAAAGCCCTGAGTTTAACCTGACACTAAACTTAATGAGTCATAAGAACGAGGTGCTGTAAATAATCAAACATCACTCTCCTGTCCTTTTCTCCGTCTCACATCCGTTAGACACTGATGATCAAACGAGAACTCACCAAAGACCCTGAACTACGGACGCAGAGTTGGGAACGCTTCCTGCCCCAGTTCCGCCACAAGAACCTGTCCAAACGCAAAGAGCCCAAGAAGAAGAGCACAAAGAAGGAGTACACACCGTTCCCTCCTCAACAACCAGACAGCAAGGTCAGAATGAAAGACTCCATTGCTTTAAATCAGCAGGTTTTTAACTAAGTGTGATCTCTAACTGTGCCGCCTTCTGTTCCAGGTTGATAAAGAATTAGCCACTGGAGAGTTCTTCCTGCGGGAGAGTGTGAAGAAGAGGAAGAGGATAGAAGAAATGAAGGTGAACGTTTATTGTTTATCTCTTCATGTCTGTTTCTGCTTCTTCTATCATCAGCTTTATTATTACTTTTAAAAAGACTTCCCAATTTTTAGTTTCTTAAAATAACGACTAAAATATGAAGAAAAGTGATTCTTAATTCAGTCACTGACTCACCCATCATGTAGTGATGGACCGTTTGACTCTGAAACTCCATGTATAAAAAAAACTACTGTTTTAGAAGCTGTGTCAGAGTTTGATTCATAAATGATGTCCGATGCTTTGAATTTCCTGAAAAAATGTCACTGATTTGATTCCTGATTCAAAGGTTTTATGAGGAAGTGAATCATCGGCCAGATTCCTGCTGTTTTTGGTGGCAAATTTGCTGTAACCAGTGAATGACTTTTCTAGACATGGAGCCAGACGTGCAACGATACAGAAAATTCACGGTTCGATATTTTAGTCTCATGGTTCGATATTTTTTCGATACAATAAAGAGAAATTTCCATGCCCTTTTTAACTTGCAATTTATTGAAATTAATTAAAATTATTTGTTTAACCTCAAAAGTCCAGTTTTTAAATTAAATGTTGCTGAAACAGCAAGTTTCTCAGTGGATCTGCACTCTAAAATGCAGCCTAGGTGGAGTAGTTGAACACAGATCCACTGATCTTTCAACACAGAGCATCTTTAGAAGACAAGGTGATAAAATACATTTTAAAAATCTGTATTGTTCCATACAAGTGTCTTCTATACGGTTCAATACGGGTACATGTATTGTTGCACCCCTAATAAATAAATAAATAAAATTTGTAAGATACAACATGAGCCTACAGTAAACATAAAGTGGTTAAAAAACAAAGTCAGCTGTCATGCCAAACAGTGTTGTGATTTTTATTTTTATATTCTGTGTTTACAAACATCAAAAAGTCCCAGAGGCATCATGCCATAGAACACTTAAAGTTTATTCTCTTACCCATAAAAAAAATACCTGCTCAAAGCAGCACAGTGACGTCTTTATATCAGACTGAAACGCTTTGTTTCACGCTGCTCATCAAACACTTGGCCACAAGGTGGCGCCAAAGAGGTGTGTAAAAACGCTTTGAGTAATGAACCCTTGTTGACCATCAGTACGGCACTCAGAAGTCTTTTAACAAGACAAAAGAAGTCGACAAACTGCCTGCATCATTGCTAAAGACCACCATCAGCAGGCAAATGGAACAATTGTTGCTGTTTTATTTTTCCAGGTCAAACAAACGGAAGCGCTCACCAAGAAGCAAGAGGAGCGAAACAAAGCGTTCATTCCTCCTAAAGAGAAGCCTCTGATGAAGAAGAGCAGTAAAGGTAAAACAAACACTAACCATAGAGCAGATCAGAGTGTGACTGTAACACAGCTAACCTCTGTCCCACTCCTGCCTGTCACACAGCCCCCACAGAAGGAAAGCTGGACCTCCAAGCCATCAAGGACAAAGTGAAAAAAGCCAAAACAAAAAAACTCGGAGCTCCACCGGTGAACCCATCCCCAGCCTCCAGCAGCTCCACAGACAAGAAAAAGAAGAAGAAAACAAAAGGCAAAAGCTAACCATGTCCACCAGGACATTTATAAATGAACAGACTGAAGCACACATGAGAACAGGATGTGAGGATCAAAATGAACAGTTCCTTCTCAAACTCTCAGTAGTGCTTTTATTTTTTTAACATATGAAAACCTCTCCTGTTGTTTTCATCTGCTGTCTTTAAGGTTTGGACTGGACAGTACTTATGCTCCAGATGTTATTTGTTTTTTTTTTGTTTTTTTTAACTAAGACGTGTTTATGTTGAGGTTCATTTAAACCTATAAAAACACAGTTTTTATTCTTCCCTGGTTCTGTTTTCATACATTCTGCTGTAAATATAAACATAATCAGAAGCAGGAACATGAGTGTCTAACAGGGTTTTTGTTCAATAATCTTTTAATGAAAGAATTCATGGTGGACTCAGATAAACCTCCATGCCTCACAGTTCAGCTGTTTGTCCTGAATCATGTGAAACCATTGTGAAAATCATTCAGATTCAACTTCACAAGCTTGAGTTTTGTTGCCACAATGTGTATTAGAGAGGTTTTCTCCTGCAATGTGTTCAACCTGTTCAGTTTTTAATTGTCCTGTCATGAACTTTAACCTTTAACCTGCTAACTGAGGCCTGAGATGTAACTTTAGTTTGTTTCTCTGAGCAGTGTATGGTCTGACCTTGGGGTGAGTTTCCTAGAACATGTACTCTTGGGATGATTTGTTGTCTTTGATTTCCATTTGTGAACAGTCTGCCTCACTGTTGAATAATGAACTCCACGAGGTTTTGAAATTCCTGTTTATAGAGACGCTCACTGATCATCAGTAGCTCTTGGCTGCATTTTTTCCCTTTTAAATACTATAAAAGCAGCAACAATAGACATTTTTCCACACAGCGTTTTTCCATTTCGATTTTTTGTTGAATAAACAATGACAAGATGGAGTATTGTGTGTTTTGTTCACTTGAATCATTTTAGAACCTGAAAAAAAACTATATACATTTTTTTCTTCCTGCTTACATAGAGCTAGTTTCTTTCTCTAAAAATGACTACGAGAGGAAGAGTGCACTCTGGACATGTTTCCTGTGTCCATCAGAAGGACAGAAGACTTTCTGTCCCTAGTTAAACAAATGTTATTTCACTTTTGTCGATAACCCCATAAGATTATTAGAACAGACATGCAGGTGGAGTAAAGCCAATCAAGTTGTCTTGTAAGTTAATCAGTTTTGCACAAGTTCATGATGGTACTACACATTGAAACATCCTGATCAAAGTAGGACCAGCCGAAAAATTGCAAGAATTCACATTTTGCACTGTTGGATCATAAGAAGGTTCTAAGTAGCCACGGTATCATCAGCTGATCAGCAGTTTGAGACCAAATGTAAATTAAAAAATCTAAATAATATTTGATAGAAAGGACTCAGTAATGAGTAGCCAAGACATTCTTTCTAATCACCTTAAAAAATGTTTTGAGATGCTTGATGTTAGTGTTTCTGTGAGGCTAGAGGGAATGATGATGTAAGTGATAAAGATGGCTTCACAGAAGGTGTCCACTGTCTGGAACTGGTGTCCATTTTGTAAACTTCCCTGGTCAATCCAACCCCAAATGTTCTCAGTTGGATTTAGATCAGAGAGGAACACGCAGAAATGTCCAAAAACCTTATTCTCTGGAAGAAATCCTTTGTCAGACGGGCATTGTGAACTGCAGTGTTGTCCTGTTGAAAAACCCAGTCATTAGCATACGATGGTATTCAGTCTGCAAACCCCAAATTTTGTGCCATTTAAATGCATTTTTGTTTATAATAAACTCTTGCAGATGCCATCTGATTGTTATGGGATTGCAGTTGGCACCGGTGATCAGCTTAATGTGGGCCAAGGATCGTCCTGTGTCTTGACGGACAGCCAATTGGATACTCCGGCTCAGGGCCGGTGAAATGTTTTGGGGTCTACAACTTAACAATTTAGTTCCCTCAAGATCTTTTAAGAAGTTACACAAGATAAACAGTCTTCGATGTTCTCTTGTTGAACATATTAAACTTACATTTTCATAGACTATTTCGCGGATACCGCCATCTTTGCCTAGCGCAAAGCATCAAGGTCCAGTTTGGGGGCATCCGGTGCCGGTGTGTGAACTAAATGCCTGAAAAGATGTGGTGTACTGTGTGTTTTACCT
>JAUBOC010000001.1:30504878-30516643 GCA_032275365.1 Anablepsoides cearensis
AAACAAAAAGGCAGCTCTCCCCTACAAGATCAGTCTGTCAAGGTTTACATGAGTTTGTAAAATACAAAGAACCCTTTTAGCTGATACAACAAATGGTGTATGGCAGTCAAGTGGCCCATAGGCGCAGAAGTGCAGCTTCACATCCATTAAATAGGGCCCAGCTGATTGACTGGCTTGAGACCCAAGGAGCAGCACCCAATCACAGGGGAGGAACAGAAGAGGAGGTGGAGCCTAAAAGACACAAGATATTACTTCAATGCAAAAACAAAACATCCACACTGGGGATGTAACACCATCTATTTACTAAATTGCCTAGTAAATAAAAAAATAATAAAACACATAAAATAACCAACAAATTCCAATTCAAATATGCTGTATTTTATATTTAATATAATATTTGATGTTTTAAAATCTGGCTTTCCATAATCAGTTTTTGTAATGAAAGCTCTCAGTCAGTCAGTACTGAACTTTAACCTGCAGATGGTGCCACAGGACCAAAAATGTAACCATCCTGGAAGGACTAGACCTTCAGAGAATTCGTTATTTTGGGGGGTAATTTATGTGGAAAATGAGTCAATCTCATTAAGAGATAGTCAAATTGAGTATTAAGAGTCTAGCTGTGGTACAAACTGTCTTCTTTTATTAGTCCAACAAATTTTGTGTAGTTTGGAAACTTCCTCCAATCGGAAATGCTAATCACACCATGAGTGAGTTTATTAATAACTTCTCATGTAATACAGGGAAAAGACCTGAAATTCTAGCAAAAATTAATTTGTCTCTCTTGCAACATTTGATTAGCTCACTTTTCTTCTGCTGGGATTTCTGCCTAATTCCTTTTTAGGGTCCATAGTTAGCAATATAATTAAGAATACTCAACTTAATTATTACAAATGGAACTGAAAATATTTACAACACAGATAAACCCACTCCCTTCAGGGCCACAACATTCTCAGGAGGACTACAACATTTGTAAAACTTTCTTATTGTATGTCTGAGGAGCTTAGGTTTATACATTGGAATCTTGGTTCATAGTTTGACCATCTGAAACACACACAATAAATGAGACACAGTGCTTAAAGTTTATGGGGTTTTATTACAAAAGTGGATATTTACAAACTATATTACAAATCAAGCAATGAATTTGATGGTACCAGTAGTTTATGGGGATAGGAGTAAGTTATGAAATATTGTTAGGTCTAAAATATAGGTCTATATTTTAGATTACTGTGGATGCAGAGGAGTGAAAATCTTAAACTGACTAACTCAAAGTAAATCAGGATTAAAGGTTAACTCAAATGATAAAGCAAAACAAAAGTACTTTTGAGTAACAGGTTTACCTGTTAATAACCCAGAACAAACATTAAATAAGTTTTGACACCAAACCAAAATGAGCAAGCAAGGATCTAACATGCGCTGTCACTGGCCGAAGTAGGACGAGCTAAAAAGTGGACGTTACACGTTCACAGGTTGGTCTCCCATAGATGAATGAAAACCTTCACTCAGATCGAGGAGTGCTTTGCCGCTTGCAGGAAAACTGGTTGGATCTTGGTACCTCGGGGCTCATGTTGGTCTCCCATCAGTTTCCCAGGAGTTCTGATCACCCAGTTGAGACTCAAGCAAAACTTTGACAAGACTAGAGCAAGAGGAAAACTGAGACAAGGCTGTAAAACTGAAAGAAGATCTTAAAGTCGGGTTTCTGATGACAGATTAAGACAGTTTCTAATTCTCTAATCCACTCAAAAGTTAGTAATACTTAAAAACAACTAATCAACATTGTAAATACTTTGCTGCAAAGGGTGACTTTAATAGAAGAACAACATGTAAAGATTAAAATAAAAATTAAAGAATCTTTTCCACTTTCAACTACTAGAATGAGGAAGTCAACTGAAACATCATTGATTAAACAATCACATTCATATCATGAAATAATATGATGTAACACAACAATAAAGAATAAAAAAGGAATAATTGTTTTCATCAGTTCTGTGGTTGTTCAGAGTTCCACAGGAAGTTAGGGACACAGAATCAAATTCTAGAGACGATCACTGTCAGATAAGGAAGGTGGTTTTAGGATCCAGGGTCCTCATTAGTTGTATGGTCTGCGGTGGAGACCTGGAGAAAACATGCAAGCGTGAGGAAAACATGCAAACTCCAAACAGAAAGACTCTAGGTCTGAACTGAGGATTGAACCTACAACCTCCTTGCTGTGAGTCATCAGTGCTAACCACTGCTCCACCATGTTGCTGTAAAGTCCAGGCTTTCAGCTTTCATATTAAAACTGGATGAAGAGTTTACGAGTTCAGCTCCTTAACATGTGCCACCCTAATTTTAAAGGGATAAAAAGTAATTATTTATTATTTATTATTATTTTATTTTATTTTATTTTTTATTTCAGGGACAGTGCATTTTAAATACATTTCTGTAAATGATGCTAGAGTTAGCCAGACCCCATTTTTCACCTGCAGACCCTAAATAGATGATAAAAGGCACAAAAGTAAAACTACATAATTACAAAATAACAATTACAATACACTACAAAATACTTAAAATACTATGAGCTAAAATGCACATAAAAACACATAGACCAACTAGCAGACAACAAACTCACACAAAACAAGATGACAGCAGAGGGGAGCAAGAGCGGATTTAATCGTAAGCTAATGTTGACAGCTTTGATTATTAATAAACCGTTTCTTTAACTGTATTTTAAATGTGTTATAGTTTGAATTTCTAATCATCAGGAGTGAGATTCCATTATGGGCGCCAGTGACCCCCCATGACCCTGAAGGGAAGAAGTGACTATAGATAATGGATTGATGTTGTTAAAGGTGGTATTTTTTTGTATTCTTTTTAATTTTAATTTTTTCCCCCCGTCTTTAATAACAAGGAGACACAGAGCTGCTTTCTGTGCCATGATGATGATGTACATTGTCGATGTTGAAAGTCTGAATGTCCAGTCTGCTGTAAATATGATTCCAGTATTACATCTGCAGTCACATATTCTGTCTCTATCAACTGAAACGCTCCTGTTTGTCTTCAGTTGATGGTTTTAGTTGGCTAAACGTATTGCAGTTCCTTTTGGGACTCGAGATTCATTTCTTTCTGTCATTTAAGACCCAACTAATTTCTATTTAAATGCTGGCAAGTCAATAGAAGTCATGAAGACACTTTCTCTTTCATTTCTGAGGAAAATGATCGGGGTGATGATTGCTCATTTAGCACGTGGAAAGCAGATTTTAAACCCAGAAAGATTAATTTAGTGAAGACATGAGAAACTATGTCACTCTGAGGTAGATCTTCAAACCAGGCTCTCATCAGAGGGATGATGATGATGATGTATGTAATTATAAGAAAATCCCCCCAAAAGGTCTTCTATTGGATTAAGCTGTGGTTAGTGTGGCAATATGTGTATACCTGTGTTCTGGTTGGCTCCTGTGATTACCTGCAGCTGCTGTTCAGCTCTGAGGCTTTATAAGGCACCTTCTGGTCTCTGCTGGAGCTACATGCTTTAATGGTAGAGTCTCAGCTGCTGTTAGGCCTGCTTATTTGAGTAACTCACTTTCAAGAGTTGTTGAAGTAAAAGGTAATAATCAGTGGTAAATGTTCTGAACTTGTAGCACTTTATCCAGTCCCTATAGACTCCAAAGTGCTTCACATTAGTCATTTGCTGACTTGTATCACTTCATTTTTTGCATTATTTATTCAATGTTATTTATTATATTTATTCAGCTGGACCCCCTCCCACCCCTGCTGCTCCACACTTTTGTTTCTCACACAACTTTCAAATTAAACATTCATTTACCAAAAACGTATAATTATAGATATAATCTAAGGTCCCAGAAGAGAAAATGGCACAGTATGTTTACATGAACATAAGTAATAAAATAAACAGCTGATCAGAATAAAAATGTGTAAACACCCCAATCAGATTATTCTGATCTGACTCGGCTCGATCCGAATGAATTTGTAATGTGAGGGATGGTTTATGCCAATGGATCCCAACGGAGTGCATGTCAACACTTATTCTGATGTCATTCTGGTTGTGGAGAACTGACCTGACTGCATATGTGCACCTGATGTCAACCTGACGTATTTCTGACTGGCTAAAGATGCTAATATGCTGGAAGCAAACTCGTTTAGGGACACATTTCTATTAGAAATTATTGTAAGTGTAGGAACACAGTGCAGTAATGTCTTCATTGTTATTAAAACCTGGCGCGTGTCCATTCTGGGTGCTCAGAAGAAGTAGTTCTTTTTTTACTTCTTCTTTTTTTTAGGAAAGGTTTACAACTCTGAGCACGTCAGTACTTCTGACTGATTGCTGAAAAGACCCAATGAGTTATGTTGATCTTTAAATATTAATTTTAAATGGTAAATGGCTAGAGCGATTTATCAAGTCCCTCTGGACTCCAAAGTACTTTACATTTCAGTCATACATAGACACTGATGGTAAGCTACAGCCACAGCTGCATACTGACAGAGGCAGGCCTCAGTCATTTCCCCTCTAAGTGTTTATGTTTTGTTGACTTTATATTTACATTTTAGACATTTATATAAAATATAATAAATAAAAAAATCTTGATCCACCACTGAGCTCCACCAAAATCATACCTGTTGAATGTTAAAAGGTTTTAAACTTAACCCTTTCACAAGGTGGATCATTTTTGTTCCCCTATAATGAAGAGGTGACGACACTAAGAAGACGTAGTGTTTTTGTTTATTTATTTATTTATTTATTTATTTTTATAAATGGCATGTAATGATGCCGTCATCGTTTTTTAGAGAGGTGCGCTTCATTTTGAAGCAGCTGCGTCTTGGAGAAGGCAGGAAGCAGCATCCAGAGATCCTCTCCGGTGGAGCTGGAACATCCGTCTCTGTGGATCAGGGGACCACACCATGGGCGTCCCCTCCGCCACCCCGCGGGCCGGGCGGAGGATGCTGCGCGCCGCGGCTGATGAACCCAGAACCCGCGGGGCTGTTGTGAGCCCGGCGGTGGGTGTGTTCTACTTCGGGACTGGACTCTGCGACTCAACGCCCCGCTGCCCGCTGAGTCATGTCTGATGCAGAGCGATGGGCAAGTTCGACGACAACGAGAGGATAATCCTCAACGTCGGCGGCACGAGGCACGAGACGTACAAGAGTACCCTGAAGACCCTGCCGGGGACCCGGCTGGCGCTGCTCGCCTCCGACTCGGACATCGACTCGGTGCTGGACCAGCTGCAACAAGTCCCCGGCTTCATCGAGTACAACGAGCGGACCAACGAGTACTTCTTTGACCGCCACCCGGGCGTGTTCGCCTACGTGCTCAACTACTACCGCACCGGGAAGCTGCACTGCCCGGCGGACGTGTGCGGACCGCTGTTCGAGGAGGAGCTCTCCTTCTGGGGGATCGACGAGACGGACGTGGAGCCGTGCTGCTGGATGACGTACCGGCAGCACCGGGACGCGGAGGAGGCTTTGGACGTGTTCGAGCTCAACGTGGACAACAACGCGGACGAAGACGACGAGGTGGGGAAGAGGCTCGGTTTCAAGGACGTGGCCCCCGACGGGAACGCGAGCCTCTGGAGGAAGTGGCAGCCGGTCATCTGGAACCTGTTCGAGGACCCCTACTCCTCCCGGGCTGCGCGGGTAAGGATGCTCCGCTGCGTCTGCGGCTCGCTCTCATTCTCCCTGATGAACACTTTTAAAGTTTTACTTAAGTTTCTATTCAACCGATAGTTAAACATTTACAGGTCCCTTATACATTAAAGGAATAGTTCAGTTATTTAAGTAAGGTTGCATTGTGAGCAATATATCTGTATTGAAGGTGTGAAAACTGATTGTTTTCAGCTATATTTAGAGCGCAAGTTAAACTCTGGTTAAACATTTTAAATATTATCAAATAAATGTTTTTGGAACATATATGTCCTTTTAAATCAAAGTAAAAACAAATGGGATATTAATGACATATTGGTCTCATGACAGCCAAAGTTAAGACTAAAACATATGACAGTGTAATAAAATGTCAATGTTGATACTTAATAGCTTTTATAACAGGTTATGATTTCTTGGTTAATGTCAAGTTGTCATAACAAAGACATTTTAAACAATGTGAACTCTGTATTTAAAGTGTCACAATTTAATGAATTTATGTCATATTTATGACAGCATCATAACAGTCTTATGCACACTCCTTCAAATAAAGTTTTACCTAATAAATCTTATTTGTAATCCCAAATCTCACAGTGCTACAAAAAACAGATGAAAACAACAACAAAAACATCAATAAGAAAACAGTGAATAAAAGCTGCTTAGCTGATCTGAATCTGCAATTTAAATGTATTTAAATTTCTTTAAAACACTCTCACACTGTAACTTTTTTAATTACCACAACTTTTAAAAAGTTTTGACCAATAAACTTTGCCACTGCCAGTTTCCGCTTTCCGGAATCTGACCGCGCTAGATGAGAACATGTCTGATGCAAATAAGTTAGTGCTCAAAGTGTGTTTAAAAAAATTAAAAAAACTCTGGTTTAATTGTTCATAACCTTTTCACAGAAACTCACTTTAAACAAGCCTGCTTTTGTCTTGAAGTCTAATTGGAGAACTATTTCACTGTTTTTAAATGAGCAATCAAGTTTTTTTCACTGTGCCAAGATAGTTTTTTCTAAAAGAGCATGGTATGTTAACTTATTAACATGGGTCATTTCAGCTCTAATAAGCCAAATAAGTGTCACTAAAGGTTGAGGTCACAGCTCCATGAAATGTTCCAGCATTCACCATTCATTTCAGACCTCAGTGGGAGAAGCTAAGAGGTATTTCTTAGTGCTTTTTCAATCTGAAACACCACAAATTAGGTTGCTGGAAGTAACACAACACACATTTTTAACAGAAACATTTACACTTATAATCAATGCATAAAGAAATGTCAGGATCTGAAATGTATTTCTCAGTGAGACATGCATCAAGTGTCAGATGATTTCTGGGTATTAAGCAGATCACTCACTATATTTGCACACTGACATCAGGACCACCGGCAATGATGTCATTTTGTGTAAAATTGAAATGAAGGGAAACGAGATGATAAAAGCCTTCGTAATGTCTCCCTCAGGTTGATGTTTTTTATTTGACCTTGTTCTGTTGAACAGGAGGTATAATGTGCTACTGCTGTTCAAGGTGCTTCGGCATCATCAGAGGTCACTTTGACTAGATGCTTTGGAAAAATTTTGCAGGAGCTTTGTTTGTGCCTCATGTAATAATTGATGTATTTCATTCTGTTTGATAAAGCAGCTCAAATGAATGTCTTTGCTGATGAGCAGTAAATTAGATTTGTTGATCATAATGTTGGCTCTGGGTCACTTCATACCACTACATGATATTTAACTGTTATTTTACGCCCATGTGTTCACTGTTTGTTAGTCATTGCAAATCTGTTCCTTTGCCCAGAATTATTGGCCTTAATTGTATTCAAATTGCAACCCTGTGCAATCTTATTAAAAATGGCACTTGCAGTAACTTTGGTACTTTAAATTTTTATCTTTATTTGGACTTATAATCTAAATTATTGCTCTTACCGAGTGATGCTAGCCCTAACCATATGCTTAGATTGTAGTTATGTAGATTACTTCAACTTTCTGTCAGTCAAGGCTGTTAGATTTACTTTACTTCCTTATTCATCTAATTCCAATCATCTTTGTTGTTTAATTGTTGTATTGTATGTTCGAAGTGTTGTTTTCACCTAATTGTTCATGAATGGCAATGGATTCAAAAGATTTTTAAGTTTGCCAAAAACAAATGGAGTAAAACAGCTCAAAGTCCATTGGAATTTAACAATTGCTCACTTTGTGCAAGTACAGAAAGCACCTTCAGACAATTCTTTTTTAAAATTGTTTTGTCAAAAGAGTAGTGCCTTATGAGCAAATCACTTAAGTTCAATTTAACTTATAGTTGCTGTATTATCACTAGGAATGCAACAGTTAGTCAACATAATCAACGTTGAATATAAAAATAAGTCGACGCGGCATTTTAATGTCAATGCATCGTAGTATTTACCTGCATAAAGTTCATTTGTAACTGCAAAGCAGTACGTGAACTGCAGGGGGCAGAATTGCTTCTGTTGTCAAAGGTTGCATTGTTTAATACTGACGAAGAAGTGCCGGTCTGTAAACCACAGAAGAAAACGCAGCAGGAAAATCAAAGAGCAATAATATTGGCGGAACACAAGATGATCTCGTCAAAGAGAAAAGACAAGATTTAAACTTTTCAAATTTGGCTACATTTTACCAAAAATCAACCAAAAATAAAAACAAATAAATGAAGGCAAACTCAGTCATTCCATGGCAGCACAAGGAAACAGGGATTATTTTCTTACTTTTATGCACCTGAATGTTACTTTATCCAAAGTTATTATTTAGTTTACTTTGTAACTAAAGCTATGTCTGCACTCTGCAGGGCAGGTTAACAGCCCCTCATGCTGGAGGAGAGGCTGATATTTTGAGTTATTTGCACATTAGCTGTTTGTTTGAAAGACTACTTGCAGTTTAATATGCATTATATAATTTAATTTCTACTATATTAACATGTATTAATGTTAAAATATATCTGAATAAGTTATTAAGTTTGAGGTTCAAATTCATGTTTTATGGGTCATTATTTTAATTTGCTGTGGGAACTTTTTATGTTAGGGTAGAAATGCTGAATAACAAGGTGACGTTCTCAGGTGTGAGCAGTGAGATAATGTATTTTAGCTTTAGAAACAATGTTTTTCTCACTCTAACAAAGTAGTTTGGATTTATACGTCTGACCAAGAAGAGGTACTGCTTAAACCAAACATGAAAGTGACAAAGTTCCTTACATCTGTTATTTGTCATCTTGGCAACCAGGAAACCAGAAAAATCTAATTGGTCTTAAACATAACTTAGACATAACTGTTCTCATTTTCTAATCCTAAAAGAAGTGTCAGAGCTACAAGCTGAAGAAGCCAAAGTGTTTAATAAACACAATCAACAAAAAAACCCACTTGTTCTAACTTGCTGCCTTGAAAGGTTGCTACTCTAAAAAGTAATCATATTCAAGAGTATTTTCAACCATTGTGGCTTAAATTGGCAGAACACAACAGTACCCTGATATTTTTCCCTTTCAAAAAAAAATAAATAATTTTAGCAATTATTTGTTAAGTGAATGAACAACTTTGGGAAAGTATCACTCAACATTTTTTTGTAGTAATCATTTGGTAATATTTGACATATAAGTTTTCATGCAGTTCTTTTTACGTACTTCTTTTTTTATCACCAGCTGTCTAAAAGTGTTACCATCATGTTTTTATTCTCCTGCCTTGCTTCATTCTAAAGTTTCCTATTGATCAATTTCTCGTGTATCTAGACAATATTTTTAGATGTCATATACGTAACAAATTGTAGCTCATATCTCAGTTTGCTAAAAACAGCAGCACAACTGGCTTGGGTTTCATGCCTGGTGATTACATACTTTTTCATCCTCTTAGTCTCCTGGTGGTGAAAAAAAGCAATAAGACATTGACATTTGAACAAAAGTAGAAGTATTGTTTGTCTCATTAGAGTAGGAGGTTAGACAACCATGCATACACTCATCAGAAAAACTAAAGTTTTTATACAAAAACAAAGTATCTGTTGATCATTTCTTTCTCTTACGAAACTGTTGGTCTCAGTTTGAATGCTTAGTATATTTTTAGCTTCGAAGCAGAAAATTTGCATCAAGGATTTTTAGTAATCAGATTGATGAAATTATTTGAGGAATCACATCAACCCTAATACTCATTAAAGCATGTAAAATCTGATGCCATCCAAGTTTTTGTCTCAGTGATGCTGTCAAACAATGGCTTCAAAAGACTCTTTGTGAATGTTGAATGAGTCCAACTAGCTGCCAGCAGTCTCAGACCAGTGAGATACTGTCGTAGATGAAAGGTTAGTGTGTGCATATGACAGAACCTTTACAGTGCAATGGTTTTGTTTCCTGACATGTAATTAGAAAAAATAATTCAAATTCTTTGTTTTTCTTTAATAGTTTAATATTTTCATTAAGATTTTCTTTTCTCTTTGGAAGTTAATTCCTGCCTTTCTGGGGAAAAAGTTACTTAATTTTTATTTTGGATGCTGTGCAGCTGGATTGATTATATATTATATTGTGAATTTTCTGTATATGTATATATTAGGGGTGCAATGATACAGAAAATTCACGATTCGGTTCAGTTCGATGCTTTAGTCTCAGCGTTCGATATTTTTTCGATGCAAAAAAATAAATTTCCATGCCATTTTTAACTTGTAATTTATTTAAATTAAGTATGAACATTTGTTTAACCTCAAAAGTACAGTTTTTAAATGAAATGTTGCTGAAGCAGAGAGTTTCTCAGTGGATCTGTGCTCCACAACGCAGCCTAGGTGGAGTAGTTGAACACAGATCCACTGATCCTTCAACACAGAGCATCTTCAGAAGACAAGTTGTTACAATAAAATAAAATAAAATAAAAAAATCTGCATTGTTCGATACAAGTGTGTATTGAACCGAAAGCTCTGTTCGACTCGGTTCCATACGGGTACATATATTACATATATAGTGATTAGTTAAGGGATAAATGGAACCAAAGGGTGTAAATTGAATCATTTGATATTTGGGATTTCTTCACAATTGAGAAAAGCTCTGATACTCTGGTCCTGTTCACGCCTGATATTAAATTGCATTGAGGAGTGATCACATTTCACTTTCCTTCTCCAAAATAATAATAATTATTATTTTTTTATTAAATCAGCAGGCAGGAAGCAGCAACTTTCAACTATGAAATAAGTTACTGAGGCAAGGCTGAGCTAGTTTGGACATTGGAGGGATAGTGGAAATATTGGATAAGGAAAGTTAAAAATGTATCTGTAGGGGAAGAGGAAAAGAGGAAAGCCATAGAAAGGTTTCATGGATGGATATGTAGAGGGTTGGTGTGACAGAGGAGGTTGCTGGGAAATAGAAAGATGGAGGCAGATGATCCTCCCTAAAGAGAGCATCGAAAGCATCCAAAAAACCAGGTATAACAGTCAGAGATCTGAAAGGCTGACTGACAGAAATGCACTTGAACTTTAAGTATTAACAGATAATGACACCTTGTGTTTGGTGTTTATGTCTTGGTAGGTTTGTGTCATTCTCTTTGCAGTTTCAGATGATGGATTGAACAACAATACATGAAATTTTCACAGCTTGAAATATTGTTGATCAACTTAACTCTGCTTTAAACTTTTTTCAACTAAACTTTTGCCTTGACTTGTCTGGTGTGTTCCTTGATCTTCATGATGTTGTTTGATGACCAGTGTTCTGTTACATACCTCTAGGGCTCACAGAACCCCTGGATTTATACTGACATTAAATTACACACAGATATGTTTACTAATTAGGTGACTGCTGAAGGCAATTGGTGGCTCTACATTTTAGTTTATGGCACAGAGTGACGGGGGCTGAATACAAATCCACGTCACACTATAGATTTTTATATGTAAAAAAAGTTAATCATTCATCATCATCATTGGTCAGTCGCATAAAATACTAGCCAAATAGTTGGAAGTCTGGTTGGAAAGTGACAAAATGTGTCACATTTAATGGGTTTAGATACCCCTTCAAAGCACTTTAAACATGGCAAGATATAAGGACTAACTAAGTACTAATGTATAAATACTATTTACCTATAGAGTACACCTCATACACTGCAAAAACTGTCCATCTAACCAAGTTTTAAAATCTTATATCCAGCCAAAAAGTCTTTTTGATCTTGTT
>JAUBOC010000001.1:30576493-30586853 GCA_032275365.1 Anablepsoides cearensis
ACAAATTCAATACTTTTAAAGACCCTTAATTTTTGAAACATGAATATAAGACTTTTCAAGACCCCGCGGACACCCTGTACAGTATAAAAAAAGTAAATTGTACCGAGTTTTTGAAGGTTCTTGGCTTTATTGATGACATCTTTGGCTGTTCTCTTCATACCACTGGTGGAGTGCAAGTTCATGTAGTTGGCTATTACCTCCCATCTGGAAAAAACAAAAAACTATTACTCATCCTCTATCTGCAGGTTTATTTCAGTACAGAAAAAAAAAGTTTAAAAGTGCTTGAAAGTGCCAGCGACAGGCATTTCCTACAAATACAAATTGTGGAAATAAACATCTTTGAAATGCTACACCTGCCTTTGGGTGATATTAACTAAAACACTTCCAGTTTTAAATTCAAGTGTAGCAATCTCTGAGTATAAACAAAAAAACATCAGTAAAAAGTTAAAGCAGGACTACCTGGCGTTGGTTCCAGCAGGAAACAGATTAACAGCTTTGATGAGCAGCTGGAGGTCCTCCTCGTTCCAACCCTTCCCTCCGCCTCCTCCTCCGCTGGCCTGCTCAGCGCTGCGAGCGGCCTGCCTGGCCTGGGCCTCGCTCTCCTTCTCCTTCTGCAGCTGGATGTTCACCTCCTCCACCTGAACAAACGGGATGTTCAGCAGATGAAGTGACAATCTGTGAGGGAGGGCTCCTGGTGTGAGAAATGTAACGCCGGATGGTTTTTACCTGCTTCTCAACTGCTGCCTTGCTCTCTTCTTTTGAGCCTGAGGCCAGGATTTCATTCAGAGACTGCAGACTATTAACAAAAAGTACATTCATAATTCAGAGGTCTGAAAAACCCGCAATTTACTGATTGTGACATAACTGACGGGCAGCTTAACTAAGGTCATTGCTGTTGCTGTGTTAATCCCCTGCATACCTCAAAGCAAGACATTTTGCAATTACGTTGGTCCTATTTTAACATCTATATTGTAAAACGTTTGTCTCAATCATTTTATCAGAACACTTGACAAAATGAGAAAAGCTGTTTAAGACCTCTCTCTTTCTTCATAGGTATTCAGTCTTAAAAATCTAAATGTTGCAGGTTAAAGTCTTGATGTCATCACTTCACAAGAGAACACTGAATTACATACTTTTATTTAGGTTATGTACACAGTATACTACTATTAAAGTAAAAATGATTGACCTGCATGCAGGAAAAAGCTTATGAATGTAATGGGGAACCTCTATGTGTAGAAAAAAATTAGTAGCTATAGCTATTTTTTCACTGCTTTATTCCCTGAGCCTTAAATACTCTGAGTGTCTCCATTTTAAAGAAGAGGATGAGGAAAACAAGGAAGTTCTACCTGTCTGACTGAGAACATTTGTATAGTAAAGTGTCTGCAGAACAATATACTTATTAATCTACATTTTTATTGAGATTTTTTGCCAAGACAACCAGATTTTGTTAACCTGAAAATGTCCTTATGTCTACAGACATGTGTCTAACACTAATGCGATTTTATTTATTGATAATTATGACCACAGAGCTTACTGAACCTTGTTAGCTCCAGTCGATCACACAGTTTCTCTACTTCTTCCATCATTTTCACACCGTCAACTTCATTGTCAGCAAAATAATTCCAGTTCTATGAAGAGGAAATAAATGACCTGGTCAGTTGAAGGTATCGTGTCTTAAAGATACTCAATTAAAAACATGAACAAAGTGTATAAATGTTGACCTTGCAGGTGGTCCTCAGTTTCTGCCTCTCCTTCTTGATGGCTTTCTTTTGGATCTCCTTCTCCTTCTTCGCCTGCTGGGCTACCTGCCTGGCCTCCTCCTCCTCCTTCTCCTTGGCCAAGCGGACCACCTCCAGCTCCGCCTGCCGTGCCTTTCAGAACGATTGATTCAATTGAAGCAGCTGTTTGTGTTAGAGAGCTGTCTCACAGGGGGATTTCACTGTTAAAACTCCACTCACTTTCTCCTTCTCTTCCTGCTCTCTCTTCTTGGCTTCAGCTTTTGCTTTCTTCTCAGACTCTTTCCTCGCTTTTTCTTCTTCTTTGAACTTCTTTATTCTTGGGTCACAACTGTACGCCGTGTCTGTGGCCAAGCAAAGTCGATATTTACAATATTCACACGTGATGGAGTGACTTTTATAGCAGCTTCAAGACATTACCAACTAGTGTGCGGATTCTGTTCATCTCCTCCTTTTTTCTCTGAGCTCTGGAAGCTCGATTCTGCTTTTCAATCCATCTCCTTTCATCTCGACTGCAGAGAAAAGTGAAGGCGTTAATCCAAACACAATGAGGACCATCAAATGTGCAGACATGAAGGGACAATATCAACAAAATCTTTCTACAATATAAAAAAAACACTGGCCTGTTACTACATAAATATTCTTAAAAATCTGCTCTCATTGTTGCAGTTTCGTGATGAAAATTGCATCATTTTGTTTGCAGCTTTGAATCTATCTACTTTCTTGTCCCAACTGCATAAGAACTTGCTGCAGTTGGTCAGAAGTTTGTGGGTATATATGTGTTTATGCTGAAAGCTCTTAGATGCTGCATTTTGCTTCAACTATTCGCTTCCAAAACCAAAAAAAAAAAAAAAAAAAACAAATAAGCCCTCACTTCCAGAATCCGGCTGTTGTACCCAGAAGCACACATTTATAAAGTTAGTCAAAACGGCCAAAAACTCATGGAGATAAAAGACGTTTTGTATGGAGGAATCCATCTGCAGAAAACCTGTGGAGCTTTGCAGCATGAAGGACCTCTCTTCCAGCATGACCTGTTGATTTCTCTTGAATTGAACTCTATAAAAAGCTTTCTTAGAAACAAACTCTGGCCGAGCTTTTCATTAATCTGTCCTTGCCATGCAGACCAAGTGGACATGACCGTCTGTTTAATGTTTTGTGATTAAATATTTAAAAAAAGAGAAAGAATCATTAAGTTTGCAGCATCATTTTTTATGCATTATTCAATTCATACCGATCTCACTATTTGGACTTAAATATTGATCTGAGTGATCATTTTTATCCATACAGTGTTAAAGTGCCTGTGACATGCCTATACTTCAAGTACAAAAAGTCAAAGAAAACATCTTTATTATTAAGAAAATTGACATAGTACACATGATTTTACACATTTTGTCTCATAACTGGCCTATTTTCTTTTGGATTTGGCTCAGCCAAACTAAAACAGGAAGTGACATCAAAGGGGAACTATTTAATAAAATAAACTCTCTGGTCTTTGTTTATTAAGACATTATT
This sequence comes from Anablepsoides cearensis, assembly GCA_032275365.1. Classification (NCBI taxonomy): domain Eukaryota; kingdom Metazoa; phylum Chordata; class Actinopteri; order Cyprinodontiformes; family Rivulidae; genus Anablepsoides; species Anablepsoides cearensis. The sequence goes on from JAUBOC010000001.1 coordinate 30,579,742, forward strand.
TAAACTTTAACTTTTCTTCATCTCTCTTTGATAGAAACCAAAAATTATCTAAAGAAACATCAGATTCTTCTCTACAGTCTCTGCTGTCAGCTATTATAACAATGCTCCGTTTACATGCAGACATTCCCCTTTGACATCACTTCCTGTTTCTTCACATGCAAATATCTCAACAACCGTTCATCTCAGCTGCGTGAAATTTTTTTTGCAATATTTTATTATTGTTCTCTTTCCAAAAATGCCTTCATGTTTATTACAGAAAATTGATGTCACAGTCCCTTTAAAATGACTTTTGTTTCTAATTTTTTACATAGTAGGCACAGCTGTGCGTTTGGTGCCACTGTGTCAAAGACCAATCAAAGTGTGTTTTCCCAAAAGAAAGCTGCTGTAACGACACCATTCTTCTGGTTTGAAGTGTTTGTCTTTTTTATATATATATTTATTGAACTTTTCAACAATCATAAGCTACACAGACAAGTAAAAAACAAAAAAACAAACAAAAAAAATTTCAAGAAAAACTCTTGGCCCATAATCATACTAAAGAGTGTCAGGTGTTAGCTGCATATACATGACTAGAAAAGAACATATCATTTAGTATCAGTTTTAACTAGTACAAAACCACATTCACTGTCAATATTACAATACAAAAGCTCTTGTAAAGATTGTGGAAATATTCAGCCTAGTGTATGACAAAAAGGGTAACATAAGTCAGAAACATAATGAAAGATAGCCTTCTGTCACTGTATTTTGGATGGAATTGTTTTAGTTATCCAGTTAAGGAGGAGACATTTTCTAGCTCAGAAAGTTCATTGTTCAATGAAGTTTGATTACCAAAAACAGGGTTCCTACAGTTTAAAGCAAGTTCAATTTAAGACTTTCAAAGACTTTTTAATGCCAAGTGAAATTAAATTTAAAACCAATTTCATAATAAAACACAAATGGTGAAAAAATTAAAACTGTAACTCATGAATCAAAGTATTTTTGGTTGAAGTATTCAAATATTTAGCAAATAAACCAATTGTTTTTATTGATATCTAACTGCTTTTTGGTCAAATATAGCAAAAAGATTCTTAGCAGTCAGTTTAACGACCCAACATTTGGAGTTTTAGGACCCACAGTGGGGTCTTAACCCGAATTTTCTGTAGATGAAACCTTAAAGTGCCAGTGCCATCAAAGTTTGTGAGAAAAGTTAATGCATTGTTGGAAAGACAACATTCTAAACATATTACAAAACAAATTTCACATTGCTCAGATGGACAGTTGTTGAGATATTTGCATGTGAAGTAACAGGAAGTGATGTCAAAGGGGAATGTCTGCATGTAAATATTAAAAAAAATAGAGGTTACCAATTATTTTAATATTTGAGAGGAATTCAGAGTCATCCTATTTACAATGTGTTAACATTTTAAGACTTCTGAAAGATTGATTTAAGACATTTTAAGGCTAATCAAGGCCTTTTTAAGGATCTGCAGAAAGACAAAGCTGGTTTCTTCATTGAGTATTCAATGCTTATGAAAAGGGTTCACTGAATATTAAGACTGTACACTTTAGTGTATATGAGTCTCATTTTTAAGGGGTGAACAAAGTATTGATCTGTAAAAACCGATCTGGTGCCCCCTACTGGTAAAAACAGTGTAGAACGGGAGTAGAAATGATGCCTGCTGTCTGCATCCTCATTTTCTTTTACAGCTTCAACCAGGATAGATTTGTGGACAAATATTTATTCCCCGCTCCCCCTGGCAGTTCAGAAGTCACCGACGGAGACGCTCTCTTACCGTGCTCAAACACGCTTTCAGAGAACATTAAATCAGTGCAGGATTAAAAGAGCCATGCACAAAACCTCGCAGGACTCTTGTCCCTTATTACATTACAGAGAACAAGATCCAATCATGTACGTCTTTTAAAGGATTGAGTTTCAAAATAATCTGAGTCTTACGGTTAAAAGTCCATCATTTTGAGTTCTGCAATTCTCACAAATGACCAAAAGCTACTCACCATTCAGCCTTCTCCTTTTCTTCTTCATCTAAGTAAGAAAATTCCCTCCATGAATCAAAGTTGTACCTTTAACAGAAAAAATAAGCAAGATTAAAATCTTATCTTCAACATGGGTCTAGAATGAGAGCAATTTGGTTGCAAATGTTACCCGATTTCTTAACAACTAGAAAAAGGGTAGCGTGGCTGATTCCATACATTGATTCAATTTATCTAATGGTTGCATATTTTACTGCAGGGGTCAGACCGGAGCAGAGCAGAACTGGCCATCTGAGGGGCAGGTGTAGTCTAAAAGACATTTCACCATGAAATGTTTACAAGATTTTTTTAGTCCTTCAGAATTTCTTTCATTTCATTTATTTTGAGATGTTTAAGTTAAAATTTCAGGTCATAGAATACTATAAATACTTTTTCTGTAAGTTATATGCCATGTACAACTCTGGTTCAAATATAGAACTTTATGTTTACTAGATTGGTAACTAGTTATTATTGAGGTAATTTTCCTTAATGGACAGTGTTTAAAAGAAAAAGTGAGCCTGTAAAACTGTAATGTTTAATGCAACGCGTTTGAAAATTTGGGGGCACCTAACGTTTGTGCTGGAGCACTTAGTGAAAAAAAGTTAGGCACACCGGTGAAATCAGTGCAAAAAGTTAGCTTCAATTGTTTAACAACATCTCAGCATCAGAACAAATGGCAAAAACTGTTTTACTTACCAAAAAGTGTAAAAACTGTCCACCTCTTCAAACGATGACTCGTGGGTTCCCAGACTGGGCACAGTTTTTTTGGAAGACCACCGGGCGTTTCTCTCAAAAACAGGAGAAAAGACCTCAAAAAATCTCTCTTTGCCTTCACCTTTCGAAGGCACGGCGTTGTCAAAGGTGGGATCGACACTGTCGAAGGCTCTCCTCTTCACGGGGTCAGACAGGATTTCAATAGCTATGGTCCAAACAGCGACAGCATCACAATGAGAATCAGCTCAAAGCACATCAGAGATACCGTTAGTATAGATCTGTCAAACTTCGAAACGTTACAAACCTTTAGTTATACAGGTAAAGTAGTCATTGTCTCCTTCAGCAATCTGTTCACCTGCAGCTTTCCTTTTGTCAGGATGGTGCTTCAATACAATCACTTTGTCTGTTGAGAAACAGCAGCAACTGTGTTCAACTTTAGGATAATCAGGGAAATGCATTAATGACAGCAAAAAAAAGAGGAAAACTTACGAGCAGCTTTGATTTGTCTTTGTGTTGCTTTGTATCGCAGGTGTGGGAGCCCGAGGACAGCATAGTGATCCTGATTCTGAAACATCAACATTGATGATTACATTTGTTTGATCACAGCCGGTGGTACTGGGATGAATCAGGAAAAAAAGTATGCTTTGTGACAGAATTAGTTCTTTAAAAAGCCAAAATATACACGTTTCAACTCAAACTTTTTCATTTGTGAACAAAAAGTGAGATTTCAAATTTACTTTGACTAGTAATAATTTAATTGTTCAACTATAGGTAGAGATAGTCAGTAGTTTATTGCAGATATCTTGAATGAAATATTATGTCATTTATACTGCATGTAATTGTATCTTAGAGGTATTTTGCCTAAATAAAATATAATTAGATATCTTCTAATAAGTCACATGATGTTAACAGAGAATAAAGCATTTTAAAAACGTCTTCCAGATACCTTCCAATCTTTTGGATCAAGTGTTCTAAGCAATGGGTGCTCCTCAAGCTGGAACTCCTCATCTTCCTCATCTTCTGAGGACTCCTCTTCCTCTTCTAGCTCTTGAAAAGAGGCCGACAGGTTCCTGTTTCTCCTCCGAATGTATGCCTCAAACCAGCGGCCGACGGGCTCCACCAGAACCTGCACAGACGCTGTGTGGGGACAAGAAAACTCAGCCTGAATGCACAGACATTTGAGACTAATCCATTTTATGCCTATTAGGTCTTTCGAAACGTAAAGCATTTTTTTTATGTTCATCCATCCATTATCTAATGATTGGCTTCAAAAATCGGCACATACCTGTTCCTCGACCACTGATCAGACTCTCTTCTGAATAAACCTTTCCAGGAAAACTAAGGATGGTGATGCCCGTTTTAATTCTGGACACGTTTTTCTAACATTACTTTTTTTGTTCACATTTTCTCATCCTAATATCTCTGTAATAAGTTAAGATGCTCCAAGCAGTGAGAAGTTAACTGCCCCTTGGCATCATTTACACTCATTTCTAACTCTGTTCAGACAGACATGAAATATCAAACAGGTCTGTGTTCAAGTCAAAAGCTGGCAGATAGTTTGTGTTGTTTAAGGATAAAGTAGAAAAATAAGAGTTTGAGCATCAACTCGTTGCTAAATTATGCAAGACTAAGTCAACTCATCCATGACAGGAAATTATATATACAATTTGTACAACTTTCAAATAGCAATAATTAGATGTCAATAGTCTCCGTGCGTTTTAAATGCAAGTAAACAAGTACAACAGCGAGTATTAAATAAGTGGCTTTGTTAGCTAAGTCTTGTGTGCGTGTGTGTCGCTGCTTACCGGCAACCGCTTTATACACGACCGTCTCTTCGCCGTTCTTGGCTTCTAGCAGCATGTTGGAGAAACTGGATTAGCGAACATTCGCAGTGCAAAATGACCAAGTTGTGAATCCACCAAAACTCCCTAAAGCGCCGAGGTTCGCGGCTCACTCAGTGACACTCCACATGGGCCTCCTGGTACCAGTGCCAATCCGAGAACACATTCAGCGGCGTCCCCTTCCGAGGGACTCATGGTTCCTCATTAATAGTTCCACAGTTGTCTGTTTTCATTATTTCTTGTATTGTTTGATACATACAAACAAAAATAAATAAATTAAAGCCTAACTATTATTTATAATACCAGATTACCATATTAGTAACAATAATTTGTCTTTAATAATAAAACTTTCAACATTTCGCTGCGGGAACGTCTTTAAAATCCTTCCGACTGAAATCATTTCCGTTAAAAACCGGAAGTTCAAACCTGCTGCGTAATTGCACCGCTTAGCAGCTCACTTTCTTCGCGTCTTCAACACTTCAGACATTGAATAAAGATGCCGGACTATTTGGGAGACGATCAAAGGAAGATTAAAGAAGAAGAAAAGGAAGACGCACCTATTAGAGGTTTGTTACGTGTACACTGCCTTTTCAAGTTCGTCTTTTTTAAGGAAATGCCTACATTACTAGCATATTAGCCGGTATTAGCTTAGCATCTCAAACAAAGTAATTTCACCTTCCGATATACTCATCTCATAAAGTAAATGTTTAAAACATTTCAAGTACAAGTGCTAAATATTTTAACGCTAAATGTTTAGCATTAACGGTGTTTTCAGTGTTAGCAACTCGTTCGTGTGTTTTTATTTCCTTCACAGCTTTGGACGAAGGGGACATAGCTCTGCTCAAAACATACGTGAGTATGACACGACAAAAACACCAGCTGCTGGGAATTCAGCGGCTTTATTTGCACGATTGGTGTCCTTTGGAATAAATCCCATTCTGACGCATGCTATCTGTATCTCCAGGGTCAAAGCACCTATTCCAGGCAGATCAAACAAGTGGAAGATGACATCCAGCAACTTCTTAAAAAGATAAACGAGCTGACAGGTCCGTGCTGACACCAGAAACACTGCAGCAGGAAATATGTTTTAGCATTGGTTTTCTTACTAAACTGCAGTTGTTGGAAGCATTGAGAGGAAACATGATTGTAATTATTCAATTTGTCAGGCATCAAGGAGTCAGACACAGGCTTAGCCCCTCCAGCCCTCTGGGATTTGGCTGCTGATAAACAGACTCTGCAGAGTGAACAACCTCTGCAGGTTGCAAGGTAAGCAATCACTTCATCTGCCAGTTTTCCTTAAGTGTGATCTGTATGTCCTTATGCAGTGCACCCTAAGACTAAGACTAATACATTATTATTATTATTATTATTATTATTATTATTATTATTATTATTATTATTATTATTATTACCCCTTCTCTGATTGGCCATGGTCTAGCTATTCCTGTACATACCTATGCTGTACACTGCAGTCAGATGTGAAAAGAAAAAAAAATAGAATAACATTATGTTTACTTGTTAACTAATTATTTGCAAGTCAATATTGCCTTTAATGGACAGTGATTTAAAAAGTAAAAGGGAACATAGAAAACTGTGATGTTAAATGCGACACCCTGTTTTAGATCTATTGATGTGGATATCAGAATTTTAACCATTTGCGCTAAGCCCAACATCAAAACTTTTAAAGTTATTTATGTCATGAAGTTTCCAAAAACAACTAAAAATATATCTAAAATAATGAAACTTAAAACTTCTATCTGGTCTGAAGAATACACCTGCTGTGCATTCAAATACATTTTTACTTGGTCATGGTGTCATCTGGTGTTAACCCTAACATTATTTGACAACCAGAAAACAGGTTAGAATATTGTTTGGCAAACGGTTGTGAAGAAATCCTTTAAAAAAAACACTAGATGTGGGCGGTGATACAGATCAACACCAAAATGTAATCATTTGTTCTTTGTCACAACTTCAACATTTCCTGAAACATGTTCATAACTTTTTTGAGTAATCTTGTGCAAAGACACATGGACAAACATTAAACTTTCATCTTCACAAATAAGCACACATTACTTATTTTTCAATTTTTTTTATAATTTGTATGGATAACAACAAATGTATCATCCATCCGTCAAAGGAAAATAATTCTTGGAGAACCTTTTTATGGATCCTGAGAATCTCAGACCACTGAGTGTTTCTAACCTGGTGTCTAGGGATGCACGATAACTTATTTTAGGAACCGATAACGGATAACTTTCTCCTTTTAACGGCCGATAACCAATAATAACTGATAACATGCCAGGAGATAATACTAGTCGAAAATGAGTAAGATCATAAAATAAATAAACAGGACCAAAACTAAATGACACTGTAAATTATAGTACTTGAAATAAACTCTTAGCAAACAAACATTAAAATATATCAAACAAAACAATTTCTCAAATGGCCATCTTTTTAAATAAGGCATTAATTCTATAAAAAAAAGACCTTTAACACTGATCTCAGATTTAAACAAAAGAGAAAAAGTAATTCCACAAGTTCAAAACAGAT
>JAUBOC010000002.1:141513-152148 GCA_032275365.1 Anablepsoides cearensis
GTGTGTGTGTGTGTGTGTGTGTGTGTGTGTGTGTGTGTGTGTGTGTGTGTGTGTGTGTACCTGGTTTTTGTTACCTTTTAAAGAGTAAGTTTCTGGTATAAACAGTGGTTGCTTGAATAAAAGTATTGATACTCATGGTCAAATCTTACTCAACTACGAGTAAAAGTTGCCCAGTCATAAATCTATTTAAGTTAATGTACTGAAGTACTTACTTCTGAAAATACTTAAGTATTAAAAAGTACATGATTTTAAAAATACTTAAGGATTCAAAAGTACAAATTAAAATGTTATTGTGTTGTTTTCAGAGTGATTTTACAGAACCTTGTCACTCTCAGAAACCACCTGATGTATTGACATCGTAGAAACACTCTACAAATTCTACACCTGTAAAGACTTCAGCATAAAAAATGCAGTAAAGAGAGGGATGAGTTCTTAAATGTAGAAATGTAGTTTATCCGCAGTGAACACAGAAGATATTTAAACTGATACAAACTATTTTTTCTGTCCTAAAATCTAAAACATTGAGCTGAGACATGAGCTGGTTTCTCCGCTTGAGTTTCTTCAATTGTCTCCATTGCTGGGTTTGCTTTGAAATGAAGGTGGAGCTCAGACTCAGCTCGTTAAGATCGTTAACGAGGATGATGTAATTCTAAATCCAATCTAGTGTGAGCTACGCCTGCGCTTGGTTCCCCTTGTAAGAAACATAGCATGTAGCCAATTACATTTACATCATTAACACCAAGAAAGAAAAACAGCAACAGCGGATCACAAAGCTGAGCCAAAAGTAACAAGTGACTGACCAGCCTTCTTAGAAATGTAGTGAAGTCGAAAGTAGAATATTTGCCTTGGAAATGTAGTAGAGTGTAAGTCATAAGTTCCAAAAAACAAAAACAAGACAAATTAGTCTAGTAAAGTAAAGGTACTCAAAAAAATGTACTTAAGTACAGTACTCAAGTAAATGTAAAATGGAGTACATTTACAAGTAAATGTACTCCATTACTGTCCACCACTGGGTATAAATACCTACTTTGTCAGGACCAGTAGTCCTTTTGGGGACCAAGGCTTGGTCATAATACAGAAAAACACCATTTTCTGGTGTGAACTGAGGGTGGATAAGAATTTTAGGGTCAGGGAAATCGGCCCAGCACTGTTGATTGGTAGTTGATGCACACTCACATGGTGCTGAAAAATATGTTTTTGCACACACCTTCCATAGTCCACCCAAACACATGGCACAGAGCTCCTGGGAAACTCCTCCTGCCGGTGCATGTCACAGCATGGGTTTGTTCCTGATGGAGCCTCCACTTCAATATCCGCCGTTTGGTCAAAAATCTTACCGATACAGAGCGCCACACTCTCCACCATGCACAATGTGTGTGCAATCCCCATCAATGAGTTTTTTGCCACTTGATTATCTTTATCAGTGTCTCTATGAGTCATATAAGGACATAAATGATTTTCTTAATGCCTTGGACAACTGCTCCTCAAAACCATCCATGTTGTTTGAGGATACAAGATGTGAAAGTGGAGCAATGAATGCTTCCATTGCTGTCTTAGCCCTTTTCAGCATCAACAAACACACCAATGAATTTTAAACCAATCTTAACCAATCTTAACAATTTACATATACAGTATGTAGTTAGAATTTGGCGTCATAGTAGCTGAGTAGTTGTCATTCACAACACATACTCTGAAGGCTAATAGACTGTACAAGATAATTAGATTATGTATAAGTTTATTTTTAAGGTTTGACCAAAATTGTGTATAACTCCAATTTTTCTGAACATAAGATTAGATTAAAACTTTGGCATGAAAGGCAGCAGATGATATGTATTCCTTCTATTACATTTCTGTTAAGACTGTTTTTTTTTTTAAATAAACATGAAAACTCTGATTTCAATAAAGGTTTACGTACATTTTACATTAATTGAACCTCCTGTACTGCAACAATCGAGGACCTTCATATTTTGTAGTTCTGCTGCTTACAGTCTTTATTAGTGATTTGTTTTGCTTGCACTTGTTTACTTCAGTGGGTCATTTTGTTGTTTCAATACCACACGTCAGCTTTAACATTTGTCTTGCTTCAGCTGACAGAGACAGTACACCATGGCTGGCTGACAGGCAGAATGAGCCACTGGAAGAAAGTGCCCACAGGAATGTTGATGTGTATCTATAAAAACAAAAAAACGGAAACTAAAATACTCTACTTGTTTCTTCTGTTGCTTGTACCCGACAGCCTGTAAACCACTAACAGCTATCTTGTATTCATTAGTGGGCCATTTTGTGTAGTCTCCAGGTGCCAGTTGGACTAGACTCTATAAATGGTGAGTGACAAGTTGGTGACAAAGCCTTCATCACCGTCACAAGCACAGCAAGTATGAGTTGCAACACGTCCCAATCCGCTCAGTGTGTGTCGTGCAGCCCAGATCTGTCTTAGCCGTCTCACAGCTTCTCAGCTGTGACTGGGTAGCAAATCCAGAGCCAGACATGATAAATATTCCATCTGCTGAGGCCGTTTCCCCCTCCCCTGATCCCTTGCAGAATGAGCCATGAAAAGAGCAGCCTGTCTACTGTCTGTCTCCATGCATGTATGTTTTCCTGGGAGTCTTGTCACTCCATCTCCGTCTCCAGGTTTGTCACGGCATCCCTGCTCACGTGGGCTCTGTCTGTCCTCTGTTTGTCCTTCTGTCTGCTCTGTCCTCTTATCTTTTTCAAGGTCTGTCTGTTTGCTTTTCTTTAAACAAGCCCTCCTACTGCTACTATCCTAACATAAAACTCTAACATGAGACCTGTCTTCACACACCATCAGTGCATGCCACATTATAGGCTTGTCTCACTGATATGGCGATATGGAAATGTGCAAAGTGTTTCATCATTAATATTCCTTTGTGCCATAATAGAAAAAAAAGTCCTCTTGACATATTACTTCACCCTAACCTCTAATCACTCTGATAAGTTACTATGCATAATCGTTTGATGAACCCATGCATATTTATTAGATTCATACTCTCGGCTGTGCTGCTCTGACCTCTAATATCTCCCCCTCCTTTGAAGACTTTTTGTGTTGTTGATTGAGGGTTTTACACCTATTTAGCAGATAAAACCTCACTGAAAGCTACCATGGATAAACAACAGTCAGATTAGTGCAACTTCACACTATTATCACATCTCGTCTGCTCGCATGCCTAATTTGTTTGTGCTTTAATACTTTGTGTTCAGCTTTTCATTCACAGTTTTTCTTGTGTGTGTAGCATATCTTTTATTGGGAATGATCCCAGGAAGCCTGTGGGGAGGTCTGCAGGAGGACTAAAACCCCAAAACAGTTTCCTGAAAAGAGTGAGCTCATTTTCAATTATTTAGCAGCATTTAAACAGTGATGCTGTATTTCCCCATACTGGAGCCACTGGGTAGGTGACAGTCAGTGCTCTTATTTAAGTCTATTTATTTGTCTATATCTCAATAGTATCAAGAGAAAAGCTTCAGCAGCTTGTATTCAAACTGTAATTATCTGAAGGTTTCCAGCTTAGGTCTGCAAAGGAATCGGTGCGTTAATTCGTCTTTACACTCTTTAACTTTATGCACTAAGGAATCAAGTGTGAAATTTGAAGGTAACACTTGTTTAGGGCAAGCTGGAACTCACTGAGCAGCAGAGATGACAAGACTTAATGATGACCAGACTAGGGGCTAATTTTTTAAAGGTTTGCGTGTGTAAAAGACACGCAAACTTGAAAGCACTGAAAGCTGATTTATTTTTTACTGTGTCCAGTGAATTGTGTTTGTCAAATGATGAAAAATAGTGGACACAATCCATTTACCCCAGATTATCCCCAGATACTGTTTGAAGCTCCGCATAACCATGCACTTTGGAGACATTTGCGCCTACCTGGATTTACACTGCATCCGCTTTGGTGCAAAGCCTAGAGAGAAGCATGCTTCCGAAATGCAAGATTGTGCAACAAAAGATTGTGAAAAAGGCTTAAGTCAGACTAAAATAATTCATTATGTGGAAGACAGACCCATAGGGAGAAATAACACTGTTCTACATACATGTCAACACCTTTTACCTGTATAATGAGCCTCAAAAATCTGCAATTTTCACACAAAACTGTATTAATCACATGTGGTGGGGTGGCACAGGCCGACTGTTGGTCGCGGAGGTAACAGCAACTGCAGCAGAAACAGAAGATTGGAGAACGTATTACTAGCTGCAAAGTGGGTTGGAAGATGGTTATTTTTATGTTATTTATTGTTTTTTATTAACGTCCTACAGGCTCAGACATGTTAAATAAATAAACTAAGTTTTTGAAAAAAATCGTAAAACTTGAAAAAATATCTGTGGGATTGCTCTATACGTCTGTATACCTGCAAAATGAGGGAAAATCTTTGTTAATTACAGACAATCTGACATGTATGGTTCTATATAGTAGGGGTGCAACAATATAGAAAATTCACGATTCGGTTCGGTTCAATACTTTAGTCTCACGGTTTGATATTTTTTCGATACAAAAAAGAGACATTTCCATGCCCTTTTTAACTTGTCATTTATTGAAATTAATTATGAGCATTTGTTTAACCACAAAAGTCCAGTTTTTAAACTAAATTTTGCTGAAAAAGCAAGTTTCTCAGTGGATCTGCACTCAAAAATGCAGCCTAGGTGGAGTAGTCGAACACAGATCCACTGATCCTTCAACACAGAGCATCTTCAGAAGACAAGCTGATAAATGTTTTTAAAAATCAGTATTGTTCGATACAAATGTGTATTGAACCTAAAGCACTGTTTAATACGGTTCGATATGGGTACATGTATTGTTGCACCCCTAATATATAGATCCATGGACGGACTTGAATCAACATGAAACTGCATTGTGTTTGTCCTTTTGAAACTTTTGGTTTTAATATAAAATTCTCGTGTTTTGTTTATATTATGTGTTTGCATTGCCATAAAGGATCAATTTTGACAACATATATGTATTATTACCAATATATAAATTAATGTAGGTAGAAATTGGAAAAAGATTAGTCTGTACATGGTGAATTAATTTGAAAATACGAACAAACTTGATCCGGCATCCAGCATCAGTGAGCTGACCCCTGTCCTATGGTAAAACTAATTGAGACACTGCATTTCCTTTCATCTGTTTCATTTTTTTCCTCCACCATGGAAACATTTTTTTCTATGGAAACAGCCAGTAGCACAAGAAAAATCCTTATTTTACTAGGCAGTCCATGCAACATTTGCACCTGTTGTGATTTAAGTTTGCTTTCGTGTGCACTAATGGCACATGTACCTCAATTTAGCACCCCTTCTTTGAAATCTTAATAAATCAGCCACAAACTGTTTAACTGGATTTCACTTAGTTATTTTATAGCAGGAGAAAATCATTGCTTTTTACTAAACAAAAATAAATGCCAGCTCCTATTTAAAAAGCGGTTAGGCTTTATTTTTACTGTTTCACTCACCAAAATGTCTGTTTAATGTCTGCAGAGGGTTCTAAAGCTTGGTGGTAAAGCTGTCGGTTGATGTGTATATTCTGAGGTGTGTAGAAGGAGCCTCACTGGTGGTGTTTCTATAAAATATATGAACGTGAGATTGCTTTGAGTAAATGTTCAGGTTTATTGGGGAAAAAGTGTAATTGAAAAGTGAAGCCAGACCCAAAAACTTTACAAGGCTTTGTTTTTATTTTTATTCACCTGAACACCGCAAGAGCAACAGAGGGTGAGTAAAAAAGAAAAGAGAATCTACCCCTGCTGCTGCCACAAGATTTAAGAGGTTCAGTAGCAGCAGATGCTACTGAATAAATGTATTGATTAACTGATCATCATCAGTGTGAGCAGCTCTATAAAGGCAGGAGGTTTTGGCAGTTTGTTGCTCTGGATAGAGCCGTGTGTTAACACAATGCCAAGAAGAAAAGCCATCAGCAATAATCCTACAGAAGCAGCTGGTGCTGCCTATCCAACCGGGAAGAGTTATAAAACCATTTCAAAACTATTTGAATCCATAATTTTACAGCAAAATAGATCATTCCCATGAATAAATAAAAAATTTAAAACATTTTTCAATCTTATCTGTAGTGTAACATCAGCATATTCACCCCCAGGTCAGACTGTGCAATGCTGGGAGAAATTACAAAAACATCAAAGATCTCTATTTTCAGCTTTACAGGTCTCATTTGCAGAAAATCAAAAGTAGTATATTAAGAGAAATACCTTATATCAACTGTGAAGCATGGTGGCAGCAGGGTGATGATTTGGGCTTGTTTAGCAGTTACAAGGTCTAGAAGCCTTGCAGTTATTCAGTCAGCCACAAACTCCTCACTTTATGAACTTCATATGGAGTTTGTGAAGGAAATTTAGTCAAACGTGAGGTCATCTTTTTGACAGATAAAGCTTGGCTACAAGTGGGTCATGATAGAACATGACAAAGGTCCCAAACACAGCAGAATGTTTTAAAAACAAATGAGTCAAGGTGTTGCAGTCACAATGTGTGCAAAGCTCAATGAACTAAAACAATCATGTGAAGAAGAGAGGGCCAAAATTCCCCCACAACCATGCGAAAGACTGATGAAGTCATTTAGAAAATGACTCCTGAAAAACAAGCTGCTGAATTACAGGTCGGTTAGTTTTTCACGCAGCTTTTCTGTTTGGGCTTTGTTTGTGCTCAACAAAAAAATGACATAATCAAATCAGTTGTACAACGTATTTTATTAAAGTTAAATAATTTCAGAATTTGATAAAAAACATCATTTTTACTATGTGCTGATGTGAGACAGAAATTTCATTTTTCCGTGACTTTATTAAGTGCAGTATATCCCACTGTCCCAATATGTAGTGACCAAATCACAGCAGACAAGACAATTTCATGTAACAAGGACATCTTTTACATGAGGTTATCTTAAAGGACAGGATGCAGCTTGTTTTCTACCTCAATACAGTTATACTAAGGTGTCAGCCATCATTTCTTTCAGTTTTGCATTTGAGATATTAATCTCAGAGGTTTCTGCATCTTCAGTATTGCACTTCAAAACTTGAGGAAAAGGCAGCTTTCTCGGTCTGCTCTCTGAGTACATTCTACATTTTTATCAAGACATCAAAGCAAATCACAAGCTTTGTCAGTATGATGAAAACTGCCTCAGATTAGGCAGTTTTCCCTTTCTTTCTGTCTCCCTTCTGTTCCCATTTTCTTGTGCTTGATTACAGAAACAGTCTCTGATGTGTGAGGTCAGGTCTCAGCTGCTATTCATTATTCACCAGCTCTGTAAATACTTGGCAGAGGCTTCCACTTGATGCCAGAGGGGGACACGACGAAGCGCAATTATCATATTCCTTGTGCTGAGAATGAAGAAAGTTCAACATAACTGGTTTTTCTTTGTTTAGGCTGTTTCAACAAAGCATGCGACTGGAGAGAGCTGGGTACTACAACAGTGTTTATGATCTTTGTTAACTCGGGCTTTCGTTTTCAGGGTCTAACATACGAAAAAATGTTTTGTATATCATTTGATACGTCTTTTATGCAAATATGTAGTTTTCCCACATAAAGTCATAAAAAATGCCAAAAAGAAAAAAGAACTCAGATCGCTCAGACACTTCATCCAATATGTATGTATGCATGTTGTATTCTAGACAGTCAGGACAAATGACCAATACAGTATGATACACAGATGACAATCGATCTAAAGTCAAAATGTTTAAAGCTCACCTGTCCACAGAATCATTTACTTTCATTACCAAAATTTGTCAAAGGACCTCAAGGACAAGCTATTGGATCTGCACAATATTCAAACAGACTACAAGACCATTTTATGAATCTTAATAACAAGGTAATAGTTGTTGATTTCATTATTTGGAAATGAAAGGAATATGAAATAATCATTAATGGCCCCTGTTTGTAGCTTCTATGATCGTACATCATGAGTCAAGGATAGTTGAGGGGTCAGTCCAGCACTACACAAAAGGAGCTTGTTATTGTTCTCTATTATCCAGCAAGGTTGAGTCTGGTCATCTGGATGGATCCTTTGTAGATATGTTTCATACTTTATCCAAAAGACCTTTTCAGTCTGAGGAGCTGCAGACAAAGTTCTAAGCAGAACCTTCACATAGTGGATCAACATGTTTACCGGTGACAATCAAAACTTCACATGCAAAAGATGACCATCTGCCTAACGACCAATCACTAGTGCCCTAATGGCCACTTGCTGTTCACAGAGGGCCCAGTCATTCTTGCAACAGCAGCATTGTAAAAGGGGGACAGTTGGATACAGAGACATCCACCCCTGTTAAACAATGAGCGGTTTCTCATCACACAAATTACTTCCTTTACACCTCTCTCAAATTGAAGTTCCTCCCTTTCAATGATGAAAACATTATTCCTGAAAGAGTGCTCACTGGCCAGCAGATGAGTATAAACTGCAGAGACCTGGCCTGATAATGTTGCTCTTCTGTGCTGGGCCATGCTTTTAACTAGTGCCACCTCTGTTTGGTATCAGCCCAGAAGGTCCTGCTGTTGTTTCTGGATGCAAAGAAATGTGCTGTTAACTTTTGCACAGAGTGAACCTGCTCCATGATGCCTTGAAGACTGGCACAAACTGAGCTGAACGTTCTCCCCTTTTTTGACTTGGATGAAGTCCTAGAAGGTTCCTTTATCAACTTAATACTTCACTTTAGGTTGTATCCTAGTTTATTAGATTACCAGTATCTCAAATATCTATTAGCTACAACTGCATGATGTTGTCCTTCACCTGAGTTCAGTGTCTAACTTTTATTCTCAGTCACTTGATTGTTTTCCCTCTCCACTCCTACTGAGATTTAGACTACACTACCCCTGAAAGGAATTTGGTAGGGTACATTTACTGTAAAATGTTCTTCCAATTGACTTATAAGTGCTTTTGTCTGGGATTTTGTGTAAGTACAAAGTGGTCTGTTACGGCCTGAGGCCATTTGTTTTGTATTGTTCTGCTTCAGGTGAATGATTTGCAGGTCCTGCTGTGCTGTGACAACTCTAGGATTGGCCGGATTGGATCATTCGACTTCTACTCTTCCAACCACAGAATACACCCCTCTATATAGGCTCTGCTCTTCTGTCAATCAGGGTGGCTGTGGTTAGACTGAGCAGCTCACCATTTTGTCTGTGTTTTTTGGCAATGTTTGGTCTTGGCTTTGTTGTTTCTGCCAGGTCTAGTTTTGCAACCAGAGGGTCAGTTTGAATTTTTTTGTGTTCTTAGTAGTTGAATAAACTGTGAGTTTATTTTTAGGGCAGACTTGAGGGCTTGGCTTTGTTGTTTGTATAGTTTTCTTGGTTTTAAGGGTCGAAGCTTTGCCTAGACATTTTGTTTAATATAATTATTTTGTTTAATGTTCCAATGACTTTGGCTCACTAAGTAGTGTATTTTTGTTTTCTTAAGCTTGTCAGCACTACTTATTTATAGTTGGTATGCATTGTCATTTACCTTGTTAAAAGTTGCAAACACCTCCTTGGTAATTTGTACTTTTGAAGTACCCTCTTTTTGTTCAAAGTGTTTTTGTTTATTTTGGTAACTGGGCATAATAAACCAGTTTTCATCTTTAACACAATTTCCATCTGGTTTAACTGTTACCTACCCTTTTCCTGGCTGAGGCAATTCGTAACACTATCCCACTGGATAGTACATGGTTTCTAGACATTTCTAGGTGTCCCTAACTTATTAGGTGTTCAGGCATATTCCACCCATGTTGTAGTAATGACGTCTTGGAGAGCCTCTCATATAAAGAGGACATTCTCCCATTTTATTTTTAATCAATAGTGTGTGACATGGAAACCTGGTGTCTCTTAAAGAAATACCCATACACAATGGCAGGTAGTGGGGGTGTCACATTTTAGTCCCAGCTGCCATCAAATCATTACCAAGCTCCTCTCATGTACGTGTGATATGATCTCTCGATTTTTCTCTCATCATTTTATACATCTTCCATTTCTGAAGAATTGTTCCATTAGTTGTTACCTTCTCATCAAGCTTCTTGCTGAAGGTCTTGTACTTTCTTTAAGCATCATGAAGATCCACTACCAAACATGTCAAGTTTGGTAGTTCTATGGATTGTCTACAAATTACATGGATCATTCCCCATTTTGCAGGTATAAGGACTTATAGGGAAATCTCACAGCTTTTTTTTATAAAAACTCATAGATTTTTTTAAAAACTCAACTTGATATTGATTTTACTTCTCAGAGCCTAAAACCTTTTAACTCAAGGAATATCAGAACATACTTAGATTTCTTCCAGGACATGGTGCATTTCAAGCCATGAATAAGAATTCCACACATTCAGATACTCCTGCTTTTATGCAGTGTTTCTTGGCAAACAAACGTTTTATCTCTTGAGCCATTGTTTTTCTCCTTTTTTAGCTCTGGGTCCATGAATGTGGAACAAGCTACCAAATGCTAACACAGCAAAGGCTTCTGTCTGAAAAATCCCTACAAGGTTACATATATGTGGTCATAGCTCAGCTAGTATAATGGTTGTCCTCCAACCAAAAAGTCAGCATTTTGATCCCCGGCCTCATCCGTCAAAGTGTCCTTGAGCAAGACATTATATACAGTTGTGGTCAAAAGTTTACATACACTTGTAAAGAAACATAATGTTATGGCTGTCTTGAGTTTTCAAT
>JAUBOC010000002.1:218443-230071 GCA_032275365.1 Anablepsoides cearensis
GTGTTATTGTGTTATTCCAGATTAAATGTCTGTCAATCGACTTATAGTCAGGTGCGACATATCTATGACTTTTTTCTGCTCATGACACATTTTTGGACTGTTGCGACATTTACTCCGAAGCGACATATAGTCCGAAAAATACGGTATGTGGTTGTTGAGACTCCCTGACTTGGCTCAACCCTCAAATGCATTTTGTTTAAAACAGGGAAATGATCTGCAACCAATCAGATATCTTCCTTGTTTCATCCAATCATAGGAGAACACTCTTGTAGATGATAATTTACTAATAAGCCAATCACAAAAACCCATTCAAATTGCACTTTATCCATGGGAAGTTCAGACCTCACCGTGGCTTCTGACAACTACAGGAGTGAATCATCTAACCTAACATGTTTAGTTACTTATTTGCTTATGAGAAGTTGTTTGATAATTATTGGTAATTGGTTCAATTATGCAACTACCAACACAGTGGCGAGCTAAGCAAGTGAGCTACACTACTAAACTATGCTAATGTTTCTGCATGCTAAAAGGATCAGGCTAGTATATTTCCATAAAGCTGAATTATTGTGAACAACATGCTGTTTGACAGGGTCTGTCCCCCCAAGCTGAGCACAGCTCTCAGGGCAATAATTAAACAAAAGCCTGAGCTGCTACATCAGCACATGTAAATCACATGTACATTTCTGAATATTGAGATTCTTTTAGCTCCATACATTTAAGCAAACTGGAAATTTGGGGGAAAATATATTTAGGACTGTAAGC
The DNA here is from genome assembly GCA_032275365.1 of Anablepsoides cearensis. Lineage (NCBI taxonomy): Eukaryota > Metazoa > Chordata > Actinopteri > Cyprinodontiformes > Rivulidae > Anablepsoides > Anablepsoides cearensis. The sequence continues at coordinate 219,206 of JAUBOC010000002.1, forward strand.
ATAAGGAAAAGTATGCAATAAATTTAAACTTGTACAACCAATTCTCAATTTAAGTAATAGATGAAGCTGTGTTGTGCAATCATTTCACCCTGAAAAAAAACAGATTAAATTAAAAGACTAAAAATAATTACATTTATGACCATGATAAGAGGATGGAAATTTCACACTGCAGGTGAAAGCCAACCCTTTCTGATTATACAAAGCCAACGCTGGTCAGTTCTCAGCATTGTAATTAAAAACTATATTTCGTTTATTCACAAAGATGCTGCACACCCCTGAGTGCAGAATGAGTAATCAAATTATAATAAAAATATATATATATTACTAGCTCCAAAAGAAAAACTGCAACTTTAAAAGCAACCACAAAACAATTATCACATGCAAACTTTAAAAGATTGATTTTTATCTCAGCTTGTCTTTGCAAAGTAACACCATAGGAAAAAGACTCAATTTATTATGAACCAGAACAATTTGAGTTAGTGTGGCAATAATAAGAGGCCCAAGTTCTGATGCAATGCACGATCGCAAACATCTTTGTTTCAAGATTTTACATATTTTAAGAGACAGAATTGACCAGTTTCAGGCTCTGCCCGTCATCACTCTAAACCACTCTGAAAATACGTTTGTGTTGATTTTTTTTAACCTATTCAAGCTGCTAAAAGGGTGTATTAAACATAACTATTAAACTAGAGATTAGGACTATTCTGATTCTACACCCTTTGGTAATTAATTAATTAATTATTTAATTGCACATTCAAACGGGCACACATCAGCGGTTTATGGGTGGAGGAGGTGGTAGTGGTGACCTCACAAGCTGTGGGTCAGAATGGTGGCTGCATTGATCTGAACCTCCTATCTGAGGGAAGCAGCAGTGTGTGTGTGCAGGTTCATGCAGGGTGTGTGTGCACCCTTTTCACGCTGTAGCTGCTTTAAACTGTGATCTTTCAGGTTAGTCCCGATGATCACTTATTGCCTTCACTACTCAGGGGTGGGCAATCCTGGTCCTGGAGGGCCGCTATCCTGCATGTTTTATTTGTTTCTCTGCTCTAACGCCCCCAATTCTACGACTGAATTACCTCTTTAAGTTCTGCAGAACCCTGTTAATCCCACATTCATTCTAATCAGGTGTGTCGAAGCAGAGAAACAAGCAAAACATGCAGGATAATGGCCCTCCAGGACCGGGACTGTCCACACCTACATGTCTGCCACTGAACCTTGCAGATGGAAAGCCACACCAGGAGACTGATTGTTAACACGTTACTGATGGCACAGCAGTAAAAGTTCACCAGAAACTGCTTGAGGGGTTTTTGACCAACTGTAAGAATAGTCCAAACTGAGCTGTCAATCTGCTGCTTTGACACAAATACAGACGAACAGTAGTGGGTAGATTTTCACATTTAATAACAGACAAAATGTTCTGTCATTCTCTTCTGTACATCAGTAATTACAAGATCAGTAAGCCATTTTCTTGAACTTTTACATGTATTTTTAATCAGCTTCTAGTGTTTACTCTGCTGCCTTACATACAAAATATGCTATGCACTGTAGTCACATTTTTAAAAGCCTGTAGAGCATTGCCATAATAGATTTTTAAAACCATTCAAAAGTCATTCACAATATTTTCTTAATATTTACAAAAAAAAACAGTAATTCCTAAATTATACATATTAACAAACTACTTCCTCAATATGTATTTAATGCCGCTATACAAAAGGAAAAATAAAAAGGTAATGCTTTCTTTCACAGTGACCTTATTCTTATGGTTTACTTTTGTAATGAAGCGTTTTAAAAAGACGTCAGTGTTGGACCAAAATGAAATGGATTCCATCACTATTTATAAATAGGTATTTTCTGTACATAAAACAGACATTAATGAGCAAGAATAAGGCCAATGTAAAATTAAAGTGTTAACCAGTAGAGCTTGATGCTTGGAAAGTGCAGATAAAGACATTAGAGGAAGCTGCCCTTTTTTCCAGAATCAAAGCAAAGCAATGCAGAGAAGTGACAAACTTCACCTTTAGAATCTCCCACATTTTCTCTCAGATATTTTAGGCAACCTGTGGCCACTTTACACTCAGCCGGCTCTAAATGAGTGGTGAAAGGTAATGGTCTGGAAAGTCTGAACTTTAGGACTCCTGTAATGTACCATGAGTACAGTACTAACAGTAAAGGTCATGTTCACCAACAGGGCTGGGCTGTGATGCATCAAACTGAGGCTAAACTTTACCGAGTCCAGGCTTTGTTTTGTGCTCTTGAGTTTTCATTAGTCAAAAAATGGTGGCTACCTTAGGAAGACTAAAGGACAAACTGCATCTAACAACTCATACTGCTGCAATAAAGACATAAAAAAACAACATGAACAGTTTTTCCCACCCAGCACAGCAGGGTAAGGAAAAGCATGTTTGATATCTGTTTGGAAAAACTGCATAGAGTCTCTGCTTGAACTCACTTTGCCGCCCATGGATTATTTAAAACCAATCCATCTACAAAGTATGGTGAGTTGTGTCCATGTTAAATAGAACGCAGTGTGCGCTTTTATTTTAAGAGCAACAAAACTTAAAAAAAAAGCTTTCACTTTTTGACTAAAGCGTGCCTTTTTTTTTGTTTTTTTCCAAGAGCTGCTTCACAATCTACCAATTTACTGATGGAATATTTTGATCAATCAACAGTCACTACAGGAAGAGTTCTGTTTGTGTCAAAAGCTGCGTGAAGATGCTTGTGGATCAGCTTTTTTTGTAAACATGTCAATAACTGCACAATTAACCAAAAAAAAAAAAAACAACTTAGCAGCAAACAACCAAGAAAAAAAAAATTAAAACATGAGGAGGAGAAAAAAAAAATCCATTGAGAAGTTAATATATTTATATTTAAAGTCCATGTTGAGGTAAATATGTTTTGAAAAATCAAAAAGCAAAAACCCTGTTATTTTTGTTTAGGGCTTTGCTGCCTTAAACTGAGATTAGTAGCTCATGGGAGGTTGGGGTGCTTAGGGTGCTGCAGCACCCCTTGATGGATGCTAGAGGACATGAGCACCCAAATATATATTAAAGAATTCTTAAAACAACAACAGTGCTGTGCATGTTCAAACTCCAGTCCTAATTTGATGACAATGATTTAGTAAATCTGGTGTATAAATCAGCACCGGTTCATATCTGTGTGCAAAAGTTTGCAACCATTTCCATTTTTACATGGTAAATAACTGGGCAACAGAAATAAAAGTAAGTACTGATGCTTACAATAATTAGATGGTTCAAAGTTGATTTAGATTGTTTTTGTCATGTGGATTGACTCCAGTTATTTTAATCTGTCAAAAGGAGTGTATTACACTTCATATATACCCTCATCAGCCAGAAATAGGCATGTAGACAGTAAAAAAATAAAGGAAAACTCTGGTGTGGGGGGTCCAGAGTGTGCTGGATAAGTGATCAAACTTAAACATTTTTATTTTCCTAACAGTTTACAAGCCTCTGGGAGAAACTGGCATATAAAAATTAAAAACACAAAACTCCATTTTTGGTCAAGCAGGGTTCAGAAATGCTTTTCATGTAGTGAAAGGCAAAAAAAGGCAGAATCTTTTATGGTCTTTGTTGATCTAACTGGTAAAATCACACTGTAGATGTTCTAAAACCAAAGACTGGTCGGTCTGAACTACCAGGAGAAACAGATCCATGAAATCAGGGTTTTAACACAATTTTCTGCCCATGTGGTTCAAATCAGATGTGTGCGAAAGTTTTCTGCTCTAAATGATCAATGCTGGTAGGGTGAACGTATGGAAAGCCAAATGGGTCAAAAATCACGTTCTATGGCGACCAGTTTGTATTCAGTCGCTGTAAAAGTTTCACTGTTGGACATGTTGTTCAGTTCTGTATTACCTTTTATTCTGCATAAAGTCAAATCAAGTGAAACCAAAATACATGTTTTGTAACTATGTAATTTTTGACTGAAACATTGTTTTAGAGTTTTACGAATGACGTGTCAATGAATTAAAAAACTGATCTGATTGGGAACTCTTCTCAAGTCAGTAGAACCTTTTTTGTTTTATGTTAAACTCTTATAGTTTGAGAGCTCTGTGGGCAAACATAACACCAAAGAAATCATGAACACCTGAGTAAACTGCACAGGAGCATAACTGTGAAACAAGATGAAAAAAGTTCTGGGCCCGTATTTATTAAACTTCTTAGAATTACTCTTAAGAATGCTGTTAAGAATGGACTTAAGTGTAAAAAAAATCTTAGCTAAAAGCTGAGCCTAAGTCAGTTATAAAGCATCTCAGTCTCATGGTAAGTGAAGTGTAAGAGTAAATCTTAAGTGTCAGTCTTAGAGCTGATTTACGACACTTTGCTGTGCCGCAAAGCTGATCCTGGATGACGTCATTACAAAACCCCCAGCATGAACCAATCACTGCATCAGATTTCATGTTCAAGAATATTGTTGGAGAAATGTCAAGATGAAACTGTGAAAATCCCAAGTTAAGTTCACATTCATCACAATAATGTTCATATATGTGACGTACTGATTGTAAATGACAAAAAAAATGTCCTCATTTGCATCATGAATACAGATATATAAAGAAAATCACATTGATTTGTTATTCAAAAACTCAGCTGCAAAGTTTACAGTATGTCTCAGAGCCTGAGGAAAGTTTGAGTTTGCTCCCCGCTCTTATTTTAGTTCCTCTGTACATAACTGAGAATCAGACTCAGGTTGAGAGGACAGCTGTGATCTGTCTTCTCAGTCCATCTCAGACCCCCAGTGGCAACTCTTAAGCACTTAAGAACCCCCTGTAGCTGTCTAAATATCTGGGAGAGTAAGAGTAATTCTTAGACTTAAGAATTTTGATAACTGGTACTTACACTTAAGTCTGAGAGTAGGAGTAAATCTAAGAAATTTTCAACACTAAAGTTTGATAAATACAGGCCCTGGCTTTTAAATTAAACAGCACAGTCAAAAAATATGTCCAATGCAACTAAAAATAAAAAACCTACCAACCACAGAATGAATTTTCTTGCCGTTGACGACAGTTTCTTGATCAAATTCTGACAAAAGCAGAAAAAGAGACAAAAATCGAGAAGAATTCACAGCGACTAAAGGGACAAAGTGAAGACCGGAAGTGTTTCGACTCGTCAACAGCAGCTGACTGCCTAATGCTGCCGTAACTGCTGGAGTTGCTGAGTTGAGTTGTGGCCACTTTATAATTACTGAACGTCAACTTTCTTCATGCTTTCTGCTCTGACCTTTTCCCAGTGCTAAAAGTGTGCCCTTTAACCAGATGGTGTGCAGTTCTACTACGCTGTGTGCAGAACTAAATACAACAGGCTCTTTAGGGCAGAATGCAAGTTATTAAATTCTTCCACAGCAACACTTCTCGGAGGACAGGGAGGTAATAACCGTGTGAGGAAATATTCTTATATTGAATTATGTCCCTGGCTTCAGTGGAGGCTGTTTTTTAGTACATAACCGATTTAATTTTTTATATAATGATGAGAATTATAAACTAATATGACATTGTTGTGATGAAGGTAAAATGATAAACAAGGAGGATGAAATCCTGATGACCTTACAGATAATTACAGTGACATTTCCTGAACAAAATATTGATTTAACAGTTTTCTATGGAGGCTCTTTTTATGTTGCGTTCAGTGTTTTTTTTTCCTTCTAATTTTTCACCATAGGAAGATTTGGAAAATTAGAGCAGACAAAGCAAATATGAAATAAGGGATACAGAAAAGCAGAGCAGATATGATCAATTTAAACTATTGTTTAAAATATGAAGCAAAGAAACCTTTCATCTACAGCTGTTAAGGTGTTCTAATGCTTAATTTGTCTACAGTTTTGTTGAAATGTCAGCAATAGCTTGGATGTAATCAATCAAGACAACAATGATCCCAAGCAGATCAAGAAATTTACAAAAAAAGTGGCGAGAAAATAAAAAAAAGCTGTTATTTTGAGAGAAAGATCCTAAAACAAATGCCTGTAAAACTCAACATTTCTCCACAACAATGTGAAAGACCAATACAGAAAATTACAACACCACAAAGTTGGATCTTTCAGACAAAACTTTACCATTCAGTTTAATTTCTGTTTATTAAATAACATTGTAAAAACCTGTGGTGTCTTTATACACTTGAGATTAGATTTGAATAGTTTTAGAACCAGATAAAAACCCAGATCAGCTTCAATACGTCTTAATACATAAACTCAGAGACTAAACTTTCTTCTTCTCGAGGTCGAACTGCTCAGACCAACTCAGAAACACCAAATAGTGACGAGAGATTATAGCTTAAATGCTGGCTCTTCTGTGGGATGCACTTTAAAAAGATTAAAACCTCACAAAAGCTTTTTTTTTAGATATTTTTACTGACAAAAAAAAAAACATTGTAGTGCCTATTTTGATTCATTCCAGTGTAATACATTTGGTTTTATCAATTAACCTTAAACATAAATAGAAGCGAAAACAGCGTCACGTTTATTAAACTTTACTTTCCCAACCACTGAAATGATGCGTGTAAAGCATTTGGTATCATTCATTTTAAATGTAAAACACAAAATATAGTTTTTAGGTGAAGTTTGTTGCAGGTTTGATATGTAGATTTCTGTTCTATGTAGTGGTTTTGATGTATGTTTGCTTGACAAGTATCAATGGTGCATCAGTTTATTTAAGAGCTAGCTCCTGTCGCAGTGGAATATTTTAAATGTTACTCTTCATGACTCTGAATGAAGGGCTATTAAGGGTAGAAGTAATGCATGTGTAAGAAGAACATAAAAAACTAGTAATAGTATAGATTTTATAAGCAAAAAATCACAAATGCAAAGATTTTTACCTATTTGCACGCATTTTTGCTTCGAGTCACCATCAGTCCCAGACCAGCAGGGAACTACTTGAATCACTTCAGTCAGTCAGACCATCCTTTAGCGAGCCGGTTTCACGTGTGCTCAGGGCTCCGCGCCGTCAAACAGGACCATCAGTAGCTAACTTTCTCATCACCAGTGTTTCTGACTTTGTGCAGAGCTCAGCAGGGATACCTGTGAGTACGAAGCTGCTGACTTTTTAAAAGGAGGGGGTAATTAGCAGGAAGAAGCTCAATCGTTCTGACAAATAAAATCAGCATGGGTGAGAGGATGCTGGAGATTTGTTTGGTAATCCAGGCTGGTAAGGCAGACAGCTGCAGTTTGAGGAAGGCCACACACAGGACAGCAGCCGAGGAGACGAGCGTCACAATCTGACTGTATTTGGCTGTTTGGGCTCTCTAACAGTGACTCGTCTGAACTGAAGGCTGAACGTGCCTTTAGCTCGCTCTGACAATGGGCTACAAATGGGTATAATAACTTGGAAAGTTGCCTTTGGAAGTGTGTGTGTTTGAGTGCAGTTTTTTCCAGTTTGTTCCTTCCTTTAAAACAATAATACAACACAAAGATCAAGAATAACTTAAAACATCAACGTTGAGGGCTGAATGGTCTCTGGCCGGTTCAAAAACCACGAGACGAGGATCTCTTCTAGCAGCAAGCCGTGGCTGACGAATGTAAAACATGTCCTGAGGTCGAAGAGGAGGAGTCAGTGTGTCCTTTGTTCCTCCCTTTCCTCCTCATTCACTCCCTCCAAGCCAGGTAGTTCTGATTAGTTAAAGTTCTGTGAGGAGGCTCTGCAGACCTCACCACAGTCTTCCAGTTTCATGTCCCAGCATGCACCTCTCCCTGCCAGGCCGGAGCTGGCAGAAGTTTTTGAGGGAGGAGGCCGAAGCGGGGGTGGGGGTAGTGGAGGTTGGTGAGGGAGGGGGCGGGGCTGATGAAGAACACTGTGTGTGGGGTTAATGGAGGGACAACAGCAGGTGGACTCAGATGCAGGTGGACGGCTGTGCGCTAGGCGGCTGTTTACGGTTCCTCAGGCCTCCAGACTTCTCCTTGTAGCCGACACACATCTGCTGAGAGACGTCCACCAGCGCGCTCGCCACGGCTAGGCCTAAACACACAAGTACCCACGCAAACACACACACACAAAAACAACAGTACGAATTAGTATAGATCATTTCAAAACATGTTTTTTTGTTTAGATCCCTGACATTGTTTATGATAAATAAAATGAAACCAACAGTGAATTTTTAGAGAAAAAAAAAAACAAAAACAACTACTAAGGATTTATGCATAAACGTAACTGTTATATACTGGTATTTTGTTTAATAAATTCATGTTTAAAATTGAAATGTATAAAAGTAATGAACAAAATAGGTACAGAGAAAAACTCAATAAAACTCGGATTACATCATGTCATTTTATTTTTGAAAACAAAAAGAAGCTAGAATGCTGAAACAGAGCAAAAGCTAGGTTGATGCTTTCTGCTTGCTTACGAATCACTGCAAAAAGGACTGAGTGCTGCGAATCACAAACATCTGATAAACTTCAGACCCGATAAAAAAATTAATTCCGCCCACCGCCTTTCATGTCAGAGATCCTCTAAAGTTTAGCTGTTTTGCTAAAACCTAGAAAATAATGTTACAGTTGATTTAATGTGAACTCTCAAGCTCAGACTCTGTATTTAGTGATTCTCAGCTTCAGTCACACCAGAATTTAGTAAAATCTGTAAAACTGACTGAGGCAGGTTTGAGTTTATGTCAAGAGAACATCTTTCTTATTTATTTATTTACTCTTCATTTCATTAAAAAGACCAACAATTTTAAATACAATATACAAAAAGAAAATTAAAAGGAAAAATATGAGAAAAAAATTATATATACGTACATCAAAAACTTAAATGAAATGAAAGGCAGCAGAAAAAAGAAAAAAAATCTTATAATATCTGCCCCTTTTTTTCAAGAACAAGTTCATATAACAAACACATCCCTTCCTGTTTCTGTTCATGCCCATATCCAAACAACTGTTCATTTCAGTGTCGTGAATTTTTTTTGTCGCAGTTTATATGTCATGCTCAAAATGGAGAAGTAACTTGTAGCCGACACACAGGTTTTAAAGGCACAATACATTCCTGAAAGTTTCATAAAAGATTTGTTCAGTAGTTTGACGCATATTATTCAGATACATGAATAATATGCAAAAATAATATCTTTCACCTTTTTTTCTTTGCTTTTTGCTGAAAGGCAACAATTAAACTAAACTGAGTCAAAGTGTGTAAAAATAGTGAAAAAGAACTCCCACAGATTTAATACTTAATTTACAAAATCTAACTTAATTGACCAAAATCAGCATTTAAATTGAGTAAAACTTTAAATTTGTATTAGTATGTGTTTATCAGGAGAGTCTAAGAGGAAAAACAAGAGAAAAATAAAGTTAGAAGACGATGAAAGGCCTAAAACTGTCATCATCCAACTAGTTGGAGCTACAAAACACAGAACAAAGACAGGAAACTGGATCAAAACAAGACATAAAGACGTATCAGACCAAAAAAGAAGAAATGAAGAATCCAGCAGAAGATCTTACCAGACTGTCCTGGAGGAGGGATGCCACCGGAGCCCCTGGGTAACCGAACAAAGATTGAGAGCACAGCAGCTTTGTTGCCAAAGCAAGGCTCAAGGGCAATGGGTTTTGGAACGGACTGCGGAGAGAAAAAGAATCCAAGAAGAGAAAACAGTATTACACACCACAAGCCTAGTGAATACAAGTGATTACAGAGGCTTTGCTGTTACTGCTCTTGTTTGTGTCAGCAATATGCTCAGCGAAAACCTAAATATTTTATTCTCTGCAGAGACCCGAACGCTGATCTGCAGTCACAAATTGTCAACCCCCCAAATAAAAAAACCCCATCGTGAACCATTTTATGACAGCTCTACATGCGTGCAGCGGGAGCAGCAAATGGATATCAAACGGCGGTGCTGGGAGAGGGAGATTTGTGTCGGCGGTGCAAACAGGCCGTCCTGCACGCCGGACTCTCTGATGCCAATCTCTGCTGTTCATCAGCATCTCATCCATATGTGGAGATGAGTTTTCTCCTTGTAAACACTGCCAGGATCAGCTGGGGCTCACCTCCTACAATATTCATCGCTTTACCTCGGCCGAGGAAGTGAAAAATGTGGAATGCCACCGCCGTGCCTGCATACAGATAACGCTCTCTGTCTCTAGCATTGTGTTTTGAATTTCAAAGCCAGAGCAGAAACTGGGTCATGACATGGTTTCACACACACCTGACACAGGATCCCCGTGTGCTCATTCACATACAGCCCTTTAGGCACACGCATAATCAAACCCCCCCCCTCCATAGCTGGTCTTTATTCCCCGAAGAGTTAACGCTCCGAGTGGGAAAGTTGTTGGGCTGCAGTTTCTCCCAAACTGGCAACAATGCAGTGGTAATACGCAGATTCATCAGAACTCATCTTTCTCATGGAAACTGACACACACTAAGAATACATGTGGGGAGTAATGATATTCAGGTACTGACCCATTTTACACGTTTGTTCTTTTACTCTGTCTCTCTGAGGCGCAGCTTTACCAACAGGACATACAAGCCGTCACTTGGAGCTGGGCTGCAGCAAACAGACGTGAATGCCTCTGGGTGTGTGCAGTTGAAATGACAGTCGTTTGTTTAAAGCCCTTCAAAACATGTGTTTGCCTATTTATAGTGTCAATGTTTTCAGGTGTGTAGGACTAAAGGCTTTTTTGTCCAATATAATGCGTGGACCTATGCTGCACAACTGTTAGTGGCGCTTCATGTATGAGACTAATTTTAGGTGCAAGTTTTGCTAATTTTTTAAAAATGAAGATAAGGAAGGAATTTGACTGGGCCTTTCATCTTATTATAAAACATTGCAGCAAAAACAACGAAGAACGAATCAGGGTAAAGACGTGTAGAGAAAATCTCTGCGTCGTTCAAAAATGGTATGTCGGAATAAACAGAATTCAGCTGGATTTCTTCTTAAAAAG
>JAUBOC010000002.1:241426-255573 GCA_032275365.1 Anablepsoides cearensis
TGTGAATTAACACCAACACTGGGTGTCAGTTTACTCAAAGTGGTAAAAAATAACACTAGGGGGTGTTAAATTAACACTGAAAAGTTTAACACCAAAAATTTAACACTCCTGTTTTTGCTGTGTAGGGTTAGATCCTCTACTATTGGTTAAGAGACAGGAAGGAGCATGCCTGCACTGCCTCAGTTCAACAACTAGTGATGGGAAAAGCAGTTCATTTTAGTGCACTGTAACAGTAACAGGTGGGTTGCTGGTTTGAACCCCCGTTCCAGATAGTCTCATTCATTGTATCCTTGTACAACACACTGTGATGGTGATAATGGTCAAAGGCCCTGGTGCATGGCAGTGTGCCCCAGAGCAGCTGTGGCTACAGTGTAGCTTACCACCATCATTGTGTGAATGGGTGAATGTATAGGTGTAAAGCACTTTGGAGTCCAAAGGGACTTGAAAAAGAGCTCCAAGTTTAGTTCATTTTACAATGGGACTCAGATCATTAAAATGATTTGTGTCTTTTTATTTCCATGTGTTGTTTTTACGTTTTTCTGTTCTGTATGCATAATTTTTTTAATTAATTGGTGCCTTTCAAGTGTATTTATTTATTTATTGGATAATTTATATATTTCTACTTTTGATTTCAATTGTGTAAATTTTGCTAATACTTTAATTCACATATAGAATGTGCATACAACTAAATAACATTTGTAGTCACTTAAACATAAGATGGCCACCACAAATAACATTAGCCAACACAAAAATGGCTACAATTTAGTTTTACATAAACTAGACAAAGTTTGGTATAGTAGTAGCTGAGCGTCAGCTTCAACACACACTGAGCATTAACTCATCTTATGAGATCTTACAATATCACATGCAGTTATGCATAATGTTAAAGTTTAAAACTGTTATGAATGGCTCTGGGTAATTTACATTAATTGAAAGAATATTGGGATTTTCCTTTATACTCTTTCAGACTTGGAAAACACAATGGCGTAGGAAGTGAGGGAGCGAACGCTTAAATCAGATGACTTAGACACGCTTGTGCTCACACACACACTCACTTGAGCTGTCTGGAGAAATTGTGTTTGAGCACTGTCAAAGTGAGCAGTAGAGTGCCAAAAAGATTGAATGTGTCAGGAGAGCACTCGTAGTGAGGAGGGAGAGTGGAATAATGAGGAAAAAAAAATGAACACGCGCAAGAAAAACAGTCAAGAAAGAATAACAAGGAACAGGAAAAAAAAATTTAAAAACGGACAAAATATGGAAAAACAGCAAAGAAGAAAAAAAGATATTTGAGTGAAAAACAAACTACATACAAGAAAGAAAGACAATAGTGTTCAAAGCATTCATCTCAGGGAAGAGGGGAATAAGAGCGGAGACTGGATGCAAAGAAAGTGTGTGTGAGCACAAACACACACATTTTGTGTCCTATTGGTGCCCATGTGGATGGCACAGAGCACATCTCAACAAACTAAATCAAGTTGTTTTGTTTATTGATGCGCCTCTTAAAAATGCTGCTAGTGAAGAAAGCTTTCAATCATCCTTTAGATACATTGAAGGAAGGCTGCAGAGGGAGAACAACAGAGGGAAAGTTTGTGACTGCAGATTTCTGTCTTCACCTGGCTGCGAAGCAAATGTCCCTGCAGGGACAATAAAGTGAAGTTAGAAAGTTAAAAGAAAGTTTCTGATCATATGTTGCTGCTTTTTTCGGTTTCCTTTAACGCCCCATCTGCTATAGCACCAGTAATCACAGCATCATGCTTGATATTAGCGTTCTGTTCACTATGTGTACTTTCTGACTGCTGCATCCCTCCCACTGAGCAACACCATCATCCACTGATGCCTCTGCAGGCTGGGTTGTTAAATCAACCCCCTCCTCAGTTAGAATGTGAGGACAAGCTGCCCCCTTGTGCCCAACATCTCTGCATTCAAAACACTTCACGATGCCAGTACTGGCATACACTATGTAATAATCCTCCACCTTCCCTTTAAACTGAACTTAAAGCATCTTTGACGTCTCTTAAAACACTGAACAAGTTTGGACTTCTCACTTTTGCACTTTAAACCCACAAATCAAAAAGTACTTGGAATCTTGCCCAAGTGCTGGAGTTCTTGCTCCAATGCCTCACTGGGAATGAAAGGGACAAGACAGGAGATTATAACCTGGATGGACACAGTGAGTGGTGAGAACTCCTGCCACTCCTCATTCAGTGGGACGCATTGGCAGTCAATTCAACTATAAAACGCTCCTCTTTAAAGAAAACAAATACACGTTTGTTCATTCTGGACGAACTTGCCAGATTGCCTTAACTGACATTTGCTGCGTTTCCATTACAAATGTGCGCAAAACTTTGTCGATATTTTGTTAATGTCGAAAAAACACCGTTTCGCAATTGCGGTGTTTCCATTAAGAAAGAAAAGCTATTGAAATCTCGCGTGAATACGCTTGTTCTCGCGATATTCACACAGTGGATGTAAACAATCAAGCATGTTGCTACCACAGCACTAGTGATCAGAGGAGACGTTGGAGTCTTATTGAGGCTTTTGAGCGACAAGCCTCTTATATTTGGGAGCGTATGTGGCGTTTTTGGGAAATTGTAGTCGGTGAGTTTACTACTTTCTTTTACAACTTCGGCGATTTTACTACTACTTCCTCCTGTCTTTTAATCTTCATCGTCCTTTGGCCAGTAGAAACAGCCGGTTCTTGATCATGTGACTCCCGTGATGCGAATAAAATGTTTCCATTGCAGTTTTGCGAAATACACCAATTTTGATACGGCCGAAAAACCACCCCATCCTAGCGCAAAGACATTTTGTCAAAAAACGTTTTTTTTTTTCGAAATTTATTTTCGAAATTCTAATTTGCGGATTTTCATGGTCAATGGAAAAGCAGCTACTGTCTCCCTAAGCTAAAAGAACCAACTCCACTGGGAGTGAGGGGTCATGCTGAACCCAAATTCCAGATTTCAAAGACAGGGACAACACAAAATCCAATATGTCACCTAGTGGAAAAGTGACACGTGAACAAAATGTGCAACAGCTTTCAGTCAGCTGTTAACGTTGATCAATAACATTTATAGACCTCAGTTAGTGCTTCTAAATTTAGCAAGTTTTAATCCACTAATAAATTATAAAATTAGTGCTTTAGTGGAACTGTGCCCACCACTGTCTACATGCAAAATAAGGTTGTAAAGGACAAAATGTGTAAAGGTTAAACAGATTATTTTAAAGTATCTTGAGGGTTCTGGACCAATCTGTCACTCAGCCAACTTAAATAAAAGAAACAACCCAATACAGATCACACAGATCTTTTTGTACGCACTACCTGACAACATCATACCTGTCTTGGCCTACTTATGTCCATTTTCTACCCATCTTAGCAGTTGCCCCAATGTTGATGATTTAATCTACTGGAAGGAATTTTTAAATAAAAAATTGGACAAGATTTTATTGTTATTATGAATATATTGCAGTCTGTGCATATAGGGCTGTATCATCAGATGTTTACTAAGACATTCTAAATCTCAAGACAGAAGAAACTGAAAAAAAAAATGTTCTATTCAAATCATGACTTAAGCTCCTAAAATATTATGACAGTCGCCTGAAAACACAAGCAGGCTAGATTGTTCTTTGTAATGGTATGCACCATTTCTGCTGAATTAGGATTAGCAGGGGTTAGACAAATCTTCAAAACACAAACATGACAAGCAAGTGCTCCAAACATAATGTCAGAACCTCAAATGTGCAGATAAAAAGTGCTCATTCTACATTAACATACATGTTGGAGTCTGATACAGCACAAGGATAAATCAAGTGAAAGCATGGAACAATATATACTGATGTAAATAATATATACATATCAGATTGGTGATTAGTATTATTTCCTAATGGTGAAGAAGTAAAGTTAATAATGGAAGAGACATCTACGACACTAAATAGTCTAAATACTGGTGGTGGATGAAACTTCAGGATGAAGCTCTTTGGGCATCAGGATGAGGTAAAGATGGGAAGAAGTAGGGCTTACAAAGACACTCTGGGGAAAACTGAGGTAATAGGGATGAGACTCAAAGAATGGGGACTGGCTTAAACAAAAACTAGTGAGAAAATCTCTGCACTAGTGAAGGAACATGAATATTTTAAATTAGGGTGACTTTAACCATGGAAAAATGGGCCTAAACGAAAAAAAAGTTTATAAAACTAGATACAGCTGTATGATTACACAACATGGAACCACAATGATATTTAACACAATAAAACTCTACACAAACTCAAATACGTACATACATCTGCGTGCCTATATTTACAGTGAGTCGATCACTCTGCAGGAATTTGTTTTTTATTCTGTGATTCTTGTGGCAACTCTGCCCCGACAGCTGTCATACGGCTCTCTGCTCAGTCTCAAGTGAACATGGAGGCAGTCTTTAGAAAGAAGTTGCAGCTGAAAGTGCTTAAAATTTCCAAGAGTTTTAAACGTGCACCTGGCGGCTCACTTTCCTCCTACTTGTTTGTAAACATGTCAGGGCTTTTTAAATGCTTTTTTTTTATTTTATTTTTTTTTACAACCTGACAGACACATGCAACTGCAGAAAGAAAAATGAGCCTTTTCCTATTTGGTTTCCCATTAACAAGAGCAGAATTTGGCCCTCATGCCACTTCCAATGTATAGAGGACCTAATTCTCTTATTAAGATGTTCTGAAAGTTCTGAAACATCTTCATTTGACAAAGCCATGGCCTATTAACTTCCTATTAGTGATCGTGATTGAGTGCAGCTGGTAGATTCTCTGCCAGCATACAAAAAGATTTGTTAACACTCTGGAATGGCCAAGCCTCAAATACCCCCTTCATGTTTAAGAACAACCCAGGAACCACTGCTGCAACACCAGTGTCACAGCGTCTCCATTTTGTAAAGTGTAACTAACCCAGTTTTGTAAAGTAAAGTTTCATGACAAACATGCAAACTCACATTTAGCTGTTACAAACTAACAGTTCAGGCTAAACTGGTAAAGTGCCTGTGACATCAATTTTTTGTAATAAACATGAATGCATTTTTGGAAAGACAACAATGATAACATATTGCAAAACAAATTTCATGTTGCTGAAATGAATGGTTGTTGAGATATTTACATGTGAAGAAACAGGAAGTGATGTCAAAGGGGAATGTCAGCATGTAAACGGTGTTACAAAAGCTAACAACACAAACTGTAGAGAAGAATCTGATGTTTCTTTAGATCATTTTTAGTCGCTATCAAAGAGAGATGAAGAGTTAAAGTTTAAATAATTTTGTTTTAATAAACAGAGACCAGAGAGTTTATTTTATTAATAAACTCCCCTTTGATGTCACTTCCTGTTTCACTTTGGCTAAACCAAATTTAATAGAAAATAGGCCAGTTATGTGACAAAATGGGTAAAATCATATGTACTATGCCAATTTTCTTAAAGATTTTTCTTTGACTTTTTGTATTTGAAGGATAGGGATGTCACAATCACTTTAAAATATGACCAAACAGAACAGAAAGAGATTTTTTCACTTTTGTTTGGTTCAACGTTTCATTTAAAATTCACAAACCAGCTCAGTCCGGGACTGACACCTGTTCTGTCCCCCCAGATCTTTCAGGACACAAGGCTCTTTGCCGCAGCCTTGGCTGGGCTCCGTCAGACCGACTCCCACACCACAACAGCCCCGGACAGCAGAGGTGGCATGGCCAGACAGTCTGCTGTGAAAAATCCCTGTGCTGCTGCTGCTCTTATTTAACGGAGCCTCACAGGCTGCAGCACCTCATAAAACAAACTGAATTAACTTACTTAGAGATCCTCTTTGTGGTTCAATTATTTTTGAAAGAAACTAGAAAGATGCCAAGTCACGTAGAGTTTAGATCAGGACTAAAAAAATCTGATCAGCGATCCCAAATCCAACTATATTTTAACTGCTGTTTAATGTGATCACTGATTTAATTTAATGCCGTCAATAATTTCATACTAAATTTCATATATATTTTTCAGTTTAACTGAAATTTATATTTCCACAGAAACAAACAAAATGCTGTTTGAATAAATGAGACAAAAATTAAGCTATTTGGCCATAATGACAAGTGTTTTTAAAGCAGCAAACATTGTATCAAGTGTCACACAGTGATTCACACTAAGTTTTATTGTGCTACTGTTGCACTGCTTCAAATAGATAGAATAATAGCGAAAAGGTCTACCTTCAATTTTTTTAACTTCAACTTAAAATTAACAGCTAGATGGTTAAAACTTAGACTCAATTGTGTGTTCCGAAAGGACAGAGATCCAAACTCACATCAAAACTAGTTTTAGATTGGATAAAGCAGAATAAAATTAAGCTTCTGGAATGGCATTTTTAAAAGACCTTAGTTTAGTTTAACATTTGTGGATTATGCTTAAAAGCAGAGTCCATGTCAGGACACCGAACAATTTGAAAATTGAACTCTGATAATTCTGACAAAAGGAGTGCTCAAATTTTCTGCCATAATCACGACCTAAGCTTGTTGATGATTACAATAACATGTGTAGTTATAATGCAACTTAGGGATATTTAGGCAAATATTAGTGGGGATGCATGATTATATTCAGCATGTATTTCTAATGTTGATCCTGCGTGAATTAGAGAAAAACCTACAAAAAAAATCTCAAATATAAAAGGTTTAGAACACATTTGTTTTTCATTCTTGGTTTGGTTTGATTTTTTACATTACAGTTTAATTTCTGCAACAATAGCACCGTTATGAGCCAATTATAAACTGAATAACTTGTTAATAAATATTTGATGCTTTAGCTGAGATAATTCAAAAGATAATATTTACCTGCATTAAACTGTAATTGGTGCCAAGTCAGCTGATCAGATTGCTCGAACACTACAATAATAATATTGACCATTCTGATCAGTTTTCAGATCAGTCATCAATATGATCATGACGGTGAATGGTCGATGCATAGTTGTAGAGGGAGATATTTGGTAATGGTTCAGGAAACAGTGCCAGATGGGACTGATTTACACAGCTGTGAGAAATTTCTAATCAGTCTTTCCCTCTTTATTTGCATTAGTGGCTGGGATGAAGGGTCTGATGATGGCTGACAAGGCTACATTAGAGGAACATTGCCACTTCGCAAATGTATATTTCAGATCCTTGATAAAAAAAAAAAAACTGGAAGCACTTTTGTTTTTGAAGTGAATAATGAAACAAATTGTCTCTGTCTTTATGTTAATAAATTAATGTCTCAGGAAGCAGAAACCCAAAGTGAAAGAGAAGAACCTCAAAGAGTAATGGAAAGTTAAGCCCCTACATGCCATCGATTGAAGATGCCACTATCAAGAAATCTCATCAGTGACTTAAGAACTGAGAAGGGGGTCTCTGCAGTAACTGACAGTTTCTTAGGAGTGGGTGTAATTTGAGTAAACTGTGATTGGTCAGATTGATTTGTGGGGGAACTCAAAAGATGTGATGTATAACGGTAATTAGTAACATTATTCTGAACATGTAAATCTAATTTATTGACTTCTAATTTGGTGCGGCTAGAAACTTTGTCTTGAGTTATGACTAATATTAATATTCATTCTCAAAAAAAGTTTTCTTCCAGGTGGGTTAGAGTTGCTTTGACCAAACAGAAGTGATGTATATCCCTCCACGTTTATGATGTTCAAATTTTGTATGGGTAGCACATTCCTGTCTTGAGTTATAACTAAAATTAATCTTCATATTTCAATCATTCATTCATTAACACAAACAAGAAAGCCTATTTACAATAAAAACAAGTCATAAATGAAATTAAAGGAAGCAGAAAAAATATATGTATTTTCTGTGCCTTTTTATTCCTAAAAATTTAATTCAAACCAAGATCAATATCAGGTCCTTCCTGTACAACAATTTGAATAATATATTATATTTTGTCGACAATTTAACCTTTACCATTGTCTAAATATACAAACCTTTCCAGCAGTTTTAACATTAGTCTTGAAATTATTCCACAGTTGTATTTCTTGAAGTACTTCTCTCCTTTAAATTGTTTTGAAATTGCAGTTTAAAAAATAGCAATGCATTCAACATTATAAGATAAGATAAGATAAGCCTTTATTGTCATCGTACAGAGCACAATGAAATTGCAGTTAAGATCACCTTGTTCAAGAGATAAAGCAGGTCTCTCTCAAAGAACTTTGAAATGTTTAAAGGTAAGATGTTTTTGTGAGCCTTACCTGTAAGATATTATAATAAATTAAATCATAACATTTTAATATTTTTAACTGATAAAAATACTTATTGTTTGGGTGACTAATGTTTTGGAGTAATATTCTTACTGCTCTTTCTTGAAAACTAAAAATATGATTTGAAATTGTTTTAAATGCTTTTTCCCAGACATCAATACATTGGAACAATCATTGAATCATATATATATAATATATACAGAGCTTTATAATTTATTAACTATTTTATTTTATACAACAATCAACCACCAACTCTAAATGGAACCTCAAAAGTTTTTTCTGTTTTTAAATAGCCTGTAGTTTTATTTTATTCAAATTCAATGATAACTTAAGTTGAAACCAAGTTTGTATTTTCATAAATTCTGTTTATGAATTTCCAATATTTGTTTAATATTTTCACTAGAATTAAACAGTGTTGTGTCATCATCAAACAAAATACATACAAGCATTGACCAACTCATTCACATACAAAATAGACTTTTTTTTGTCCAAGCACAGAACCCTGAGGAACTCTACAATTAATATTACTTCATTCAAATTGTGTATTATTTATCTGAACAAGCTGTTTACTAATATTCCGATAACTGTAGTACTAATCCTCTAATGCCATATTTATTCAACTTTTCTATAAAGGATGTTATGGTCAGTAGTGTCAAAAGCCTTCTTTAAATCAACAAAGAAAACTGACACTAAATTTTTGATTAACATCAGTCATCACTTCCACTATTCTATCAGAGCCATTGGCATTATTTGTTCTAAATTCATATTTACTACTACTTAAAATATTTTGCTTCCTATAAATTGACCTAACCTGTTTACAAATAATTTCTCAAATCTTTGAAAGCAGGAGCAACGAGGATGTTATTTGTAAACCCACATTCATCACCATTCTTATGATGAGGAAATACCGTAGCTACTTTCAAATCATTTGTAAACACTCATGTTGAAAATGATTATTCACATACATATAAATGGCTCATTGTTGTATAAAATAAAATAGTTATTAAATGATAAAGCTCTGTATGAATATGGGGTTTATTAAAGTACTTATTGTGTCTTTGCTTGTCATGTTTTTTACTTATCTTGAATGAATGTTTTTAACATGAAGCCCCTATCTATCTATCTATCTATCTATCTATCTATCTATCTATCTATCTATCTATCTATCTATCTATCTAAAAGAAACATAACTGTCGGATCAATCTTTTGATCTTTTATCGCCATAAAACCTACCAATCTGAATTGTTACAAGAGAGAGCAACTATTTCACTGCAGCCTGTCTTGTTAAAGTCTCAGATCTTTCCTCTGATATGCTTTCATTCTTGAAAAAAATCCACAGGTAGACATTCCTCCACAAAGTCATCAAAGCAGAAGCAGAAATCTGTGTTCTTGACAGGGAAATGTAAGTTTATTCACAAAGAAGCTTTTCAGTAAATCTTCTTTGGGATGTCACTTTATTACCACCCAATGTCTATAACTTTAAAACATTAAAATGAGGGGAGAAGACGCATAAAAGCAAAGTTCAGTTTACACATCACAGGTCATTGAGCAGCTTTTCACTCCTTTTATGGCATAATAGGTAATATTTTTTAACAGGTGCCTGAGCCCTCATACTAAGGTTGCCAATCATATTTATAGTAGAGGGAAGGCGGTGAAGGTGAGGTGTTTGTAGGAGGAGAGGGACAGTAAGGGCAGCTTAATAGGGTAATAAATATGAGGGTATCAAGAGACATCAATGCAGTTTCTTTTCTTTCCCAGGCTTCCAATGTAAAGAATCTCCAATGCAGTGAATTATGTTGGCCATGCTAACAGTCATCAGAGGCATAAAATTCTGTATTTCTGTCAATACCTCAGGGGGCAATGCTAGTCTAATATATACAAGTTATGTGTGATTTATATCAATGTTAGAGTCAGAATGAATGTTGGCTACTTTTATGCTCTGTCAAGCGGATATTTTTTGTGGAAGCAAAAGGAGGAGAGAGGATCCCCTGGGGGGATTATACTGGTATGGTGTCAAATGGTTTGAAGGATGAAAATATGGAACACAAAAAAATGGACAAAAATAGAATAAAACCTGATTGTTTTTAGTCATTTTAAGACATCTTTTAATTCACTAAATATGACTCAAACAGTAGCACTAAAAATGTCCCCTTTTCAAAGTTGCATTCTGGCCTAAATTCTTATCTGTAAAAAAAGACTGTTGTGTCTTTTGAGGCAAAGAAAGCGCATATTTAAGTGGTATCATTAACAGTATTTTGCATCATGATCATTCTTTTCACTAGTTGCTTCTGTTGGATCTTTGCTTTAATTAGCTGAGTCTTAAAGAGTGCCTTTATCATCTGAGTTACAGCTCGTCAGCACTCCTGCAATTGTTGGCTGTAGATAAGTAAAAGCTCTATTTCACCGATTATTATGTAAACTCTTTACAGATGACTCATGAAGGTAAACATAGAAAATACTAAAAGAGCGTAGAAAAATGTGACTCGTTGACTAACAGCCACCTGCTGCACAAGAATGTTACCACAGGAATAATGAACTTGCCATGGCAGCAGGTACCTCAAGGGGGATTATTCTGACTGAAAGGCCAGTGTCTTCAGCGACATACAACATCTGCTGTGATTGGGTATGTCTAATGCCATCTGGCAGCACCAGATTCCTTCAAAGGAACTGTCAGACCTCAAAGGAAGGCTTTGATTAAGTCTCAGACAGTACAGAGACAAGTGCACACATGGACATATGCATACAAACAGATGTACAGCTAACACACATGTAAAAACGGAGGGGAAAGGTTGCTTAAAAAAGCTGTACAGACCCCAACAGGTGAGCTCTGAATTGTTATAAGAAATATAAACCAGCTTTTGTTCTTACTATACTACATCTTTGATAATAGGAAACTAAGACATGGGCTTAAGTGGATTTGGAATGTATGTGAAAAGAAGAATTGTGGTTGCTTTATGTTTAAAGTTTTTGCAACAGAACTGAATTTATAGCCAGTCTGAGCTCTTCACTTTGGTGGAACATGAACGATTTAACTCTTTTGAAGACCCTAAAGAAATTACCAAGCGCTTTGTGTTCAACCCACTTAGCAGAAATAAACCTAAATCTGATGTCTTTCAAATGATCAAAGTAGCTTTGCCATTAGAGGGTAAACTACCAATAGCACCATTTTACACTAAGTGTTGATTGCACCAGTTACATGCTCGTTTTATCTTTCATATTTTTGGCAGAATGCTGTCAGAATGACCAGCTCTTAAAGTGGTCACTGTAGACCAGTACTACTGGTACACAGAACTGGTACTAATACATCCTCATCCTTTGTCTAAATGCCTTTTTTATTTTGCATGTCCCCTCTTCTCATAAATATGCAGGTATGCAGCATCAGTGTCATCAACTTTAAGTGATGGCCGCTACTTATATGAGAGCTAATCAATGCTAAAAACAGGAAGTGGAGCACAAGGAACAAATCATAGGCCCAGCTGGGCTTGTGCTAGCTGAATATTTTTAACAATTTACCTTGGTAAATTATAATAATTTTGTTTAATCATATTTTCTTCAGTTAATATTTAGTCCTGCTTTTAAGACATGCAGAGGTTTGATGTCCTTCATGTTTTTCCAAATTTAGCAGTGTAGAAAAGTTTTTTGGTAGCCGCATTGAAAACCCAAAGCAAGCATAATTTCTGTACTTTCAAACACCCTCTGGCATCTAATAAACACCATTAAATACACCATCAGGTGGGAAGTGCCACCTGCGTATGAATAACACATTAGCACTCACCTAGCTGAGAAGCTATAGGTGTAAGTGTTATACATTTGAATTTTTTGCTTTTTCGCACAGAAATTTTACCCAGTTTTGGATTGCCATTTCTTTTGCAGCTGGTCTAGATCAAAGTAATTTAAACAAACTCATTTTGTGTACTATTTTCTAACCAAAAATATAGAAAAAAGTAGCAAAGATTGTTTTATATGTGGCCTTTAAGAAGCTGCTCACAGTTCAAATTAAATGCTTAGGACTTTTATTCTTTATTTTATTGTAATTTAACAAACTGACAAATCCTACCTTGTCCTTCTTTTGATTCTACCATGAGTCATGATTGTTTTTCTAAAAAAAAAGAAAAAAAACTGAAAACATTTTGCCATTTGTTTCTTTTTCCCCACTGTAACGAGCCTAAATCAGACCAAACCTAGACACCCAAAGCACCAAAGTACATCAAATCATAATTTTTCTGTCATGTTGCACGCCTAATAACTCCCATTTTCCACTGCACAGGAGCCCTAAGTGGGCTGAATAAGAGAATAAGTAGATGCAAATGTGGGCTGCTGTACCTCTGATGCAAGTATGGCGCAACATAGAGAAATCAAAGATGAATGTAAGAGTGAAGCCAAGAGGGACAGTGCTGCAAAGATCAGAACAGTCTTGGGAGGCAAAAAGGTTGAGGTGAAGACAGTTGACCACATGAAAAAACTTGACTGACACTCTGTTTGCATCAGCTGTCTTGACACACTGCATTTTACCACAGGTGTTTTATCTTGTACAGAGTTTCACAACCAAACTCCAAAAGTTCTTCAATTAAGCACTCACCAGAAACTTGTTGGCTTTTGTTTTTAATTATAACAATCCATACAGCACAGAAGTGTATGGAGATGAGGTGCCAAGTGTGTTATAATAATCTAAAAAGACAAAGTACTTTTGTATGTAGTTGGAATGAAAACCTACTTGTGAAGCGATCATGTTATGCAAACATTTTCAAAAGAAAGAATTTTGACACGTGTTGTGGCTCAGCTAAATCTGGAAATATTTTTAGAAGATTTTGATAACCTATTTTAAATAAGTACCTATTTTTATGAATAAACTGGCATTTAGTTGAAATGCAATCTGTTTTGAATGACGTGTCATGGTCATTTCAACCAGAATGTGCTTTACTTGATACAATTAGTTAATACACGCCTTTAATCACTCACAACACAAACTATTTTCTCATTAAAATTCAGTCTGTTGTTTAAGGATCTGGTCACGTCATAGGGAGGCCGCCCAATCGATGTGACCGCTTGCCCCTGGGGCGTGCCCAGATACGGAAGAATTTGTTTATGTTTGGCTGTGAAGTCCTGCTTCAGTACCAAAAGCTAAGACTGAATCAACAGTAGGTATTTTGATCCAGCTGTGATATTGTATGGCTTCATTTCCTGCATTTAACATTCAAGTCTAGATCTGCATTTGTTTCCAGGGTCTCACTTGTACCCAAGTCACTGTCACTGGAGGCGCTTACGCACTGCGCAGCCCAGCCTGGCTTCTAACCCGGGTTTGTCGTTTATGCATTTGCCTTTCAGGGCCGGCTCCGGCCCAACTTTTGGAACCTGGCCAGCTGAGGTTCCAACCGTGCCGGGCTGATTGGCCCGGTTTTAGGTTTTAGGTCATGTACTACTGATCGTCTAATTGGTTTGTTTGGAGACGACTCTGGTAAGTCATTAAAAATCATATAAATCTACTAAATAGCAACTATTTTCATAACCCTATCACGTAACAACAAGCTAATAATGCTAGCTAGGTAATAGCTTACCAGTTGTTGTCGTCGCGCTCTAGCCGCTTGTTGTTGCTGTATGGCAGGGCTATTCAACTGGCGGCCCGCGGGCCACATCCGGAGTGACCAAAGTTCGGCCCGCCAATTGGTTCATTCATCTCTTAAGCCCAAACCCCTGGTTCTCTACTTTAATTACTCTAGGTTCTTTTAGATAAACATAAAAATGTTTGGTATCTACAGAAACGTCAGAACTTTGGCTACAAGCTGGTAAAAACCAAGACAGTTAAAACTACAAGCAATTGAAGAAAAAAATATGAAAGTAAAAATATATATATTTTTTTAATTTGGCAAGTCAGAGATGTTAAAATAATATTTGTGTTAAATAAGAGGCAGAATGTGTTATTTTTGTTTTTGTTGT
>JAUBOC010000002.1:269543-281631 GCA_032275365.1 Anablepsoides cearensis
CGGCCAAAATCGGAATCGGCAGGTCAGACTTTTAAAGATCGGAGATCGGCAAGAAAACTGGAATCGGTGCACCCCTAATTAAAATCCCATATTTATATCACACAGTTTCAGTAATGGCAGCAGGACGATTCATTAATCTCCTTTGTGAACTATACAAAAAACTTGTCATTTCAAACAGCTACAAAATATTACTGCACACCGAGTTTGATTGTAACTGCTGTCTACTTTTACTGATATCACTGAGCAAGTTATTTGACAAAAATGTATAAAGCAAATCAGTGAAATTGTATGTTTTTTATCATTATTGGTGCACAAGTATGCTGCCAATGAAATCATGCAAGCTGTTCTTGTACCATGTGATTTTTAAAAAGTACAACAAAGACTTTAATATGCTTGTATGAATACCTACAAATTCAATAAAAAGATCAAAACACCACTAATATTCTGTTAATACTTTTCACTGCTCACTTAGACTGAGATAAATCATACATTTGTAAAGAAGCACATTCTGTTGTGTAATTACTTTCCTGTAGCCTTGATGGTATTTTAATTAGTAGGATGGTATATATGAAGGTACAGTAAGCTGATAACACCCAAGCACATGTTCCTTATTAGGAAGTTTACTCATTGTTGGTTTTTGGTTGATCCAGTATTAGACTATATCATTCTATGTGCTGTTGTTGATAACATGTCAAAAAATACCCAGAAACATGGTTTTATTATGTGAGGGCTCAAATCTCTTTAAAAGTTCAGACATGATACACAAAACAGGTCTAATTTTTGCAACAATTTGGTTTGCAATTTCAGGCAATGAATGCCTGCCAACATCTCAGTATTCCAGTAGATAATGTCCTGAATAGTTGACAGTATTAGGCTGTAACAACGAGCACTTTCTAATTAATACTTGTAAACTATTTGTTGCAGCATGAACCTAATTAAAAGCAAAGAGAAGGAATGTCATCACTTTAGATGCCCTACACTGACAGCACAAGGGTTTTGTTTAATACTGGAAGCGCTCAGGCACCAAAAATAAATGAGACATTGATGTGCCCACTGGAAGTTATTCTAATATTAGCCATCAAGTAGCAAAGATGTCATGCTGCACTCACAAGGGAAACATATTTTTCTGGGCTGTTAGGTTCCAGTACTCACTGAATAATACAAGGTTAACCCACAGATTTTAAGAAGTAAACATACAGCAAGTCAATGTGTGGTAAGAAATCTACAACAATGTCTTCTTCTATGTTAATGGGTCTATTATTTATAGAAACATATACTAGTTTTAACTTTCTGAAAACTATGATCATATGAGGACATAAGAACCACATTTTATTTTGCTCAACTTAAACCTGTTCTCTTACTAGATATACAGTAGTTGCTTTAAAAGTTTAAAGTTAAGGAGTTTTAGAAAGATGAATATGGGGTCCAAAAAAGGTCAAATGAAAATAAATATATTTATAAAATAAATGCAAGCATCGCTAGTAAAGATAACAGGTTAAAGTTGAGCAATAAGTATATACTGTATCCTATGTTCCTGAACCATGCTTAATTAAAAAAAAAGAGGTTTTAACTTTACAAACACTTGACATGTCAAAAATCAAAGGTGAGATGATGCTGGACAGCTTGATGTAAATTTGTGAATGCCAAAGAATACAGCAGCTAGAAAACCAGAGACTAACTGGGATGAAGGCTGCAAACTTTAGGATCTATTCATCAGAGCTGAATCAGCAGCAGGCAGCATACACACAGGAAGAAAAAAATGTGCTGTGGGATTAAGAACAAGTCAGGAAATGCTGGGCTGTGAGTAAAGATACTAGAGTGAGGGGGAAAAACAGAGGAGAACAGATAAACAGAAAGGCAGAGAAAAGCAGATGGGACGGAGAAGACAGTGATGAAGGGAAGTAGGAGACTAAAAGAACAAGACAGGGTGAGCAGAGGAAGAGGAGGAAGAATGTGTGAAGGAGAACAGAGGAAAAGTAAAAACAGAAGAAGGAAAAATCTACAGAAAGAAAAAAAGTTTTGTTTATATATTTATACAATAATCTAATCTGAACACACAACAGCCAAAACTGTTTGCTGGAAAAGCTAAAATAAGTGTTCAAACCCTGGCAGGTGCATAAACAGAGCAGCATCTTATGGGACTGACTGCAGGGTTACACATTAACATGAAGGGAAAGGGAAATGTCACACAGCCTAAGTGCTTCTGAAGTCAGAGATCGTGGGCAGTTTTAAAACCACTTGTCAGAGTTTTCACTTTTCAGTTTAGAAAAATGAGTCTAGTTTTGTGAAACTGTTTTAGCTCCAAGCTTTGTGACTTCTCAAAGTGTTGACAAGCTAAACTTCAGCAAAGGAAGCACCATTCAGCTGGATGAGAAAGATGGTCTACAATAGATAATGGCAAAGTTTTTAAAACAGATATTGTGCTCAGATTTTATGTTGAGAATGACTCTCAGTTACTAACACATCTAAGTGTAACTCAATATTTGAAAAAATAAAGAAATTAAAACGAAAAATACTAAATTAAAGCATTTTTGGGTTAGCTAAGGCAGCCACGTTGAATTAGACTGGATTGACTCCAAAAGTTAATCAGCTGTAGTTTTACAACAAATGTTTTGACAGTTTTATTAAAATCCATCCATTCAGATTCATAAGATATTTTCCTAACAGACAAACATGGTTGACTCCAACAGGTAATACTGAAGATTTAGGCAAAAGATCTTGTGTAATAGGTTGCACCTGGAAGCAAAGCCTAGGATAAGGGTCTGGTTTTTACCAGGCTACCGTATTTGGTCTCTGCATTTGAGTTCATGCTCATCAATAAAAGTAGCACAAGGGTGAACTGCCCATTTTTTTTTCAGGAGCACAACACATACAATCAGAACCACACCCACAGACATCCATGCTGGGATACATGTTGGGTTTGACTCATTTTTTTTCTTTTAGAAATCAATATTACATTACAGCAGTTCCTGAAGACATACAGTTCAGACAGCGGAGCTCAACACATGCACATTTGTTAGACCTCACGTCTATCGTTAGGAAGCACAAGCCTGCTGAACACTTCTGACCTGAGGGAAGTCATTTTAAATTGCAGTCAACATCTTAAGGTGGCTCACCGTGATATGTCACATTTTGAAGTGAGGAACAAGACTGAGAAAACGCTTCTTGCACTGCACTCAACGTTTGATGTAAACGCTGCAATACACTGCTGAGGGCGGCAGATAAAGATGATCTAATGCAACAAATTCAAACTTAAGTCATGTAATCACCAAAAAAACCACTAAAATGACCTGCAAAACCTCAGACTGAACTAATTCCTAAAATTTTAAATGTACGTTTAAAGAGCTACAGGAAAACAGCATTTAAGCAGCAACAACGAATGTTTCTGTAGTGTTCCAAAGAACCTATGTGCACTTTTAAAGCTGCAGGGGTGAAGCAAAACCTCTGACTTGCTTTCAGTTCCATATGTGCACAGCTTCACTGCTTTTGTTTTAGTCTTTCCACCCCGAACGGCACGGTTTCCTGCTGAAGCAGAAAGTTGTTTTGAGCAAAATAAAACTGTCAAACCCACTGCAAACTACCTGCCAGAAATACTTGATGACTAGTGACTAGCTGGTGAACATGGGGAGACTTCAGCAACTCTAGATTGTAATAAAGTATTAAAAAAGGAACAATGTTGACGTTTTATTAGGCTGCCAGAAAGACAAAAATCCCCACCAAAAAAAGCAGTAAGTCACAGAGGGAAACAGGGATTTGATCCTCCACAACTCAGCAAGAATTGTGGTTCTCACAGATTGGTTATGTACCCCAATGGCTCACAGATGACAAACTATCAATCAGTTTCGAACACTTCTGATCTCAAACTTTTGTGTATAAGGAACACAAAATCAATGTCTTCCATTCCAACCTCTCCACCATCCTATGCAAGACCAAAGAGCTGTCAAAAGATGTCAGGGACAAGATATATCAGCACAAGGCAGGGATGGGACCAACAGTAAGATGCTTGCTGAGAAGGTGACAACTGTTTGGGTGATTATTTGGAAATGGGGAAAATAGAAAATGTCCATCAAATGCTGTTGGTCTGGAACTCCGTGCAAGATCTGGCCTCATGGGTTGAAGATGATCATAGAAAAGCCGAGGAAACAGACAACCACTACAGAGGAGAAGCTTGTTAATGATCTGAAAGCAGTTGGTCCTACAGTCACCAAAAACACTACTGGGAACACACCAGGCTGTGATGGATTGAAGTCCAGCAGCAACCAGAAGATCCCCCTACTGCAAATGGCACATATACTATACATCAGGCCGGTTTTAAGTTTGTCAGGTGGGCAGGTAATACCAAACATTTGGAACTAGAAGGTAGCGATTAAACCAAATGGGATATATACTTCGCTTTTTCTTCATTTTACAATGAAATAAATTGTTTCGGTAAAAGAATAAATCAAATACCATGTGAGACACTCCTTTATTTTTTTGTTTGTGAAGTACTTTTTCACTTTTTAACACATTTTGTTATCTTTTTTGAGTAACTCTGCTGTGCTCTTTCACACTCATCCCGGTCCCGCATAAATTTTGAATTTTATTAGTTTTTTTCCCCTCAAGGACCGTAACAACCATCCAAGGCATCCTTTGGTTTCTTAAAATTGGCTGGATACCAGTTTTTGTAAAACAGCTCTGCGAGAGCCAAACCACCCACTGCTGCTGTCTTCTGGTTCAGTCACCCTGAGGCACCTGCTTTGTTCAGACCCACAGGGAAACCTCCAGACCTGGACGTCCACCCCTAAACTGCAAAGCAGCAACCTGATCAGGAGAACAGCCTGGAAGCGCCGCACCTTTCCCAGAGAAGGTAAACAAAGCACAAAGTTGCAGAGTAAGAGCTACTTTGTGTGTGGAAGAGAGACAGCAGCCAGAGCAGAAAGACTTGGTATCTTTTAATATTTTAATTATTTGTGTCAATCACACATCCAACAGTATTAATAATTTGTCACATTCCATCTCCATCCCATTCTGCTAGATAAATCTACCCATACAATCTCTATTTTTTGAATTATGAATTGACATAAGTTTATTTGAAATGAATCATTTATAAGCCAATTCCTGACCTGTTTTGTATTCCAACCATTGTAAATAAATCCCCTGATATGTTGAAAGGAAGGTTATACACTTTTGAACTTTGGGCAATTAATAATAATTAATAAACCCCTTCAAATACCCTTAATGCTACTTGACCAGAACACTGACGGGTCATGGATAGGTGTTCCATTAAGATAATGACCCAAAACATGCCGTCAAATCAACAAGGGAGTGACTAAAGGCCCCCCACATACTCGGGTGTACTTCGGTCTGTGGAGGTCCGCGCGGACTCGAGGTGGACTCAATCCGGACGTCTGCCAGACTGGTCTGCGCAGAGATCAATTTTTTACGTCCGCGGAGCACACAATGGTGAGTACTGTTTTGGATGCGACACCAAGCCGATAAAGTTGAGAATCGGTGTCATTTGTGGACGAAATGGAGTTACATTTTGAAGAGAGTCTCATGGAGGAGAAAAAACTTTGTGATGCGTCAATGAAGGAAGATAAGGACTTTCAACGAGAAACAAATTTGTGGGAGAAAATAGCTCAGATCCTTGGTAAGGTAGTTCTCTTCTTTTTTTCCTTTCGTTGTTTTAAAGCTAAAATGCAAACTATCTGATCCTTCTCATCCTTGACATCATGACTGAAATTGCGAGAAATTAAAGAATTTGTCCGTCGGTCAGTACGCTCGAGTATGAAGTCTCAAACATCTCACGGACCACACACAGTACGCCCGAGTATGTGGGAGCCTTAAAGAAGAAGCACATTAAGATCGTGGAGTGATCTGACCAGTTTCAAGATCTCAGTCCTTTAGAAAAACCATAAAAGCTTCAAGGTAGCAAGAGAGACAAACATGTTTAGTTGGGGATCAAATACTTCTCTCCCTCTCATCCCTCACAAATTCATCTGTAACTTATTTTTCTACATTTTTAGCTGATATTCTGTCTCTCTCCATTAAAATTAAACTTAAAATAACATTTAGAGACGATTCATTTCTTTGTAAGAGGCTAAACCTACCAAATCAGAACGTAATCCAATGGTTATTCCCCCAAACTGTAAAAAAAACAACGGTAACTGAGCACTATGTTGTAAATGCTAGGTCAAAGCCACTTATCCTGTCCGCTCTTTCATCGATGCCAGAGTTGAGGTGGCAAGTGGTAGGGATGGCAGGGGTGTGGTCGGGATGCTTAGTCTGGAGGGAGATCAAGTAATGATGCATTTAATAAACGGGGAAACCCTGAACTCAAAAAGAACTTGTGTTGACAGCGAACTAGACCCTTTAAACCACTGTTGTTGCACATTTTAGTGATCCATCACCGCAGTTCACACGACATCAAACACGCAAAACTCAAAGGCAACGCTTCCTTAAATTCTCACTCCACTTCCTCAGCTTAAAAAAACATTATGTTTTGAAATCGTACGTAATTGTTTACATCAAATAATCCATCAAGTGTTAACAAATTACTGTATAGGATGATGCATTTGTTAGTCATTACTACTATTCTTTTAAAATGCAGCTTTATTAGTCATCCTTCAAGGAAAGATCCAACTTTCTGTGATTGAGTATAATTATCTTTGGCAGGAGAGTAACAAATTAGTTGCTCATGATAGTAAACAATCATCTTCCTAATCAGCACCACATATCTATTGGTGGCTGTCAATAACACCCTTTTGTTGTTTGGTAACAGGCAATAAAAGCCCATAAAATGTTTTCTCTGTGAGATTAGGTTAAATTAAAGAAGAGGAAAAAAAATAGAAAATGACAGAGGAGAAGGTAGAAGAAGCCAAAGCTTTCTGCTGTTGGATTAGTAGTACTGAAGTAAAATAATTAAGTTTTTTTTAGTTAAATGTTTTATCTGCTTGACCCATTTTCATTCTAATCTAAACACAGAGCAAATATGTTTCACATCTATTTAAACATCAACAGATGCCAGAATTTGAAAACAAAATACCAGCTCAGGATGGGTTAATGCTTTTTATTACTCCATCTGGTTACAACACGCTGCTGACTTGTCAAAACTTTTTTTTATTATTATTTTTTACAATATTTAAATAATTTTACGCTGGTTAATTTAGGAAGTGTGAATTCTTAGCCGAGAGCACCAAACAAAATTTTGTTGTGCTAAGCATTATGACAAAGATTAAAAAAGAAATATCTCTCGGAAAAAAATTGTCAGCATTTGTCTCTTTCTCTAAAGGCACAGTGTGAACAATGCAACCTATATTGTGTTGCAGTGTTTTATTCTACAAAACCTTTAGTTTTAGAATGATTTAGGGTTTCCGGAACTTGTCTCAAACTCTTAAGATTGGAAAAAAATTGTGACTTCTAGACTAAAGAAGGGTGTCTGCTAACCATAGGTTGACTTTACTTAAGCAGGTCTGATCCAAATCCATCAAATAAAAAGGCACGGATGTTTCACATTTAGGTTTTAAATCAGGATAGAAGACCTTTGTATGCAGGAAACATGATCTACTATCACTAGTCAGTGGGAGACCGTATCCCTTTAGAGATATGTGGTTCTCGCTGTGCTCACCTGAAGAACGTGACAAAGAACTGCACCAGGTCCATGAAGTTACTGTGCTGCGAGAAGGCAATCTGTGAAAAATAGAGGGGGGACAAAGGGTTAGATGTGGGAGATAATGTTTACATTACGCAAACAACCTCACAAACTTCAGAACTCCGGTTACCTGGCACAGGATTTCTCTACTTCTCTAAGATAAAAAATCAACAATTTTCAAGTTAATTTTGGCTCATTTTCAATGTCTAAATACAAACAATGACTTCACAAATATTTTAAAATTAGATAGATGTTTGAACTATGATCAAACTATGTTCTGTGTTTTCCAAAACAATAAAAACAAAGATGGATAGCAGACAACACGTATGGGAAAAAAAAAACATTTGATATTTGTTTTATGGTTCTAATTAATAGATTTGAGTTTTCAAATAAAACAATTTGTTTAATTTGAAAATTTATACTACCATTTAAGAGACAATTCAGAGTTTAGATACAATGGAGTTCAATGGGAATTTGGATGTGTGCACTCTGGAGGGATCTGAGAAAAGTTCTGAAGCATCTCTGTCAAGATGTATGAACCATGTAAGAAGTGTCAAGCTTGTGGGAGTCAAAAGTGTTTGTTTGCAAAAAAAAATGTTGGATTGTTTAGATGGCTTAAAAGTTGGTGAAGCATCTTACACTGAAATGAACATTCTGCAGTAAATCTCCAAAAATAATGAAACTTAAACTAATTGTGGAAAAAAAAAAGTTATGAAAATGCTATTTTAGTCATGTAAAGTCCAACATTCTGTGACCAGCTTAAAGTTTAAATGATGTTTCTACTGTAAAGTATGTCTGAGCTAACAGAGCTGCAGTTTCAAACTCATTTCAACTAATTTTTTTTTGTCTAAAAGTCATGGCAGGAAAAAAAAAATCAGGCCAATAGAAATAAGGACACTTCAACCATTATGCATCACAGATTTACTTATCTTTTATGTAGGGGCAGTTGCCAGTGTGTGCAAAGAGACCAGAGTTAAACTGATTTCTTTAATATCTTTAACATCTTGTAGACACAAGAAAAACTATAAATGCAGGCAGATAATGTTCACACTACAGATGTGTGACTGATAAAATGTTACTCACTTGCAGTTAATGTTTGTTGAGATGTGTTAACAATACGCAGAGGTTTACAAAACTCAGCCACTAAACTATTTGTTTTTAAATCTCCTTTCTTTTTGTACAACTCCATCACAGTTACTGACACACACCCGGTCTGTTTATCTAGAACTGGATTATGTCAATGAGAAAATGAGTAGCAGTGTGGCTACTCA
Organism: Anablepsoides cearensis; assembly: GCA_032275365.1. NCBI lineage: Eukaryota > Metazoa > Chordata > Actinopteri > Cyprinodontiformes > Rivulidae > Anablepsoides > Anablepsoides cearensis. The sequence continues at coordinate 278,445 of JAUBOC010000002.1, forward strand.
GCTGCCTGTAGCCTGTACAAGAAACAAACACATAAATATATAAATAAAATCCCTGCACAGGCAGAAAGAAATGTTCTTTATGTAATCAGCACACGTGAACAAATCCAATGACATCTTGTCTTAATTGAGGTTGCCAGAGTAACACAGGCAGTGGCGTTCTGCCTCTACCTCATTCTCACTTCTACATGCCCCCCCATCAAAAATGCTAAACAATGAAGCTGCACCTGTAATGGCACAACACTGCCTCTATAAGGCAACACTTAGGTACTGCAGGTTGTCCAAATTTATTTTTCCCTTGGACAATCACCATCTTTTAATCAGCCAAGTTAGAATTTTAATACAATGCTTTAGAGAAAAGAAAGAAAGAAAAAGAAAAGAGAAAATGTGCTAAAGATCTAGTGTGGATTAGTCACAGAATGACCAAATTCTGTGGCATCAATGTTATAGTTGATGCCATTAGAACCTCTAAGGGTCTGTTATTGATTACTGATAAATAAATCCTTCTTGTGAGAGCTTTGCTCAAACTAAACATAAAGAATACTTTTCTAAGTAAATTTTTTTTTTTTAATTATTATTAGGTGAGGCTGTAAATACAGTAATTTAGAAATTTGCTGGTCATCCATAAAGTCACGAGACAAAATTTCTAAGGTTCATGACAGGACAATTAGAAAAATACTGACAAATTATGGCTTGTGTGAAACTGTTGCAAAGGTTAAACCTCTTTGCTGTAGAATGAATATTGCAGATTTGTAAAATTGCATCTGAACGGACCACAAGACTGCCAGAACAAAGCCCTTTAGACCAGGGATGGAAATAAGCACCCACCACCACAAACACAGGTAAAAATATGAAGTGGTGTCTAAATCTGAACACACCAGCCACTGTGGTGTCAAAACACAAAAACATTACATAAAGTTAGTTTAAAAAAAACTTCATATTAGTTGTTAAATATTATAATTCAATAATCGTGATCACTTGGATTGATTAAAGCAAACGTACCGAAACGCTTTAATTTTTAGCCTCTAGCAAACATCTGAAGATCAGCTGACAACTCAAAAAATTTAAAATAAAAAATGTTATGCTCATTTTTTCTCAACTTTTCTCTGTAGGCTATTACCTACCTAAAACAAACTAGGTAACAAATGAACCTTGTGACAAACTTTTCCAAAAGTAAAAATAGAAATGATCCCACTCTGAGACAATTGATCATCTAGAGGAATTTCCATCGATTATTAAAATCTCACTTAGAACAGAAAAAGACCATATTCATTCATCCATTCATTATCTGTACCCGCTTCTTCTTTTCATGGTCACTGGTGCCCATATCCCTCAGTCATAGTGCGAGGGGTGGGATACACCCTGAACAGGTTGCAAGTCCATCATAAAAAAGACTATATTCATTCATGCATATTTAAGGAATTATTAAGGCTAAAAAACTTTTCTGAGCAATCAAAGTAGGCTAAAAATAATTGGTGTTCCACCTACATACTTCAGCAAAAAGCAAGTTTTTTGGTAATGAAATATAACAGAAAGAATAATGGAGACCTCAAAAATGCAATCTTTAATTTGGGCAAACAGGCTGGCTTGAATACTCTAAATTCCATCCATCCATCCATTTTCTGCACACGCTTATTGCTTTCAGGGTCGCGTGGGTCACTGGTGCCCATATCCAGCTGTCATCGTGCGAGGGGCGGGGTACACCCTGGACAGGTCGCAAGTACTCTAAATTATTTGACATAAAACCACTGTATGTTAAATACAGCTCAGTGGAATAAAACAAAACTATCAGTGCTTTCTTTTGACAGACAAATGATGGGTTTCAGCATGAAAATAAAAATCACACCTGTTGTGAAGTTTACATTTTGAATGCCATTATCTGATTGTAGGCACAAACAATATGAATAGGCCACCAAGGACCATGAATTGTCTAAATATCACAATGTTTCACAAACAAAAAAAATTGAGTCTGGTAAAAGGTTTGCATGGCCGACACAAAACTTTCTCTACCAGCTACCAGAAAATTTTTAATTTCCACCCCTGCTTTGAACAAATGTGACCAAACTAGAAATATTTGGCCAAAACGAACAGTTAAATGTTTGGAGAAAATTTAACACAATAAGTCATGCATGGAGGTGGAGGGGTGATGATTTGTGCTTATTCTGAAGGAACACGACATGGGCAGCCTGAGATCACAGACTAGACCATAAATTCTTCTGTAAACCAAAGTATTCTAAAGTCACATTTGAGTTTATCTGACAGCTAAAGCTTGACCAAAACTAGGTTATGCAACAAGAAAATAATTTCAAACACACCTTCAAGTTTACAATAGCTGGAAGTGAAAATAATCAAGAAACTGTAATGGTCAGGTCATAGCCCAGATCTAAATGTTACTAAAAGTGACCTTAGCAGACTGGCTAAAATAGATGGACATTTTTCCGCCCATAAGATATTTCTCATTAAACAGACCCTCTATCAAAGTCTTCAGCAAGACCAAAAATACCAATAAAACAATTATTTAAAGAACTTCAGAACTTCACAGTGATTACTGGGGACAACAAAGAGGCTAGTTTGAGCCAGAAAACCTGCAGACAGTGGTAACAGTAAGGTCACAAAACAGCCTTTAATGTGACCATTATACATAATATTCCAAACATGTTCACAAATTTATTTTCCACATAACTGGCTCAATGATGCAGGTAATCTGCAAATAAGAGTCCAATAAATAAATTATTGTCTTCTTAATAGTGATTTTTAAAATAGCCTCGTCTGCAAGAACAAGCACAAGGGGTTAACGTCACAGTCACCTGGGTTTTGCAAAATCAGAAAAAAATAATATGCATACTTCAAATACAAAAAGTCAAAGAAATATAAATGGCAAATTTTCTTTTGAAGTCGTTTCAGCAAAAGGAAGTGACATCAAAGCAGAACTCTTTAAAGTGTAACTACCCACCCTCAGGCAAACAAGTAGGTGGTGCCAATAGACCAAGGGGCACAGCCAAGTGTGGAGATGAGCGAGGAGGTGTGGTCAGGGCGAGGGAACGTGACAGCTGGCTTTATTTGGCAAGATACAGTGGGGAGAACAAGTATTTGATACACTGTGGATTTTTCAAGTTTTCCCACTTGCAAAGCATGTAGAAGACTGTAATTTTTATCATAGGTATTCTTCAACTGTGAGTGATGGAATCTA
>JAUBOC010000002.1:281731-293828 GCA_032275365.1 Anablepsoides cearensis
CTCACAGTTGAAGAGTACCTATGATAAAAATTACAGTCTTCTACATGCTTTGCAAGTGGGAAAACCTTAAAAATCAACAGTGTATCGAATACTTGTTCTCCCCACTGTATTTCTGAAAACATTGGTTACGTATTGTAACCCCAGATTACACGAGTGTAAGCGTAGCCCAATAAAGCTATCGCTGATGGGTATCCCACTGCATCCTCGCACATTCTGAAGAACCAATAGTCTACGCCCACATACTGTGGGCCCCACCCTCGGTCCCTATAAATACTGCTGGAACCAAGGTACTGCTCCCTGTAGCTTTCTCTTCAGCTATGACAAGAGACGGTGAGGCCCAGAGCTTAGAGGGCTGCTGGGGTTACAATACGTAACCAACATTCTATTTTGTGTAAGCTCCATCCTCTAAGGCTATCGCTGATGGGTATTAGAGGCGGAGCCTGACGTAGTCTGCGCCTCACCGGCTTAAACAGACATCATTCGCCCAATAACTCAACGGTGCTCCTGTGACGTCCTGCATGACTATAAATGCAAGGGGCAACTGCAGCTGGATCATATGTATGAACCAAGATGAAAGTTGCCCGAATGAAAATGAAACTGCTTTGAATAAATGTTTCATGTTTATAAATTTAAAAGTATATAAAAAAAGATCTGAATTTGGAACTTTTTGATTGACAGAAACTCTACTGGGATCAAAACTTTAAATCACTGTAAAAAAGTCATGACGACTGGTGCACTTGAGCAGTTAGAGATCTAACAAAGCCATCCCCTCCTTCCAGGTGATGAGATATAGAAAAATCTCTCCCATGATGACTATATTCCTCTTCAACGAAAATGTTTTCAGAGCCCATTAAAAGCACCTCTGGGTCACGTCATCACTGCCTTACTCCATTTTCAGAAAGCACAAAAACCTTGCCTCACTAAGAGCTGATGTGATAACAGTTATTGTTGCAGCTAATCTAATCTGTCAGCCGTGTGTGGTGCTTTGTCACCAACAGGCAGGTTGTCTGAGGAGGCAGGAAGCCCAGGTGGCACTTCTGTTATGCACCCAGCAGAAAGTGACATTTTAGGAGTTGGAAAGCATCGCACAGCAGGGCCTGTCAGGCTGCTGCAGACCATTAGGACCAGGAATATTCTGCCTCTTAATAGCTTCTTACAGATGCTTCAACTATATTGCAGCATTGAAAGACAGCAAACATATCAATAAAGACTGTCTCAACAGGTTCTGCATGAAGTCATCCGGATGTAGAAATTTACATATAGACAGCAGATGTCTGCTATGTATAAGCAAAAGCAGTATTAATACATTTTGGCATTTAACAGAGGAAAAACATCTGTCAAATTCATTAAATGTATATTATATTCAAAACATAGCATATTACTCATCACCTTGTGTGCCAAAGTTTTAAACAAAGATCTGTTTGCACTGAAAATACGAGAAGGGAATGGCTCTCCATTCCTACCAAACCTAAATTTAGCCCAGTATCTGTGAAATTAATGAAATTAGCCATCTTGAATTGGATTGACTTCAAATGGTAAATATACATGCAAGTCTAATGACTGCTTTCTGAGAGTTTCAATAAGTAATCCAGTACTTCATGAGATATTTTTCTTACAGATGAGCAAAATGCACAGTCAATCCAAAGCAGTGAGCAGCAATAAAAGCTCACTCAATGTATAAATCTGACCTTTATATGATGATCTCCACAGCTCTCAGTCTGACATTTTGATATAATACCCATCCATTAATCGTCTTCTTTGGTCTAAACCCATATTATCAAACTGTGGTACAAGTATTTAGGTGTGAGGTATAATAGAGGTAATTGTGGTATATAATAAATAACAAGCTTACTAAGTAGAACTGTGACATAGTTAAAAAGCAAAATGTGGACAAAGCCATATTTTTAAAATTATGTAATCAGTTGGAGGTGCATCAGTGTTGTATACAGCTAAATGAAAGTGACTAAATATGTCTGAAACAAAGTAGAAGAAGAAGAAATTCATAAAAAAGGTGTTTAAATTTCTGGTGATGCTAAAAAAGTGTTTACATTTCTGCCTACTAAATAAGCAGGTTATGAGTAAATTATAACTTTTTGTTTGCAATTATTTTAAAATGTAATTTTGGTATATGCCCCAAAGTTTTTTTTCTCCTCAGATTTAATTTTTTCTAATTTCCTAAATTACCCACATGTTTAAATAGGAAGTATTGAACATTTAAATATTTAATTTAGTCCTTTTATGTTTTCATTAAAATTTTAAATTTAATTTGCACTGCCGCTTTTATAAATTGAAAAAATAAATAAATAAATCCCCCAGCTCTTGCTACCTGTACTTTACAGTATGTGATCTCTATGAACCAGCATGTGGCCACATGTGAACTAGATAAAACCTACATGATTCTACACAGATTCGTCGAGCAGCCGGCTGATAGCTACAGCTGCTTCTCTTTCACAGCGGGGCACCAAATTAAAGGCAGCTCTAATCTCTACCATTTCACAACATGTTCACTAAGGCAGCAAACAGGAGATCACAGCTTTTTAATGTGATTAGTCCGGGATTTGTGTTTAATTACAAACATTTAAATCCGATGTATTCTTCAATGAAAAAAAATGGGAGGGGGGGCTTGGAAATTTTTAGCTGATTAATTTGGCTGCAACTAATTTCATGTTGATGATTGGGTAGTCTGAACACTGATGACGGCAATACAGAATTCAATTTAACCATTATGAAACATTTCATTTAGTTTTTTTCCAATCCAGTCTTGTGCATTGAAGAGTTATGTACTTTTATTTAAGCAGCCAAATCACATCTCTTTGCGAGGGAACCCTGGGTCTGGGCAGGCTAACGTGTATGTTTTTGGACTGTGGCAGGAAACCGGAGTACCCGATGAAAACTCATGCAAACACGAGAAAATGCAAACTCCACACATAAAAATCCCCGGTCCAAAGCGGGAACTGAACCCAGGACCTTCTTGCTGTGCGGCAACAGCACTAAACACTAATCTGTTGTGCTGCAAATACTTATTAGCTGGATAGTCATATATTTGTAATGCCAGCACTAAACCGGTGCCTAATAAACGAGCCATTTATGCAGCAGACTAGGGGTTCAGTCTTCAAAAACAAGTGCTACGCTTGGTGTTCTGACAACTTCCGACCACGAAAAAAGCAAACAGAGTTGGTGTACGGACAGAGAAAGCAAGGCAGAGTCAGAGCTCTGGAGAGAGTGCTGAACATACACGCAGTCCTTTCTGAATGCAGCATGTGTTTTTAATTTAACGTTCCACTTTGCTTTTGCTCTTTTTTTCAGATTGTAGCTTATAAGTCGTTTTCCAACACTACGACCTTTGCCTGCCAACACCTTAGGACCCCACCACCTACAGTTTACACACGCACGCAAAATCCAGCACCATGCTAGGGCAAATATCTGAAGATAAGGCAAAAAGAAAAACGTAGGCCTGTTAGTGGGAGGAAACTGTGAAACTTGGTTTGATAAAAGGAGAGGCGCCAAGCATATAAGAGGCATAAAGTGTTACCTCGCTGATGAAGAGAAAACTCCTTGAGCGCAAGGAAGAAAAACAAAACAGCAAGTTTCAGAACTGGGGTGAGCTTCTACATGATTCCACCCAGCAGGACGCAGGAAAATGTGGCTCAGATGAGACGTAGAAAAGCTGTTGTGATGTAGAACTGTACCAAAGGCCTCCTGAGACCGGTTAGCAGCAGCTGGTGTTGAGGAGCTGAGGAAACCAAAATTCTTCACAAGGCAGGACATGGAAGATGGAGGCAGGGTTTATTCATTTACTGTATTTTCCCCCACCCCAAAAAAAGGAGGATGGGCCAGGGGGACGTAGTTTCTGTGGAGCAACAAGTCAGACCACTAAAACTGCCCCTTTCACGCTGTAGCTCTGCGATATAGTCGCAAAGACGAATCCATAATTAAAGTCAATAGCTCACCAAGATGCGACTAATTTGCGTTCGAAATCTGCAAGAGTTCATAACCAACTACCTCTTTTGGCAGCTGTAACTCAAGTCATTTTGAGCTTAAATTTGGTAGTAGTTGAGAGCAATCCACAACACATACAAACAGCTAATAAAAATGTTTGTGCCAAGTTCAAATCCCTTCACCTTCTTCCAGGTACTTTTCTGCAAACTGCAGATCTTTCTTCTAATTTAATTCTGCTTCTTTCAGCTGCTTCTTTATAATTTTCAGCGGTTAAAGTAGGTCAAGTAATCTTCAACCCTTATCAAGCAGCTTCTGGTAAAATCCGTCAGTATTTAGCATTCACTCTGCATTTTTGCAGGAAATGCAAAGGTCTAGTTTTAATTGATGTGCTCTTCTTATAGCTTTAAACCTATGCTATAAATTGATTTTATGGACCTTAAGGATTACATGGAGTGAGTTCATTTTAACAGCAACCACCTGAACTGTATTTACAGTTTTTTAATGTGTATTTTTAAATAGGATAAAGAAAACTTTGTTCCAGCTGCTAATTTTGGAGCTAAACAACATTACAGCAGACCGATTTAGCCATTAACCTCAAGGTCATTTTGGTTTTAAAGGATTATGTATTTTCCTGGCATGTGGTAATAAAATTACTATGTTACCTTCAATTGTTATGAAAATGCTGTATATATCACAAATATATTTGACTTTGCATCATAACTAAATGCTTTAAAATTGGTTTTTGTCTCTTTAAGAATCTCCTACCGTTTACAACACTCCCACTTCAGCACAGCTTCACAACAACTCTTCATGCCGTTTTACAACCTTTTATAGGAGCAAGTCTCCTTGAGATCCAAAAATACATTTTCTTAACATTTTCATACATTTCTTGATTTTTTTTTCCAATTCAAAACAGGACTGGACTGAGAAGTGGATAGACAACAACAACAGAACATTTTGACCATATAATTTTTTTTATTAGTTATCTGTGCGGTTAGACCTGGACTGCATGGCTGTCACAGCAACATTGTTGTTAGTTTTTAAAATATTGAACCAGAGAATCACTAAAGTAAGTTTATTTTGCTTACTTTGTTGTATCCCTAAAGGGGAAACCTGGTTTGCATAATGGTTAAAATAACACAAGAATACAAGACAATAATACTGCAAGCAATATGACCAAGCTCAGCCATAAATGTGCACTGTAGAATTACAGAAACTATAATGAGAATGGTTTGAGATGCCTGGGACAACTCTGTCCAACAAGGCTGCAAGCTTCTGTGTCTCAGTGGGAAATTGAGAACCCACATAAACACTGAGACATTCTGGAGACTCTCACCAGTCACCAACCAGACTAACAGTTGCAGCCATGTTAGATACCAAATAAAGTTATATTTCAGTCAAACAGCTTTCGTTTTATAATAAAGAATAAAACGATGCTGATACTGTTTGAGCTGCATCTGTGATTCTGTCTGACGGATTCAAACAGGAACAAATATAAAAAGCATCACAGAATATGTCAATTGGATACGATATTGGTTTAGCTTTCACTTGGTAAACATATTTTTATATAGGTTAAATACCAAGACTGCAGATTAGTGTGATAGCAGATTAAATGAAACGACCGTTTCTCATGACTACTGTAGCAGTCTGTACAACAATCATCAGCATTACTTTAGCAACATAAACCAACTCCTTCTTGTCTTCGTCACAAAACTTACTTGAATCTTAATGGGCCATGTGAAGTTGCTGACATAGACAAAGAATGTTATGTTTGGGCTGTTGCGGAAATCAAAGTTCTCGTTGGAGAAACTGTCTTTGAACTCCTTGATGTTGCTTCGGGAAACGATGGGAATTTCCTCTCCAGTCTGGGTGCCTGCTGAACTCAGAAATGAACAGGTGTGAAAAATATACACAAGAAGAAAAGGGAAGGTACACAAAAACAGGTAGGAGAGAAAGAGTAAGGAGAAATTGAATAGACTTTAGTTTAGCCGTCCTAATAAAGCTTTAAAAAGCTGTTTACAAGAAGTACGATAATAACTGTTCATAACTTTTACACAGAACACTTCTTCAAAATGGCTAAAAGATCTATCTCTTTAATAAAAGAGAGGACAAGGTTGTAACATACCTGATTAAATTAATTTATTTAAAACACAGGTTACATGTTTTTTACAGGTTAAATTTCAGTCAATTTATTTTTTTTTTTTCATTTATTTCTTATTAAATTAATGACTTCATTATCAGTCAACTTGCTGTAGGCACAGTGTTGTGAGAAGATTCAAACATACCTGTGAAACTGGTGGCCCAGGTTATGTTCAGATTGAAGTTTTTAGAGGCGTTTATAAACATATCAAGATCCCGGTTTGGCTTTGAGTGGGAACACAGAAAAACACAGAATTAATCGACGTCGTCAACAACTAATGACTTTGCACAAAAAAAAAAAAAAACAATTAAAGCAGAGCTTGGTGAAAACAAAGTCTATTTTTTTTGCAAAATGATTGATTGTTTAAAGAGAAAGAACTCTGATTAAAGAGCTGAGCAGAGATGTTAGTGTGTGCAGAGCAGAGCAGCAGCTGCACAAATACTGTGTATGAAACAAGAACAGGTTTGCATGGCTAACAAAAGCTAAATTACCATCAAATATTTGTACAAGATTCATAATGGAAGCATGAATAATAAACTTGTTGTCAAAGTAAATGATTTAGTGTAATTTAGTAAAATTACTGATCAATAAGTCACAAGAAACAAACAAAATAAACATTTTTAAAACAGAGGGGATCTGGGGCGGGGAAAGAAATATTTTTTTCTATGGCTCTTTCACAAGACACCTCAGACCAGGACTTAAGACACCTTCTGGCTGCCTTGGAGGGATTTCTGAATGGGCAGAGGTGGAGAGGGAGATCAAAACTAACCCAACACTGGTTTGCCTTTGTGTTGTGAAATGAGGGGGAAATGGTTGACAGGTAAAAAAATGACGCAGCTCAATGACGTGACGAAGTGATGACGTACGGTCTCTGTAACCACACGGTTTTGCTCTACGCCTCTTTTGGCCCCGCAGTTCATTTCTGAGACCTCACGTGTCTGCAAGTCGTGACCCTCACACAGAGTTGTGAAATTGCGCATTCACGCTATAAACGGGTGCAGTTAGTCATTTTTTTGCACGAGTAGGTGAACACCAGCAATTAAGTGTTTTATAATATTTACATCAGGGTCCTTTCAGGGCGTATCAGGAGCAGTAGGGAGGGTTCAGTGTCTTGAGCACATTCCAGTAGATCAAACACACTAGAAAATAATTTCCCTATCACTGGGCCAATGCCAACCCCAAGAAACTGACAATAAAAGTTTTATAATCAGAAACTGCTGTATTCATCTTTTGACACAAACATACCTCATCGGGAGTGGCCACAAAGTTAATAGCAGTGTAGTAGCGGTCGTCCTCCTGCGACAGGCTGAAGGTGAACTGGTAGTCGATGAGGAGCGTGTCTGAAGCAATACGCCACGGGTGCAGGTGTGGGAGAACACAATGAGGTTAGGGGGAGAAAAAGAATATGCTTAAAGGCCGCCTTACAACATAAAATGTGCAAACAGGTCAAGTAGGTAACAAAATCTGTCTTTTCCTCTTTTACACTTTTCTGTGGATTTTTAGCCTATAATACAGAAACTCTGAATTCCATTTTATAACCACTCGATACATGTGCCTGGTTCACACGGAAATATTTTAAACTTGTCGGTTGATTTTCAAAGACTGAAAGGCCACACACAAGGATAAAAAAATCATGGATATAACAGGTTTGGTCTTACAGTGTGTGGTGCACAGCCACACGGCACACGACAATACAACACGCTTGAACAGATTTTACTCACAAACATTCAGATGTCAGACAAAAAATCTTGCAAAACCTCTCGAGATCAAACGTGATTTTACAGTAAATAAACATAGCAGATAAGGAAGAACCAATTGTGATAGTTTGAGGACTATTTTAACAGAGAAAAACAAAACTAAAAGACTATCTCTGATGTCCACCAGACTTTCTAGTGCGTAATGGCAGCTGTTTTGTCTTAACATCTGTGTTTCCGTCACCACACTTCCTGTTGGCTCCACAGCACATTCAAGAGGCTCGTTTGTAATCCAGGAACACCACACACACTGGAATATTGAGCCAAAACAAGTCAACATGTTGAATATCCCCAATCTGAGACCATAGTGGTCCCGACTTTCTATCGAGCCGACTACATCACTCTTAACATGCCACACACGGCAGGAATATGTCATAAGATTACGTTTAGAGCCACTGTGATAATCGGCATGTCCTTAAGATAATCAGAAGGGAAAAGCCAGAGCAAAATTAAGCACTGTTATTGTGCTGTGTGAACCTGGCATAACCCAAATACCTAAAAATATAAATGTTTTATGCTGTGCTATAACTACTTGCAGCTATGCTACAGATACAAAAGTTGGAATCTTTGCAAATTTAATTCACTGAACAGAACATTTCCACAAACTCTGAAAAAAAAAAAACCTTACTTGGTAAATTGTTTTTGAACCTCCAAACGTTTCACCTTACAAGTCCAACTGTATTTATAAATCGATAGATTAATTAGTTCCCAAATTGTTACAGTGTCGGACAAAAAAAGCCAAAAATCTTCCCTTTTAAATGTTTTAGTAAAAGGTTTTCATCAACTCATCAATCATTGCTTAACTAATGAGATTTTAAATTATAACAAATCAATATTTTCATTTATCAGTCTTAGTTTCTGATTCACATTCCTTTAACTTAAATTTAAATTTAACATAATGATTACTGTGGAAAATTTAATTGTTCCCACTTTATTAAGTAAAAAAATAAATAATTAAACCAAATCCACTTGTGAATTTGCCAGTAGAAAAAATAAATATTAATGTAGTTGTACTGTAATGTGACTTGATTTATTTTATCATTTAGAAATAGGTAAAAGAGTTCCAAGCTCATCTGATTCACCTTCATTTGCATTCAGAATAAAATAGGACAGAACAAAACTCTGTACCTCTGCAGTAAAAACAGATACTGTTGCAGAAGCAAAAGGGACAAAACCCACCAAAAGGAAAGTCTCTGAGCAGAATCTGTGCACCTGCTCCTTGTTTACAGGAGTCGTTTCTGAGCTTTGATTGTAGAGCCACGCAGACGTCTTTGCATTTACTGTCAGCCTTCATAGTGTTGATCACCTACACGCACTGTGAGTGAGGTTAGTAATTGGATTTCCACTTACAGTAGCATGTTCCTTTGAGGGGGTTGCCTTGGTAACGACTCTCCACTTCACACCTGAAAGACAGGTAGAAAATGGGCAAAAATGAAATGAAATGGATGAAAAAGAAAAATGGAACAAAAAAAATGAGGAATAGAGTTTATTCTTAGTCATAATAAACACACAAGAAAAGTAAAAATGGAAAAGTAGGCATGAAATAAATTACCTCACTGGTAAAAACTACACAAAAATTACTTCATTTTCATGCTGCTGCTGATTTATTTGTCAAACATAAGCTCCAGTTTTAACAGATTTTTAAGAAGTGAGGTGATAATAGGAGATGTGCACTGAAATTATCAGCTGCTGCTACAAGGTGCCAAAAGCTGCAGGACATGTCGGGTCTATTTTATATCCATATTGTTACCAAGTGGGTGGGCTTCCAGGTTTCACTTTGTTTTAAAAATAATTAATTTAAAAAGGATTCAATCATTTGGTTAGTAAGAAAAAAATGGAAAGGAGGCAACTTTCTTTTCAAAGAGGAAACATAGTGGTTGCAAAATCATGAAGACATTCAAACATTTGAGTTGGCTTTGAGGAAGAAAAATATTTTCAAAACCCAAACATCATTTCCCAGATGACTGAGACTCTACAACAAAGTATATAAGGGGGAAAATGATCAAGTCTAGAAGAAAAGGCAAATAAAATGTGGGAGAAGAGAGTAAACATGAGAAAGACAGAATGTGAAACTCACAGGTGACATCTGTCTCCTTTGATGCCCTTGGTGGTACAGAAGCACTTTCCATTGTTGGGATTGCACATGCTGGCATGGCCATTGCATTTACAGGCTGAACAAAAGAATTACAATAAAGTATTTTACACATCTCGATTACTATCATAAACAACAAGTGCATTGAACACAAAAAATACTGTAAGTCAGTGACCCTTATACAAGTCTCAGGTCGACAAAATAGTCACGATAAAGGGTTATTAACACCATTTTTATTATCTTCCTAAAATAATCACCTAGGTCATAATTTTCCTTTTTGAGTGAAATTGTCAATACATGCCATCTGTAAAAAATGTAAGCTTTTTTGTTGTCTAAAAAAACTTGAAGAAATGAGTTAGGCGATTATTTTAGACAGGTGTTGATGGCAGATAAAATTAAAAAACAGGTCTTATCGAGTCTTAAAGTGGGTAAAAGCAACAAGGTGACATGTTGCACAATATATTTATGAGATTATTTTCTACCAATCTTGTTGTTGGGCAGATGGTCTCACAATTATAAAACTGACAATAGATTTGACTGTATTATTGTTTTAAAAGGTAAAATAAATGTGTGTGAAAATGTATGCACTATTTTAATTTTGATCTCAGTATAAAAACTGATGACTAGAGTTTGCCAAACATTATGTGGAAGACGGTTAATTCCATCTTCCGGAGCCGGCCCTTCTCTGGATTTCATCAGTTACAGGGTTTCCCCTAGGAATTTTTTTAACTGTGGTGGCGGGCTGTAGCCAGGAATCAGGAAAGTAGCTGACATAAAAAAAAAAACAACTGTCAAATGCTGACGAGATGAGTGACGCCACCTGCAGGAAGAGCCATTTGTTGATTAGTGGACCTGAATGACACACAGATACTCACACTGGCAGCTGCCCCCGTTGGTTGGATCTCCATAGTAGCCGGAGATGCAGCTCTCGCAGTGTCCGCCGGTTGTCAGGTCCTCACACTTCTCACACACACTCTCATTGACACACTGACTGTGGCCATTACACTGACAAGCTGCCAACAAAACAAAAAAAAAAACTGAGCACATACTGCATGAACATCACAAACCCCCTGAGGAGAAAGGAAAAATAAGTTTTACAATAAACAGCCTGAGGGCCAAACAAGAATGAATCTATCATTATTTTTTCTTTACAAATGTAGAAAAAAACGTCCAGCTGGGTGCCTGTACAAATACAACACTAGTGATGTAAATCTAACATAACATCGTCCTAAAAATGCTGCCTGGTATATTTTTATTGACCTGCCAGTGCTTAGATTACAAAGCAAAAGCACAAGAAAAATCTAAAAAGGGTCTTTTTTTTTGTTTTCTCTGTACAAAATTCTATTTTTCTTACAGCAGCAGTTTAAACATGAAATTCAATACTTGTCAAGAAAACTTTGACGGCGATGTGTTAACACAATAATTTTACTCTGCCTCCAGAAATAAAAAAAGAAAACTATGATTTTTTTGAGTTCCAAAATAAAACACTCATGTTTGACAGAAAAATTATGTTGGTCAATCTATGACTTCTCAACCACTTTTCTGGAAGTCAAAACACCCAAAAACACAACTTTAAATGAAGTGTAAGGTTTGAAATAAACTTTCTCCATGTGCTTTAAAAGACGTTTGAGGAAACCGTTTTACAACAGAGAAAAATGGAAAACAGCAGAGACAGTTGTGTGGATGAAGGTTAAAAAGCAGAAACTTATTGTAACTCTGATCTCCAGTACCTGGGCAGTGAATAAAGGACCAATTGTAGTTGGCTTGGCTAGGACACATGCTGGAGTTGAGAGCAGGCTGGGAACTGGCGGGAAGACCGGGCAGGGTGGACGGAGCTGGGACCGAGGTCTGAAAGGGTCCTCGGTAGGAACCCTCGATGCACTGGCCTTTGCCTGTGTTACTGGGGTCAGTGCACCAACCGCAGCCCGGCTGGTCCAGGCACTGTCCACAGGTTCTGTAGCCAGAGCAGTTTTCAGCTGCACCAAAGCACAACGAAGCACCATTTACACCAGCAGAGTTGTAAAGTAACTAAGTACAAATACTTATTTACTGTACTTGACTAGAAATTTTGGGTATTTGTACTTTACTTGAGTATTTATTTTTCATCCTACTTTTTACTTCTACTTCTTACATTTTTACACAGTTATCTGTACTTTCTACTTATTACATTTT
>JAUBOC010000002.1:339602-351492 GCA_032275365.1 Anablepsoides cearensis
AGCTGAAGAAAGCTGAAAAACCAGCAAGGTGTTTCAGCACGAAAAGCAGGACGCAGCTGAGAAGCCTCCGCAAGGAGCCCTCAGCAGGCAAGACGTAGAACACACTGACTTTCAGACAGAGAAACAGACAAGCTGAGCTGAGCAGAGAGGGGAAAAACAAGATAAGAAATTGAAAACAAGGCTCATGTTTTCGGTGCAGGTGTTTGGATGTGTCTGTGAAACTAGTTCAGCACACGAACATTGAATTTTTCTCACTCCTGTGGACAGAGAATAAAGCATAACTCATAAAAACACACATATTATGACAACTATCACTAATTATAACTAACTTTAGAGTAAATAAAGTAAAACACATTTAGTCTAAGCACACTCTACTGCATGGTTAAACCAATGACTATGGATTAAATGACTTTTCTTATTATGCAAACTACAAGCACTAATTAATGGGAGAACTAAACATGTTATTATAAAATAAACAAATATACTAAAACAACTAAACGAGAGATTTAGAGTGTATAAAAATAACAGGTGTTAGACATGATGAGTGTATAACAGTGTGGAAACATTGTCTGGGGTATTTTTTTTTTCACACAGTGGAGTGAATATTTTTCTGAGGGAGCTGATAGTGAAAACACCTTGTCCTTGGGGCCTTCAGCAGAACTGGGAAACCTGGGAACACAGCTTAGATAGAGAGTACTCCAGTCTCTTCTCAAGAGAGCAAAGGATACTGACCCAGGTCAAAGGTCAGCCTATAGAGAGGGGTTTACCTACATTTCTGTAATGTTCCCTCTGAATCTGTAGTCAAAGTTGCAAAGAAACGAAGTCTACAAATACTTTGTTACTGTACTTTAGTAGAAATTTTGGTTATCTGTACTTTGAGTAATTCATTTTAAGCCTACTTTTTACTTCTACTTATTACATTTTTTTTACTTCTACTTATTACATTTTTTTTACTTCTACTTATTACATTTTTTACACAATTACCTGTACTTTTTACTCCATACATTAAAAAAGCAAGAAGTAGAAAGTTATTATCTTTATTTCATATTTGCTTGTTTTCATTTCTGCTTGTTATTGTTAAAAAAATACTATCCTGATAAATTGTGCATCCTGGATAGAGTGAATTTAACTGTGGTTGGATGATTTATTTATATATATATATTATTTATTTATTTATTTATTTATTTATTTATTTATTATGTACATTTTATGGCAGAATTTTACTTTTGATACTTAAGTACAAAAAATATTACCTCAAGTAACATAGGAGACTTTAACTTTACCAAATTAGTATCATAGTAAGATACTTGTATACTTTAAATCAAGTATGTGGTACTTAATACAAGACTGTCTGTAGTCTGGAAACAAGTTCTGTTTGGCACAAGAAAATAAATTAATATAGAGGAAACCATTAATAATTTGTTAATCATTACAACCATATTTTACATTTATAAATGCAATTTCTTGAAAAAAATGTAATGTTTGCTGTTTCGCTGTCATTTGATTTGTTCTACATATCTGTTACCCTGATTTCTTTCTGAATTGGTCCTTTATAAATCAACAGAATTTAAATGGGAACAAAAAATAAACAGGCTGTATTTTCAGAATACTGCCATGACTGCTGTTTTAATTTATTTTTAACCAGCTGGCAACTAAAAGAGTCAAAATGTTTTCATATGGCACCAAGGCTGTTCAGACACATTAATATAATGTAATAATACTGTATATAATGATGTAAAGTATAAAAAAAAAAACATAATTATGTTCACACCTTGGTTGTGATTCTGAAACCTATGACTTTAAACTCAACATACAGTAGTTGGCTAAATGTTGCTTGGTTATATAAACTATTGGTCTTTTTTTTTACAAACATAATTTCTCACCAAATATCTTATATAAAACAATAAGAATGTGTTACAAAATCAAATTGTTATTAACCGTTGGTTCATGAACATTATTTTAATTGTAGGCCAACAAAACTTTCAGCTATTAATAACTTCTTATTTACCAAAAAATTGTAGTTTGCCATTGTTTTTTATGCTATTTCAGCAGTTACTATTCTCTACCAGGGCTCTAATTTTCATTTGTTTAGTTGTCACAGTTCTCAGAAGATTAACTGGTCAACACAATGACTGATCACACACACAACTGTAAAAATTGTACAGAACAGTTTATTAAATTTAGACTTATAAGAAGTCATATTCTAACGCACTCCATCGCTTGAAGCGCTTATTATAATACCAACCCACAAAGGATTGATCACGGCATCAAAACATAAATAAATCAAATGAACATATGTACATTTCAACATGGTCAGAGAAACTGGATTTGTGCAGAAATCCCACTCCATGTCTACCCAGAGGCATGAGATACTGAAAGGAAGTGTCTTTTTTTTTAATGGGAACTACCCTCTGGGAAAGCCTACTGGTAGCAGAAGAAAAGCCTGATGTGTAATCTCATTTTCTTGGTTTGATTAGTAAAATATCTGTAGAATTTCTGATAATACACGTGAAAACATTGCTGTATTCTGTAATAACGGTATAAATTGTCATTAACGGTTTTTATTTTCCATCCACCGGCATGTGTTTGTTGCATAATTCACTCTGGAATCGATGCTTTGAGAGGAGCAGGACAAGAAATGTTTCCCCAATAAGTCAAGTTCATTTGTTAAGAAATATTTAACCTGAATACAATTAAAGGGAGAGTCTGGTCATTTTTGAAGGGATGTTCTGTCAAACAGTTATCAAGGGTTGATCTTATGAGCCACACAGAACAGAGTATGCTAGGCTAGGCTAGGCTAGGCTAGGCTAGGCTAACCAAACAGGGGCCCTTTTTTGTTGTTATTCAGTCTTATAAAAACAACTCTCTCAAAAATGTCACACTGGTGTGAAATTACGCAACAAGCTGGTTCCAGTTTAGGTTTTATGTCCCGCCCCCTCCATGTAAACAAATGGAACAACCTGAGATGGTAGAGACATTTGGTCTAATAATCTAATATAATGTCTATGGTCTGGTCAGTTGTTGAGTTTATCAGCTCCTGTTGGACTGATAAACTCAACAACCCGACATTCACAAAGGAACATGTTGTTTGGTTGGTGTAGGGGTAACAATATTAGCTAATGTAGCATTCCTTCACACCTTAATGTTGCTTTTGAACATGAGTTGTTTTTAAGGAAAAGAAAAAAACCCAGTTTGACTAGCTAATAGCCTAGCCTGAAGGAAGACTTCCTCCCAGTTCTCCATACTCCATCTGTAAGGTACATCCCTTCAACAGTCACCAGGCCGTCCATTTAAAGATTAAACATTAACTTTACAAAACTGTACCATACGCCAAAGAAGACTTAAATAAGAGTACCTTCGTAAAATTCTTAAAGAAAATTCTTTTCAGATTTACAGCAGACACTTTCACACTAAACCTGGAGGTTTCACTATGAGGAGGATGCATTACGCAAGACCTCCAGTTTCCACTTTTACCTTGGTGGGAGTGCAGTTTGCTTAAATATGCAAGGTGAGAACTGATAATTTTACAAAGATGACTCATTTTCTGTGGGCTGAGGGAGTGGGAGGAACAAACATCAATTTGACTTCCTGCGTCGGACACAGTGAAGACTAAAGTTACGTAAAAATAAAGAAAAAAAACAGCAGAATGAAAAAAAGTGCTTTAAAAAAGAGAAGTAGTTTAGAAAAGTACAATCATAGAAAAGACAGTTATAATTAACAGTTTGTGTATGTAGTTCTTATTGGGTCACATGACTCTCCCGGCACATCAAGTGCACATAAAACAATGGTTGTGTGGCTCACAAAACCATCACCAGGTCCAGGTCCCCTGTACACAGTGTAGAGGGTACAACACAGTACTGACTTCATCTAAATGCTATTTCCTAATAACATGGAAGAGCTGCAGACCTTAGAACTTGTGTATGTGTGTGTGTGTTTCCTGGGAACACCATCAGGACGGTATGGAATCCTAAAGACAAAAATCCAAAATGGATTATTGGTTACAGAAAAGTACACTTAGCTGTCTTTCAAATGGCACTCTGGTTCCTGCAAACTCCCCCTCTGGTTTTCAAAGCAGGGCAAAGCTCTCGTCCTCAAACATGTGAAAGTAAACACTGAGAAGAATTTAAAAAAAAAAAAAAAAGGTATGACCACCATCATCTGACTCCAGGGGTCACACTGTAACATTCAACTATCTGTTATTAGCAAAAAAAAAAAAAAAAAAAAATCACCGTCTCTCACAGTATCTCACACTATCTTACAGGTTCATTTTGAAAAAGAAGCTTTTACAAGCAAATATGTACAAGTCCAAATCTAAATTAACAAAGTGAAGAATATAAACAAGGTTTGTTCTTCACTTCAGTAACGAGGTGCTAGAAAATGTGGAAGCACCTCAGAGTCATTTGGTAAATTTACACGGGGTCCAATTAATGGCTTTAAAGAGAAAAAAAAAACACATTCACCCCTTCATTTTCAATATGTACATGCAAAAAAAAGAGGGAAAAAACAGTCAAAAGGATTTGCATTCACTGGGGTCGGACTAATGGCCCGTTTCTAAAGGCAAGTCTCATCTGATGGACAGGAATCAAAGTAATTTCAAAGCACTACAAAAATGATGGTCAAATTTTTTTTGGTTTACCAAGTCTGGTATATTGAGTCAAAACAACAGTTAGTGCTCATAGTAGTTTCCAGTATAAGTCACTGGTTAATCAAGCATCAAAGGCCCCTTCGAAGTGTCCTCTTGGGTTGACAGAGTGCCTGAATGTTAAGACCAAGCATCACATGGTGATCAGGATCAAATCAGATTTCAAACTGTTGCTTGGAGAAGCATGAAATGCCCACAAACAAGTAGGTAACTCAAGTACAATTCAAGCCAAGTCTGGTACAAAACATTATTAGTGGCTGCCACTTTTGTCACTCGGTATAAAAGTTGGTCAGTAAAATAATGCATGATGTGTTTTACAAAGATATCTGTGCAAGATGTCGTGTTAATAATTGCTGAGTCGCCGTGCCGGGTTAGGTGTTTTTCTTGGTGCAGAGCTAGAAAGCGTTGGGCAACACCTAAAACCAGGAGGGCCTTGCGACACACGCACGTTTTGTGTTTTTTTTTTTTGTTCCTCAGCTGGCCGACGTCTGGCGCGAGGGCCGGCCCATCGAAGAGGAGCTGTACGTGCGGGAGCGCTGCCTCACAGCGATTCGGCAGGGCAGCTCTAGGTTCTCGAAGAGGGGCAGTCCCGTGATGTCTGCTGCCTCGGGTCGCTCGCTGGGGCTCAGCGACAGCATGCTGCGGACCATGTTTAGCTGTTCACACAGGAGAAACAAAACACAGGCATGTGTTCAAGCAGCAGCTTCATGAAACATGACAAAATTAACACAATATGTACTTAAAACTGCTTATACCATGAAAGCTTCTCTAAAAATATCCGCCACACCCCACCATTCAATTCAAGTATTCATAGTTATGATAAATTATACAGTGCCTTGAAAAACATTAACACCTATTGGACTTCTACCCATTTTGTCATAATCATATACTTGCCAAATTAAATAATTAAACTAGTTGTTTAAATCTGGTAGTATAATATAAAAAGGCAGCGTTTATTATTCCGGTGTGTGCCACTTTGTTTACATCTTAATAACTGTATTCTACTCAGCATAATTATGGTTGGAATGGCATTTCTATTTAGAGCCACTAGATGGCAGCAGATGACCACTCACCTCTTCAGCGTTGTTTTTGGAAAAAACCTCTGGGAAGCGCAGCTCTCTCACCTCCGTGAGTGTCTGAAAGGAAGAATGTAAACACCTGTGAGCGAAGAAGCCCTAATGGAAGCGCTAATGAACGAGTCCCTGATCACAAAGACAAAGGCTTCATGTTTGATCGCAGCTGTCCAAAATAAATTAAAAATACTATCATGGAGTTTGAACATAAAGAAAAGGAAAAAAAAACACCTATCACCGCTCAATCAACATACAGAGCAGAATAAAGAAAATAAATAATTTATAGTTTATGCACATGCTGATTAAATGGTTGGTCAGGTTTAAATAAATGTAGGATTAATGTAGAAACTAACTAATGTTCACATAGTAAGAACAGTTACGAAGCAGTAGCACAACATTACACAATCTCATGCTACGCTATGCTAACACTCTGTGTGCATTGTATTGATGCACACTTGTCGTGCTTTTATGCATAATAGGTGTTGCTATTGTTTGTCTTTCTCATTACATCGTTAAGGCTAATACACCTAAAAAGTCATTAAGAATCAGGACCTTCTTTGACTACCCATTAGCTAGAGCAAAGTCTTCTGCCCTCTTCTCTACTAGCTGACCAGAAAGTGCTGTGATCAGATGAGACACAAACAAAAAGCCTGGCATATTATTTTTCTTGTTCATAATAAGATCCATTATATCCATTAAACTTCTCAGATTCATACTCATGTTTTCCTATTTATAGTTATATCTATGGCTTCATTTGAATGATTTTTTTTTTTTTGAGAACTTTAAATAATTAAAAACCTGTCCCATACAAAACTTAATTCATTGCTTATTATTGCTAATTTAGCTACTTTTTGCTAAATTAGCTAATTTAGCTACTTTTTGCTAAATTAGAGTTTTGCTGGTTTTAGTTACCATGTACCTAATTCTAGCAACTTCTGTTTTGTTGATTTACCCTTCAGCTACTGTTTTCCTGGTTACATTTTAGCTTTATGCTTTGCTAATAGAAATTTTCACTACCGTTTTGGTGATTTTAGGTTTTAGATTTTGTTTAGCTAATTTTAGCTTTTGCTCTGATAACAGATCAGTTTCAGTTTCTTTATCAATTTAACAAAAGTCCTCATTCAGCACTCAATGTTTACATTGCATTTCTGCAGAAAATTGTTTTTCTTTTTTGGTTGGTTTTGTTTACCTTTAATGTACTATGGTAATGGTATATAATCTGCAAGTTGATGCTGTAGGTCCAAGGTTCGTTATCAGCAGATGTTGAATCTTAAATGATCTGGATCAATACTGGGAGCAAAATAATCTATGTGGTGACATACTTAGATTTAATTTAAAAATACACTGTCTAGCCACTTAAAAAACGGTCCCACTTTTTGTGCTAGAAAACATCTCTTTTGAAGGTAAAATAAAGTAAAACTAAAGTGTGTTTGTCTGCAGACTCACCCTCACTCTCTCCATCTGAGTTCTAAAGGGATAAAGCAGCTCAAACAGGATTAAACCCAAAGAGTAAATGTCCACTTTATGAGAGTACGAGTTCCCAGAAAGCTGCAAAAACAAAAACAATATAAAGTCACTTCAGTTCATTTTTCCAACACCCACATTCCAATATGTGCTGTAATATGTGCTCACCTGCTCTGGGCTCATGTAGAGCTTGGTGCCCACCTGGCCTGTGTGCCGGGTGAGGAGTGGGTCAGGTGTCAGAGTGCTTTGATCATCTTCATCCTCCTCTTGGTCCATAGCTGTTACCAGACCAAAGTCCCCCACTTTCACCACGTCGTCCATGGTGAAGAAGATGTTGGACGGCTGGAGGGAGCAGGGAACAGGACTAATCAGCTATTTATACAGAATACCTGAGCTTCTGTTACTCTGACAGGTTTTAACATTTTCTGTATAACTGGACTGAGAAGAGAGAATAATTAAGTTTAGACAAAATAAGTTTATTCACTGTTAAATTCTATTAATAAGTTTAGTTTTGGAGAAAAGGGTTAAATTACTGCTTGTGAGTGTTTTTGCCTAAATCTGTGTATGTGTTTGTCTGTCTGTTAGCAAAATATCTTATAAACCAGAAGCTGGAGTTTAATGAAATCCTCACAGTAATCCCTGGATGTTTATCTACAACCTCATTATTTTTAGAGTCAACCCAAATCAACAGCTAATCAGACTAAAACTCCAGCACATCTTGTGAGATCTCACAACATTAAATGAGTTCATGCATTTCATTTTCTCAATCAGCGCTTTCAGATATTTGATCCGTAATCTGCACCTCCAACTTTGCCATTAATTATAACAAATAAGTGTTCTTACCTTCAGGTCCCTGTGCATGAGACCCTTGCTGTGCAGGAAGTCGACAGCCTCTGCGATCTGCAGGAAGATGTCGAGACACTGGTTGAGCTCTCTCTGCTCTCTTAAGCAGCGCTGACCCATCCAGTCCTTCAGGTTTTCCTTTCGGCACAGCTGCATCTGGATATACAGGTACACCTGGAGGCACCAGGGCAGGTTTCAGTATATTTATTTATTTATATATATATATATATATTTATAAACCCAAATTTGAAGACAATTGAAATTTTAGGAAAAAATAAACTAATTTGGAAGTTTGTGGTAACAATAGTTTTAAACAGTTGGGTCAGTGGAAACTTAACAAATAAAAGTTTAGTTTACAAAAAATTACATAAAAACTATTTCAGATTTATTTGTTAAAGTGATGAAAGCTTAATCATAAAGAAGCACCTTAGGGAAAGGCTGGACGCGGACGGTTGGAGGAGTTGTTGGAATAGCCAGAGTAAAGGTTGGTCCAGGATTAGTGGAGGACGGCGTGACGGGTTCCTGTCGTCTGACGGGTGAGGAAGACAAACTGTTCTTCTCCGTTAGCGTGGTGGGACCAGCCGCGCTGCCCCCAGAGGCTGTGTCGGCGTCGGCATCTCGATCACAACCAGAGTCCTCGAACACGATGTCGAAGGAGGAGGAGGTGCAGTCGCTGGGCCCACGCAGGGGGCAGATTTCAAACGAGTGAGGGGGCGTGTCAGAAGCGTCTGGATCGGCCTGGCTGTCCCTCTCAGACATCAGGCTGTCGTGGCCCAGCAGAGGCTGGAATGATGTGTCCGTGTCGCTCACACCAAAGCCCACAGTGCTGTCAGACAGGAGGATCCGTGTGTCTCCAGATGTCTCCAGAATGTCTCCTTCAGGTCCAGAGGGAGGGGACACAGAGCTGGACACCGGCACTTTGACTGACAATACCTCCATGTGATCAAGAAAGCTTAAAGGCCAGTCGGTTGTGCTGGAAGAGACAAAGAACGTTTGTAAACATTGAAAACTGAGCTGAACGTTTTGAGAACAACATGTCAGCAAACATACAGCTCATGCCCACCACTGAAGGTGGAGACACCAACTCTGCGTTTCTCAGGAACCAGCCAACACATAATAATGATCAACGTTTGGAGCTGACCTCATTCAAGACGGCAGCCACAGCTAAGTATTTTTAACAAACACAAAAGACAGCTACAGCTAACCTGGCATCTTTCAGCCACCTCTGGTCCATTTCTTCCTGCCAGCCCTCAGGGGGGCTCTCCTGCCAGGCGTTGAAGTATCGAATAATCCCAGGATGCTCCAGCTTCGCCAGGGCCTTCACCTCCCGCATGACCTTCTCACGAGCCTGCTCCCTGAAATATGAGAAACAAACAAATAAGTTTCAGTATTTAAACCAAGTTTTATCAACTGCTCTTCTCTTTCAGAAAAAGAGAGTCAAGTTTTGGGGAGCTTATAAAATGATAATAAATATTTAATTTGCATTTTCTGCTAAAATGCTGTGCAAGTAATTTACTAAACCTTGTTGAAAAAACTGAAATAATTGAAAGTAAAATATGCAAGACAGAACAAAAGAAAGCAATACTGTAGCTTAAAGCTAAATTTAGCTAAATCACAGCTAAAGACTCAAATTAGCTAAAAACTATAAGAGCTAAATTGCAGCTAAAACCAAAAATTGGCAAAACATAAGCAACTAGTAAAACCAAAGCCTAAAGCTAAAATTAGCAAAACTACAGTTAAAAACTAAGATTTGCTAAACTGTAGACCACAGCTAAAATTAGCAAAACAGAAGCAACAAACTACCAAATAGCTAAACTGTAGGTCAAACAAAAAAACAGCAAAACTTTATCTAAATGCTAAGAGAAGCAGAAAAACTTACACAAGTCTGCTGAATTAGATTTTTGACCATGTTTTTTACGAAATTAAATAATCTCAATATTTATGTGGGGAAAAGTTTTTTTTTTTTTTTTTACGAAATTAAATAATTCATAATGTATAAATATTGCAAATAGTTTTTTAGTTTTGAAACTTATTTAGTAAGTAAATTATTAAACCTTAAATTTAATTATTTAATCTTAAAACACTGCTGCCACATACCTTTATTTTAAAACTTGTTTTTGGTGAACGTGACATTTTGTAGGACAAATTTTGAGTAATTAATACTGTTTGATTATTAAATGATAAAAATGACTAATTACAGTGAACTGACAGTAACTTCAGAAAAAACAAAAAAGCACGAAATTAATAACAGCTTCGTTTGCACCGGTGTTGGAGTAGTAAAAATAAAAAAAACAAGCAAACGCACATCAACTAAACAATAAATTTACATGCAACTAATACTGTTAACATCATGAGTGTCAGTTTAACAGCTGTAAAGAAACCAGAGATGAAGTGTGCTGCGGTCAAAGCGAGGTTCTACCTGTTGGGCAGACGGATTCTTTTAATGGCGTAGTTGCAGTCGTCCACCTTATTGCGGGCTTCAAAGACAACACCAAACCCCCCCTGGCCAAGGCACTGCACAGGCTCAAAGTCTGTCAGGTATCTGGGAGGAGAAACAAAGACACAAATTCAGGAGTAAAATAAACATCCACCTCTCTTTGCTCTTTCAGTGTGACTTCTATCACTAATGTAGAGACCAGTTTAGATTGTTATAAAAATCATCATTTCAGTATTAGACCAGTAGTTCTTACACCACTGCACACAGCTACATCACCTACATCCCATCTCTGTCCTGTCCTACTGAGGCGGGCTGGAGGACCAGTGGTCATCTGGCTTACAAACGTGAGAGTAACTCTTGGTACAGCAGTTCAGAGTTTAGAACAAAGAGGTGCCTTACCTGGACACATATTCATTGTAGCGGTTCTCCATGGGAACAGGCTCTTTGGATTTCACAACTTCAAGGTCAAACTTGCAGTCTGTCTGGCACTGCGTCTCCGACTCTTTCCGTTGCTTCGATGTGCAGAAGAATTAAGATAAAAACCGATGAAGAGGATTTGATGATGGTTGCAACATATGTGCTGCAGGAGGTGTTAGTTCTTACCCTCACATAGGTCACAGGAGCAGGAGGGTGAAAGAACTTGCGGACGATGTAGGTGGTGGCAGCGATGCAGAAGACGATGGTGCTGAGGATCTCCTTCCACCAAGGCAGCAGCAGCACAGGGTCCTTTCTTCTGTGGCCATCTGTGCTCGCTTCGCTTCCTTTTATTAAGCTGATAGCATTGTCGCGTTTCTCACGGTAATGCTTGCTGTAGGGGAAGTAGTAGCCATTGTCTGCGTTGAAAAAAAAAGCAAAGTTCTATTAGTTTGGTTTAAAACACATGAAAAACTAATGCGTCTTATCACAATACAGATAACTTGGGAAACATACGGCATAAAAATAACTAGGAAAATTATTTTATTTTTTTCAATGTGACCTCCATTTTTTGAGCTTAAAAAGCATTAAAAAATCTAATCCTTGTGTTAAATGCTACTCATAATTTCATATAGACTGCAGGATTTTTCAATCTTGGTGGTATACCATCTCTGGTGGGAAAACATTATTTTGGAGATACACACTTGTCCACACCTTATTTTCATTTCCGCATTTAACGGGAACAATAAAAAGTTTCTCCTCTTTCGAATCCAGTGGGAAAACAACAAATGCAATTGACCAAAAGCAATATTGTGCCAGTATTTACATGGATTTGAAGAAAGCATTCAACACGATTGACCATAATATTCTCCTTGAAAAACTGAACAAATATGGGATTAGAGGACCAGCATTGCAATGGATATGTAGTTATCTGGAAAACAGGAAACAGTTTGTACAAGTACATGATGTGAGATCTGAGCTCTGTGGAATCACATGTGGAGTTCCTCAGGGTTCTAT
>JAUBOC010000002.1:354213-375989 GCA_032275365.1 Anablepsoides cearensis
CGTTTTGAGGCGGACCAGAGTTCGCTTCTTTGGTCCGAATCAGAGTTCGATTACGTGTTCACACCATCCCAAACGAAACGGACTTTCCAGCCAAACGAACTAGAATTCGATTAAAACGGACTAACTATCGTAGGTGTGAACGCACCCTTATGTATCATTACACCCCTAGTGATATGCCATCATAAGTCAAACAATCAACAATTAGCTAAATATTTGCACAGGTGTGTTTAAGGAGGGAATATCCAGGCAATACTTGTTCTGTATAACTGTGGAAGTAGGTTACTGTGACTAAAAAGAAATGAAAGAAATGTACCAGTTCTGGACAACCAGCTCTGCTGTGATATTTAAAAGCTTCATGCAACATGTTGACAACAGACTTTGGAAAAATGCTAGCATTTATTATTAAACTTGTGAAAGTTAAAACCTACAGGATCATGTATTGAAACAATAATGACCTCAATCCTGGTGCGTCACAGGGAGTGTATTAACATGGCATCATTGTTTCATACAAAATCTTAATCAAATAGTGACTGACATTAAAAGAAATAACAAGCACAGTTCCAGGCTTTAATGTACTAAGAGTTATTTTATAATTTTCTTCTTTTTGCTAAAAATATTTAGCTTGATTTTAAAATGATTGTCCAGATTTCAAATTTAGAGCCATTGGGAAGTAGTTTGAAAAAACACCAGCGTGACAATTTCTCTTAAAAAAAGAAAGGATCCACTAAACTCTGCTCAGTGCTCTAACACAGTAACATCTTACCTGATGCTCCCAGACCAGCTGGCCATTTGGGTCAGGACTGAAGGCCACCACCTTCCAATCAGGAACAGACACTTTGATGACGAGGTCCAAATGTTGATTCTGGTTCTGCTTGGCGCCTGCTTGCTCTCTTTCCTTTGGTTCATCGGTGATGACTTTCTGGCTTTCCTTCCAGGCATCACCGTTTGCCATTTCTCCCTCCAGGAAGTTCAGTCCAGACTGCTTCTCCGAGATGAACTTTAACTCGTAGTTCCCAACACTGAAGTTCCACCTGGAATCATTAGCAATGATAAACAATCAGATGTAAATAACTAATTGCCCAGCATCTTCCATGGTTTTCTTTATTAACTCCGGGAAGAACATCGGTACCAGGGAACATACGCAAATGTTCTGGCCCACACCAACATTAAAACTCACTTCTCCATTCCTGACCGAGGCCTGATGGCTCGAACAGTCTTCTGAGTCCTCTGCAGCAGAAGCACATCTTCAGCCTCCATCTCCTCATCCCCCCAATGACTGCAGCCCCCCGCAGAGCAGATGTACCGAATCTGGGGCAAATCGCAAGAAAAGGTTCTTTATTGTCTAATGTACTAAAAAGGAAAAATGACTGTGGGGTACATTTATAAGCGTACTATTCCAGATCATTTCACAGACCTTGCCACTGTACGCCCCCAGGCCGTAAGTAGTGAGGGATTTGCCCCCAACCAGAACTGTGTCCTCTCCGATACGGTAGGATGACTCCAGCAGGGATTCAACACTGAAAGGCACTGCCTCCATACTATCCCGGTCCCGGTTCCACTGAAACAAGGCACCATCCAGTGAAGGTATGACCATCTTGCTGCCAAACATCTGTATAAGAAAAAAAAAAATCAGAGTTTAGCTTTTTATGGCCAAGTTGGTGTGTTTACTAACTGAAACGTAAAAAAGGGAGAAATTGGGAGAATTTGTTAGAAGCTGAAAAAGGACGCATGAAGCAAAACAAAGTTTAATTTGTTAATTTATTTTCAACAGCAGCATCTTTTAATTTTTATGTGCGTGTGTGTATTTTCAGATTGTACATATAATCGCCTTATTTCTAAAACAGTTACCTACACAGAAAACAGTTGCCAGACACCAACCCGCCTACACAACAGCCATTTTGGCTCTCACGCTCAGTCTTAACCCAAAAACCTGGGATTGTTACACAACTAAGAGATGATGTCATTCATTTGGATCTTTAGAAAAAACAGTGTACGCTTAAAGTAGCTGATGATGTATCTGTTTTTTTTTTATTTGTTCTATTAAAGTTTTTTCTAACAAGAACATATCAAACGCTTCAAGATGTCCCATTAAAATCAAAGCATAAAGTCTAAGTTAGAGTAACAGCAGGATTATCATGGTAGTACCTGCTATCTCTCAGTGAAGTTTTAAGTTTAACCAAGTAAAAAAAGCTCAGCTGTGTAGAACTTGCTTTGTGGTAAAACCTTCAGATCTGTTAAAAAAAAAAAAAAAAAAGTTTGATTTCCTGACAGCACTGCTGCCTAACTATCCATTTTTACTTGCCTCCCTGTACTGGAAGAATTATTGCTTGTCCTATTAGGAAGACTGAGGTAATCCATCATTTGTCTCTGTGTAAGGATGAATTAAGTTCTCATTATTCATTCCTTCACACTGCATGCCAGCAGTGTACACAAGTGTGCGCATCTTAGAGTGAGCATATGTACTTTGGCTATTATGTGATGACATCATCTCTGGTCTAAAGCATTACCTCACCTCCCTTATCACCCCTCCCTCCCCCCAAAAACACACACACACACTTCATCCCTGTGGTCCAGCGCCCCCAGCATGAGTCACTCGACTGTGGCACCAACTTCCACAAACCCATCCCCTCTTTAAAAAACACCCAGGAGAATTTTGTTGTTTTTTCCCCTCTATGTGATGGCTTTTTTTCTGCAGACAATGCGGTCTGTCATCCCCTTAGAAAGAAAAAAAAAATTAAAAAGGAGCCACTCTGCAGGATGCAGCAGGTGACTGGCTGCTTCCGTCCCAAGCATGTTCGGCACCAGCCAATAGCGAGACAGCAGACCACGGATAGCCTCTGATTACTGAGCAGACTGGTGCCTCAGGCACCCGGCGAGCACCAATAGAACTGTTGCTGAGCTCGTCTCTAAGTAGGAGGGGGGAGGATGGAGATGTAAAGACCCAGTGACAGAGACGCCCCCCCACCCCCCCACATTGAGCTGACAGGTATCCAAGGTTACTGAGGCCAGAGGCTAAGGCAGGATTTCAACTTGCATGAATTGCAAGAGCTTAGACAAAACATGAAAGAGACACCTCCTCCGCCTTTTATGTCACAGTTGGTAATCAGTATGATCACTTTTATCAGTGTATGAAGTCTTACACATTGAACCAAGTAACTATTTTTGATAAGTAAAAATATATTTTTACACATTAGTGAACATTTTTACAAAATTTACTCTTTTCTTTCACAATTAGCAAATAAAAACCTGTAAATAAATCCTCAGTTTCTGCCGTCTCTGCTCCAACTTTTCTTTACTTTCCCACTGCAATGTAATTCTTTTTTCATTTTCACCATAAAAGCACTTTGAATTGTCTTGTTGTTGTGTTGTATAAATAAACTCGCCGTGCCAAACTTTTAAGAGGGGGGTCTACAAACAGACTTTCTAACCATCTGACACCCAACAGTCTTTAGAAACTCGTTTTGATCAAGTCTAGAAATAAAGTTTTCTCTTGAATTTGCTCATCAGCAACCTCAGCAGCTGCCACTTTTACTAAATGTTTTTCTTCATTAGGATCAGTTGAAACTCCTCATTATTACGTTTATAATATTCACTTTCAATGGAAGACAACTCATACATAATGTAAGCCAAGCTGCTTCGCAAGAAACTATCAGTCAAATTGGTTTACTCTCAAGAATAAACCTAAGTTGCCTGTTGTGTTGTACTAATAAAGCAGAAGCATTCCTTAGATTCGAACACTCTTACCAGCAGCACCAACATTAAACCATCTATGGAGCCACCCAGATCCTTCGTACCATCATAGGCTTTTTCCCTGAGGCAACACTCTCACACAGCAATAATAACATGCAATAAGCTCACATCAAAGAGGACTGCGAACATGTCTCCAGCATGCATCTGTGTGCAACGCTCTGGTCTTCCTCCGAGCTTTACTTCATTTTCTGAATGTCAGGCACGGCTTTTATTCTACTTGTTTACGTAAACCACTAGAATCAACAAAGAGGCTTATGCTCCAGGCAGATCAGCTATTTGGATCCACGCGAGGATGGAGGCGGACGTCTGCGGCGCCCTTCAAGTGTGTGACTGTGTACATGTCTGTAAATGTCTATGTTGGTTGATGATAGCAAAGTACTGTTACTACTGTCTACAAACTGGAAAATAAAGTCAGGACAAACTGGCAGGAAAGACATAGAAAAGAACTTCTTATCCTCAAAAATAATGTCAACCTTACAGATTTCCTTACATCTAGCAAGAAATATTCTTTTGTACAGCGAGTTTTGATACTTTCAATAGACACCTTGCGATTCAGTTTCAATTCAGACTGCAGGGTGTTCATAAAACCATCTATTTCAATTATCTTGAAACTTAAATGACAATAACTTGATTTAAATAAACATTGATTTATATAATTTTGTGCCTAATAAAAAGTACAAAATAACATCAAAAAAACTCATTTATCGCAGGCTACAGCCAAACAGTTAGCATAGATGCTAAATTACAATTGAAGATGCAATAGAAAAGCTAAGACAGCTAGCGTTGTGTTTATCACTGGAGTTGAAAAAGATGTAAAAACACAGTTTGTCTGCATTATATTTGACTCTACTATGCAATCATCACTCTCGAAGGTTGTTCTATCATTTTTTATTTAATAAAATAAATTAATCACAGACATGCTACAAAACTATCATTTAATCATATCAAATTCCAACCTTCTTGCACTGAGAAACAATAAAAAAGAAAAATATATAATATTTGCAATCAGTCAAAGATGGTTTTTTTGATCATTCTTGGAAAAAAAAAGAAATAACTCTTTAATATGAAGTTCTAAAACAAACATTAGCCAGGTGAAGTTACTGTACTCAATCTAGAGTTTGTTTTTACGTCTTCATAAATGGTGGTTTTGGCATCATGAGAAATACCTTATTAAGTCAGTCAAATTTTCACCTTAAAGATAACTAATTGTCATAAAGTCAAAGGGACTTCCAGGGTTTAATGCTTTATAGTGATCATATGATACATCTGACATAAAATCAAGACAGTAGGTTAACAGTGATTAGAAGTACGGTCAATCAGATACTCAATTGGTCAATAAAAAAAGGCTGATCAGGACCTCGCTGGTTCAGGAAATCCCTTCATTTAAATCATATAACTGTTTTAACATCAGCGTGGTTCAGTCAACAGAGTCCCACCTCTACAGAGGTATTTACACAACCCTTAATAAGCCTGATTACCTAAACCTGAAAGACATGGCATGAGAGAAATAACTTGAAATATTTTGTACTTTCATAAAGAAAAAAAGAAAGTCACCAAGTAGCCTTCTAGTAATCCTGTGCCTGATAAAATCCTACGAAAACAGACATTTTCATGAACAAAAAGATTTTAACAAACTTCAGAATATTCACAGGATTAGGAGGTTGCTCATCTTCAATTGGCCTTCAGCTGATACTGAATTACTTTTTTTGATTTATTTAACTGAGACATTAAAGTAATGACTCTGCTGCCTATGTGGAGTCATGTCAGCATGGTTTACATTCAGACTTCATAACTAAAGTTAATAAAAGTGTACCAAATAACCTGTGAAGGTGGTCTGGGTGAAGCAATACAAAAAGGAAAAATAAACGTGGTTTGCTCTACCTCAGGTTTGCTGAGGCTGGAGGACACCAAGCACCCTGAGCCAACATCTAGGTCCCACTGCTTCCTGCCCTGGTTGTGAGGATCCAGAGCCGAGATCCGCCCGTCCAGGGTACTGATGATCACAAGTGACCTACAAACAGAACACAGTGTTAAATTATGATCAAAATAAGGTGTTCCATGCTCATATTATACAGCTTTTCCTATGGGGTTTATAGTTTAATGCTACAAAGACTGATTCACTTGACACTCAGGTGTGAGGAGCTGTAATCACTACTGTTGATGTTTTGGACTCTTTGGACAAAAGACAATTATTAAAATATGAAATTACCTCACTCCAACCAAGTGAGATTTAAAATCATTTCAAGTTTATAAATTAGCTTAATTACATCAACTGAAACTGTAAAAACGGCATAAAAAATTAAACCAATTATCTGAAAATCAACAGGTATATCCCATTGAAAGATTGATTGATTGATTATTGATATAGTCTCTCTATACGGTTTCAGCATTCGATTAGCTGTGGCAGCCATATTGAATTGAGTTGACTAAATATTAGACATAAAGCAAATGATGAACTTAACTTTTTTTTTATTGTTGTTTTACCTTTTACTTGTACATGCATTTGTATGTCTTAAATGTTTATACTTAATTATTTTTAGTTTTTTTTTTTTATTTCTATGTGTTGGAGCTTGTGCCTCAGTTTAGCTAAAAGTTTAAAGTTTAGTATAAAACAAAATCAAGGAGGAAAACATTACCTGTGCCTTTATTTTTAACTAAACTTTAAGCTAAACTGCAGCTGCACAAGCGTGCAACACATAAATAAAAAGACTTGTTGGACAAAATTATAAAAAATTAAATTTAAGCATTCAAGAGACACAAATGCATGTACAAGAAAATGAAAAAATATGTAAAATATATATTTAAAAAAAAACATTAAAATTTAAATTATGTGTTAAAATATATAATTTATTGGAACTAAGCTGGAACAATAAATATGAAGGTCAATTAAAATATAAAACATGAGGTAAAGTTCTCAATTCTAATTTATTTAGTGCATTTAAAATGTATTTATATAAAGGTTAATTTATCGATTTCTGCTTTTATATCTAATTATGTCCGTTTTGGTCCTCCATACTGCAGAACTTGGAAGATGTAGTTCAGGGACTGAATCAGGTGTGTTGGAGCAGGAAAAATGTAAAACATGTAGGGCTGCGGCCCTCGAGGACCAGGACTGCCCACCCCTGACCTAAACTCACACACCTCAGTCCTAACCCACTAACTGTATTTACCTCGATGGGATAGGTTTTTGTCCCTATAAGAAACAGTGAGTCTTCTTTGTACTGGGAAAAAAGTCAAAATCAGGTAACAAAAACATGCACGCACAACAGACTGAATGAATCTATTTTCCACATTTTTCATTCCAGTGCACTGCTAAGAGAAAGTGAATAACTAAAGATTTAATTGGAGGAAATAGGACATAGGCGATGGAAGTGTTTATTTTGCATAATACATACAAGCTAAAAGGTTTCCAACAAAACCAGCAGAACCCCAATTAATTCCACAGCTCTGCATACTAGTTATCCAGATGAAGGGTTTTAGTTGTAAGCACAAATTATCCTAATGGGTTCTAGTGATGTTTATGTGCCCACACAGGAATATCTGCCAACAGCACTCACTTCTCCCCCTCTCCTGTTAGTAGTCCAACTTAAAGAAATTGAGACATGGAGCTTAATATTGGTTTCTGCTATGGGGCTCATCAATCTCCTGCAGAGCTCCGCCCGTGGCCCCATCCTGACTATTGATCTGTATTTGTCCAGAGAAGATGCTGTCAACAGGGCTTTTAGTTTTATTTGACCAGTGAGTGCTTCACTTCTTCACAGTGAGGGCCACATCTGGCCTGTGGAAGGTCAATAAAGATAAAAAATTAGAAGTCAAATATAAAATCATTCTGCAGCCAAATCTAAACTTTCGGCACTTCTTATAAAACTGGCCTTTGCTGGGCTTTTATTTTGAAGGAGAGTGAAAGTTTGTGGGTGCCACTGGCAGCAGAGTCTCTTCTATTTCAGCATTGAACTGTGACTCAGATACTGATCCTCTGACCCTCTTTGGAATAAAAAACAAACTTTAAAACTATCCTCTCTCATAATCTAACACAGAAATAACTGAGTCTGTTCAGCCCTAGTCCAATCTGCCACAGTCCCAGTTCCAGATGTTGCTCACCCCTGATCAAAAGCTGCTGCTACAGACACTTCTCCAGCTATGTTGCTGTTGTGGACCAACTCATTTCAGCTCAATTACAGCTAATAATGTGTGTAAAATGCAAATAGAACCACTAAAACAAATAGTGTGTTGTACGTTTCATAGCCATCAAAACCTGCATTATCTCCTCAAGCTTGTTCTTAGCATCACCAGCAGCACCGAGGTGTGGAAGTCTAAAAAAAAAAAAAAAAACACGTTGTTTTTACTTTCAGCTGCCAATAAAAACAGAGCTAAAACTCGCTCTCTTCCTCTCAATTGGCTGCAAGACCCTGAGTAAAGATTAGCCTGATTGGTTGTTGCTAAGCAGTCGGCTCTGCGAGAGTATAAAAGTTTCGGTGGCCTTCATTTAGCTAGCCCTGCCTCTCCCCCCCACCCATCCTGCGAGCTCCACTCTGAAGTGTTGAAGTGAGCTAAAAGTCACAGAGTTCATCTTCAAAACAGGCTGGAAAGAGATTTTTTATTCTTAGCGTGCGATCAAAGCCTTTTCCTTGGGTCTTTGTACTCCTGATAAAAGGGCGGGGTGGTGCTGGGGGGGGTGCGATTATTATAACAGAGACAAAACTGAGCCTTCTGATACGGAGTGAAACCAACAAACAAACAGCCCCGCTGCATCGTTGTAGAACTCGGGGCAATTTATTTACCACGTCTGAGCCCTGAGACGCCACACAGCTCTGCTCTGGCACCAAAGGGAGAACTCGCAGCCTGCGGGCGTGCTGCTGCAGACCGTGACAGATGCTGAGGAGCTGAAGACGATATCTCAATAGAGAACGTAAAAGAGAGCCTCCTCCCGAACTGTGGGTTGTTATAGCTTCCTCGTGCTGTCAAATTGCCATAACAGCCTCTTAAATTGCAAAGTGTGTAAGTAAGTGTGTGTGGAGCGGGGACCCAATTAGCCTCGCTCTCACCAGACCCCGCTCCTCAGAGACGCTCGGCTTCTTTCTGCACACACCAGCAAAACCGAGCGGCTGGTAAACACTCGCCTCCATTGACAGAAGCAGCCGGGATGTTTACACAGACGGAGTCTCCGAGGAGCTCCAGAGCCGGGCCAATCCTAGGAGACCGCTGCTCGCCGGCGGCCAATGGAAACGCCGCGTCTCTCCTCCCGTCAGCCAATGGACGGGCGGCTCTGCGGCGCAGGAGCCACTGGCGGGGCAGCGCTGCCTGTAACCATGCAACAGAAAAGCAGCCTCGGCTGCATGTCGGAGCCGCTGCCGCCTCGGCCCACTGTACGAGCGCGTGGGGAGCACGTGAGGAGAAAGTTGTGGCTGCAGCCTCGGAGACGAACACGCCCCAGCCTCACCTGCTGCACCAAGGAAACAGCAGCCGTGTTCGCGCAGCAGCCCGTCCTTATTTTAACACACAGAGGCAAAGAGGGATGGGGTTTAAACACGTTTTCACAAAACAAAACGACAGCTTGGAGTTTAACGTGCAAAAAGTAAAAGTTATATATGACCTCATGGAATAACACACAATGTCATGTCGAGTGTAAATGTTCACTCAATATCTGCAGAGCTGGCTGAGATATAATCAACTTTATGTTGGACATAGTTGATTAGCTGTGGCAGCCATCTTGAATTAGATTCACTTTAAATTTTAATCAGCTATAGAGGTACATCTGATGATTACTGTCTGAGAGTTTCATTCAAATTTGTGCAGCGTTTCATGAGTTATTTTGCTAACAGACAAACATCGACTCCGTCAGTTGATGCTTATGTTTGAAGCAAAGACATGCCACAAAGAGGAGCATGTCTCGTGAATGATTCTCACCTACTACCACATCGATTCTCAGCTCAGGATTTTTAAAACTGACAGAATTTTAGCCATTTTTGTGTTTTTAAAGATCAGTCAGCTGTGGCAGACATCTTGAATTGGAGCGGCTCCAAAAGTTAATCAGTTGTAGAGGTCCATCCAGTAGTTACTTCCTGAAAGTTTAATTAAAATCCAGCTAATGGTTCATAAGATATATTGCTAACAGACAGACAACAGTTGACTCCCAAGTAATTAAAATGTAAAACTTGGGGATCAGTCTCAGCTACTTCAAATTTTAGCTGAATACCTGTAAACCCCTCTTCATTAAAGCAGGTTTATGTGTTTACAGGGTGAGTTGGCTGTTGCAGTTGGATGTTCTTCCTCTCAGTTGTGAGCTTGAGGATTAACTCGTGTGGAGCAGTGTTCATGGAAAACTATTAGTGTCAGTACAGCTGAAAACAAACAACCAAAGTGTAGTTTAAAAAAAAAACAAGTAATTTTAGCATGAGAAATGCATCTGTGTTTAGTGTTCCCATCACCCCCCTTTTTTCCCTCTTGGCGCTTGGTAAAATCCAAACTACACAGCGCCTCACTCATGTCGGCTGATTGGCCAGAGCTCAGCTCAGATCCAAGGATCTGATTGGTTGTTGCTAAGCAGTGATGAGACAGTGAGAGTGAAAACAAGACAGCGTGGTCCTACTAAATATCTGTGTTTTTATCCTCTGCTTCCTCTCCCTCCCTCTTCCAGAGAATCACAACTTTCTGGATCCCCACCGCCCATACTGCAGTGCTGCAAGACGGGTCCTGTCAACATACCAAAATAGATCATGTCCTTAAAAAAAATCTCCCATTATAACTGCTATTCTTTGTATTGCTGAAGGCCTAATTATGATTTCTGTCTGCTAAACAGACTCTGTTTCTTTTAGAAGCCACAAAAACTGTCAATTAAAAGCCTAATATTCCTTGTATGCATATCACCCACCGCCGTTCATGCAAGGGTTTCAAATTAAAATCTTAAGTTCAGAGTTGTAGCTATTTTGGTCCAACCTTGAAAATCAGGTTATGCAGCACAGCCTAGTGTGAAAGTGCAATATCTTGTGTGATCTATTAACGCTCGAAGTAGGTGTTTAAAGTCACCGTCAGCTACTACCACACCAAGTTTTAGGCCAATATCTGTAAAATTCAGTGATGTACAGCCTTTAGTGTGTAGGCCACAACTGATTAGCTGTGGCGGCCATCTTGAATTGGGTTGACTCCAAAAGGTAATGAGTTCTACATATACATCCAATAATTACTTCCTGGGAGTTTCATTAAAATCAGTCAAGGGGTTTGTGGGATATTTTGCTAACAGGCAAACAAGATTGACTTTAAGAGTTAATGCTTAAGGCTTTAAACAAAAGAGTTGTGATGAAAATATGTTTTGACTGTCAGCTATTACCACTTCTAAAGTTTTAATCAGCATCTGTAAAACTTCTAGTCATTTGTGTGCTTTTCTACAATCAGGGGGCTGTGGTTGCCTCTTTGAAATGGATCGAGTCCAAATGTTAATAAGCTGTAGAGGTACATTCAATAATTACACTGTGAAGGCATTATGAAAATCCCTCAACTGGTTCATGAGATATTTTGCTAACAATAAAGACAAGCTAATACACGAGCAATGAAAAGTGGAAAAAAAAGACATGATTCTCTTTAAACAAACATTTTAACATTATGAACACAAATCATTTTTGTGAAAAAAAGAGAACTAAACAGAAAACTTTATAAAAGATTTTTTAAAGACTTGTTTCATTGATGTTGCATTAACCTTGACAAACTGCTCTCATTTCTGTCTAATGAATATTTAAACAAACAAATTTATAAGGCTCAATAAGGACTTTGCAGAGGCAGGTCGATCATCTACTTTATGACTTAACTTGAGATCTTTAAAAAAACACACATTTCCTCCCTGGTTACAGTCAGCAGACTACAGCAAAGTTTACAAAAAAATAAATAAATAATAAAAATCCTTCACTTCATCCTTTACCTTGCTGGAACCAGACCCAGGTGGCCCACTCAAAGTCTGAGCACTGACTTGTCTCGCGGTCGCAATTGGACGACCGGATGCCCGGCTTGGCCGATTGGCTGTTGCTAAGCAGTGGGCTACTGGAAGCCAGCTAGCAAGCAGGGCAGCTGAGGAGAGCTGGTGCAGCTGCAGAGTGCTGCTGGGTGTGGTAGTGGTGGTGGTGGGGGCATCAGGTGGGGAGGGGGGGGGTTGGTTCAAACAAAGCCTCTCTCCTCTCACCTGCAAACTTTCCCCAAGGTGATAGAGAGAGCACCTACTGAGCTGAGGCATCAAAGCTGGCAGCACCATCATGAATCGCACACACATCGGTTCAAAACAGACGTGAGCATTAATAAATGTAACTTCGCGTCTCCAGAGCACAGACACCAACGTAAAGATGCCAGAGAACGGAGGGTGACAGCCGACGGATAGCACAAAGCAGCGCCCGTCACATTCTGAGGCCCGGATCAAAGCAGACATCTAGAATATTTATAGGCTACACACGATGCAAGCAGACAGAAACAAATAAATAAACTACAAAGAATAAAAACTTGACAAGAACAGTTGGCATCTGTAAAAGCAGGTTTTTTTTTAAAGAATCAATCTGAAACGCTCCACTGCAAAATCTACAAGCACAATTCTGAAAAAGTTGTGTAAAATTTAAAACAAAGCAAAATGAAATCCCATAATTTATTCACAATAATACATAGTTGCTTAATTTTATAGCAGCAGCTCATTTGTAAAAGCTTGGTACAGGAGAAACAAAGGCCTATATAATGTAATTGGTTGTTTTTTGTAACTAATTAGGTTAATTGATAACAGGTCAGTAAGAGAACATCTTAAGGCTGAATATGTCACCATTCTGTGACAATTTCAAAATAATGTTCAACAACCTTAAATATCCCATCACCTACAGTTCATATCATCTTCAAATAAAAACTTAAAATCTGGAAAAATAAACCGGACAAGACTGAAGTCAGTATTAGATGCCTGTGATTTTTAGACCCTCAGGCAGCACTACATTAAAACAGGTCTGATTCTGTTCTGGACATCACTGTCTGTAAACACAGTCCACCATAACATCAGTAGGTTAAAGCTCTATCGTGCAAAGAAGTAGCCGTATACCAGGACAATTCAGAAACATCTTCGCTGGACTAAAGGTTTGATAAAACAAACTGCTCTATGGTCAGCTGAAGCTTGAAATTCGTTTCATTGACCACAAATAAATCATGACATCTGTAATGAAGAGGAGAGGGACTATTCATCCTGTTATCAGCATGCAGTTCAAAAGTCTGCTTCTCTGATGGTATGAGGGTGCATTAGTGCCTCTGCCATCTTTTTTACACATATGGGTTTTAAAACATATATTTCCAACCAGATGACTTTTTTTTTCCAGAGAAACACCAAGAACAACACAAGTCTAAACCACAAACTGCATCTATTACAACATGACTTTGAAGTAGAAGAGTCCAGGTGCTGAACTGATCATCTTGAGAAAACAAGAGGTCATTGTCTGGTTATTGTCATGGGTTGGTGCTTGTTATGAGACAGAGAGACTCGGCAAAGACACCAGCAGGTAAAGCACTAAAAAGCCACCGAAATATAGTAAAAGATTCTCAAAAGCCTGACGTGACTTAGAACTTCCCTTCCCTAAAGGATGTTTCACTCTTATCTGACATGGCTGTGAGAGTTAGGGACAAAACATTGTGAGAAAATAAATGTTTTCACTTGGACACACACTATGTGACACAAAAATTTGACTTTTTTTGTTTGTTTGTTTTTGCCAATGAAGAGATCTAGAGTGAGTCACAAAGCCCCTAAATCAATTAATAATAAATTAATTGTTATGTTTGCCTGAAACGCAAAATCTCACAGTATCACAGGACATCACACAATATTTACAAAATTACTAATTCTATAAACAAATTCATAACTCCATATAATTAGTTCTTTAATAATATTTTTTAATATACATATTTAATATAATGTATGTTTAAAAGTAAACAAAGGTACAGAAAAAATAAGGTGAGATGAGCAGCAGGATTAACAATATTTGAATAAACAACATTGTTTTCTGTTTTATTTTTCTGTACAATCACACTGCATTTGTGCCATTTAGCCATTCCTATATCAAACTGTTCAGCTCATTCGTGAGATGGATGCTATGATTTTTAAGTTTGGTAACTGTTAAACATAAAATGTTTAACTAAACTTACAGGACCTTTTACAGGAGAAAAATATGTAGATCTCTTCAAATGTTTTTTTAATCTGATTGATAAATTATGTCTTTTAGGCCAATTTTAGTTTTAAGCTTATGTTCTGCTTTTTAGCTTTTAGCTAGTGTGTTGCTCCTTTTAGCTTTAAGCTAGTGTTCTCCTCTATTTAGCTTTTAGCTAGTATTCATTACCTTTTACCTTTAAGCTAGAGTCCTGCTCCATTTAACTTTAAGTTAGCATTCAGCTCCTTTTAGTTTTAAGTTAGTGTTCTGCTCTTTTTACCTTTAAGCTAACGTTCTGCTCCTTTTAGCTGTAAGCTGGTTTTTGTCACCTTTTACCTTTAAGATAGCGTTCAGCTCCTTTTAGCTTTGAAGTGGTATTCTGCTCCTTTTAGCCTTAAGCTAACATTCTGCTACTTTTAGCCATATACTAGCATTCTGCTGAGCAGAACAGGCATTTAGCTAGACGGGTGTCAAGGCGTCTTTACGACACCCTGGTCCGATTTACAACACTTTGTAGACGCGCCTACATAATAAACGAGGCTGCGCAGGTCTACGCCTTTACTTGTGTTCTGCTCTTTTTAGCTTTTACCTAGTAGTATTCTATTTATTTTAGCTCTTTGTGAGTGCTTTGCTCCTTTTAGCTTCTATTTAGTTTATTGCTCCTTTTAGCTAGTGTTCAGCTCCTGCCAGCATTGAGCTAGTGTTTTGATCTTTTTGCTACTGTTTTTCTCTTTTTAGTTGTTTGTCTTGGTCATTTTAGCTTTTAGCTAATGTTCAACACTTTATATATAACAACTGTGTCTTCAACAAAGTGATTCAGCATTCACACTGCATGCACACTGAAAATAGTTTGTTAATTTCCTTTCAGCTTCCTGTTTATTGATTCATTCCTTTGATGTTTTTTTATCGAAGGAAACATTGTAACATTACAAAAACTTGTATTATAACACTTTTTTCTGTTTCCGTCTTGTTCTGTTGTATTATAAAAATAAAGAGAAAGCTGAAAGTAACTTAAGAAATTGCATTTGCAATTTCGCAAGCAGCTTTTTTTCGTCATTCAGCGCAGAACAAGGCTTCTGTAAAAATCAGATGTAATAAAACTTCTCCCCTCTATTTCAAAGTTGGATATCTTATATCTAAAATTAACCATTCCTCCTGGCTGGAGC
The DNA here is from genome assembly GCA_032275365.1 of Anablepsoides cearensis. Taxonomy (NCBI): domain Eukaryota; kingdom Metazoa; phylum Chordata; class Actinopteri; order Cyprinodontiformes; family Rivulidae; genus Anablepsoides; species Anablepsoides cearensis. The sequence goes on from JAUBOC010000002.1 coordinate 369,278, forward strand.
GTGGCGGGACAGACTGCACAGCCGGTTCAGGGGTTTCCCGCTGTGAGAAGGCAGAGCTCATCTGGCACTGCAAATATTCTAAACTAATGTACAATACCACAGGGGTTATCATGGAGGCACAAGATTAAAAGGAAGGCTAATAGAAAATGAGAAACTGGATGCATTTTTAACCACAGGGTGGTTATCTTGGCAGCAAGTTTTTACATTACGGTCAGAACGGAATTGAGAAATCTTCAAAAAGACTCCACTTTGACAACTTCGTCCACTTTTACAACTTTATTCCAAATCCTTGGAGGAAAAATGGACAGGATGTTTGGAACTACACAGAGAATAATTCAGTGGAACATCGTTCTCTTACATCAAGCATAAAGCAGAAGATTATTCAGGATTCAGGAAGTTTTACTCCAATCTAAAGCAACTGGAACGGTTCTCGTAAAAATAATTTCCTGCATAGAACACAACGAACCCATCAACCATGGTGGATGACAATCAAACTTAGAAAAACTAAATTTATTAAAAGACCTAGCATTATTTGAAATAATGCGTATGCATTTAATAACAGAGTTTTAAACTAAAATTACTTTATGATAAAAAGAGCCAGTTTGGTCAAACCCTGTGAATGAAGTTATGCACAATTCCTGATCTGTCAAGTGCCAACATATAGCAGCCAGAGTGTCTTTTATGAATTATTCTAAGCTACTACTACGTCCAATTTTATCTCAATATTCTTAAATCTGACTGAGTTATACTCATTTCTGCATTGCCTAATGTAGATTAGCTGTGGTGGCCATCTTGAATTGGGTCGACTCTGACAGATAAGGATATGAAGGCTGTGTCCAAATTAAGGAGATGCGTCCTTCGAAGGACTCGGCCCACTCAGTCTTCAAGGGACTGAGTCCTTTATAGACCGTGAAGAATGTGGCTGTGAATTTGCACAGTGTAGCATTCAGCTTTATTTCCACCCTTACCCTCAAGTAAGGGGAAAAGGAAGTAGCTTTTGTGGGCTGCAATCAGAGTTGCCTTCAAATTTGAACAGCCTTCGGCACATTGTTGTGACCTAATCGGCCTTCAAATGATGAAGCACCTGAATTTGGACACAGCCGATGTTGTTTACATCCTGTTAATGAGTTTGTAAAAAAAAAAAAAATCTAACAGATAGGAATACCTCATGTTGCAAGCAAAGATGTCACACATTGTAGTGACCTCAAAGTATCTGTTCAACATCTTAGAGAAGGGTTGGCTAAGGTCAGGGGTCTGTGGCGTTCATCTGCAACTGGGTTAAGTGCAAATGTTACTGAGTTGTAGACGTGTAGCACAGTGAAAGTTATATTAAGACCTGGTTCATGAGATAGTTTGCTGGCTACCAACAAATGACAGACACACAAACACCGCCTGGCCTTCGCCTTCCATGGCAGGGTGGAGGAAAGCTCCACTGGGTCATCATAGTGAAAATACAATTTGAGGTTGACCCTATCAGTTTAAACAGCAAGCAAATAAACCACTTCGTTAACATTGTCACAAGTGTGCATGTGTTAAGTGGGCCGAGCTCACGTTTATGGGAAAACGCAGAGATTTCGATGAAAACACCATAACTGCACTGTAAATGTATGATTCTAAGGGAATTTTTTATTAAACTTTCCTTTAGAATCATTTTTCATAAATATCTAAGCTATAAATCAGCTTTTTGAGATTGTTGAAATTGCATAATTCCAATGGCATTTTCAGCAGCAACCTCACCATTTACCCGTAAGAGTAAGGCGCCGCTATGAAATAGTCTATTCAAAATCCGGTAAGTCTGTGCGCGATTATTTACCAACACTGTTAGCTCAGTTTGAGAGCAGCAGAGAACCATGTGTGTTGAAAAGTTTAACAAAATCTTGTTTCCGGGTTTGCAACTTGTAAACAAGCCATCCACCCGCAGTAAAACTTCAAACGTCAACTCCTGACGATTACACACAAGCAATACATCATTTTAAACTGCGAACTCTACTAAACGCATAGGACCCGTCAATAAATTAGCACAAAAATAGAAATTGTCTAGAATTATAAAAACGTGCATTTTTCTACTTTAACTTTATTAGTGGTGCGTTAGAAGATGATATAGTCGTCTGACTCGTAAATGTGTCATGTTATTTAGGTGATAACACTTAAAATTCTTGTGATGTTATTGAAGTCTAATTCTGCTATTTGTTGACGGTCCCTAAACTCTCGGCTAAATGAGTTTCCGTCTGTTTTCCCGTTCACTGAAACGCACCTGCTCCACGTAAATACCAATGTCGTTGATTATACTTTCTTATATAATTTACTAAACTCCAAGTACACAATCGTATTACCTCAAATGATATGTCTATGAAGAATTAAACAGTTAACTTTTGTTGTCTCTATGAGTCACAGTCTCTTCGGAGGTCGCTGACATCCGCAGGAGTTAACTAAGTGTCCGATAATGGATGTCTAGTCGCTAGCTTGCGCATTTCCAGCTCATTTACCTTGTAGGTTGGCCGTTTTCGTTACTTTCTCGGTATGGTTCGTCGCATTCACCTGCCGACCCATTATCGTCGTCCTCCACGGTAACGTCAGCTCCCGTGACCGGGGCGCCTACGTTCTCCAAGCCGCGCTCCATGACCCCTGCACCATCTTCCACCGAGGCGGACAGCGAGCCCCGGCCGGCGGACTGCGTTTTCAGTCCGATAGTGGAACCCTGAGTTTGTGAAGTCCCGAAGCCCGCGAGCGCTTTCAGCAACAGCAGGAGCACCAAGGAAATGCTCACTCCAAAGCGAAGCCCCCTTTCCATTTGTAAAACTGGCACATTAGTGAAAAATGAGATTTACATGCTACTGCCCTTGTAAATCATAAAAAGTTAAATAAATAAAAAAGTGAAATGACATAAAAACTGCTGTGTCCTAAAATCCGTTCTATCGACTGTGCTCTTTTAGTAAACATAAACAGCCTCTGTGACACCATGTTAAACTAGATTGATACTTGCCTAGAAACCCTAAATCCCGCCTTGTTTCTATACTAAGATTGGACGACACCGTTCATACGTCCCACTAATTTTATTGTGCACGCTTCTCATTGCGCACTTCACAATCAATCACGAGTACTCGCATACTAAGCAGAAAATGATTGCGTTAGAGAGCCGTCACTCAAAGAGACCGACCCTTTCAGAGCCAGCCCCCGAAACGGAGAAATGAACCAAGTGGCTGCGCACCATTTTTAGCCCGGCTGACAAAGTGGTGATACGCGTGTGGAGATAAAGCTTAGTGTGGTTAGTAGCTGAGAATCTTCCAAATCAATGCCTTTTATTTTATGCATTTATTGCACATTTATAATGTCAGCTGTTGATAACATAATAAACCTAAATTAATCCGATAGATCTTCCCGCTGGAAAACGGTGAAAACTCCTCCCTTGCCGTCCGCTCATCGCCCGGCGGACTAAAAAAGGAACGCTTCCACGAATTCAGTTACGTATACGCATGCGCAATGGCAAAGATGACGCAAAGATAAATCTCCGAAGGCGGTTCCTGTTTGGGACCTATGATTGGTCAAAGGTCCAAACGCCCATCCAATCATAGACGGGGCAGCCGAGCTGTAACGCTATTGGTTTATTTTAACGCCTGATGACTTAATGGAAGCATTTGATTGGATAGTTCAGCTGTCGCTCAGGCGTTGTTGTCAAAACCTGCCGACATGAAAACACCAACGTGGCTTCCATGGTGACTTAAATGAGAGGCGCACTTCCTGTTTCCAGTCTCTCTTTGGGCAAAATAAAAAAATCTTTAATTTATATACAGTACTGTTCTCATCAATCAAGTGTATAATTCTAGATGTCGTAATCAATTTAAATGTTAACGTGGAAAAGCTTTCAAGAAAATAAAAAGTTCAGAAAAACTTTTAGACGTTTTAGCAAATTTTACCTTTATTACATTTTATTTCAGATGAATGTTTGAAACGTCAATGGTTGATTGTTAATTCAAATTGTCCAATAAAGCAATTAAAATAGGTATAGTTTTGGTCACGAGTTGTTTTTCTCACTCTCATAGAAACGTGCCTATGTGATCACTTCCTCCTGTTTTATTTTCAAAAATTCTCTAGTCTTTCAAGATGATGTTGCAAAATAATGAAATTGCTGTGTGTAGCACCATCTAGTGGTGAAAAAGCAGCTCAGGACTATTTTCTCTGGCATCAAAAATGTTTAAAACTATGACTGAATCAAATAATGTTTATCATTTTAAAACCCAGTGAACTTTTGCCACAACATGATGCTGACATCAAAGTGCTTTCATCATAAAAACATAAAATATACAAAGTCATAGAACACAGTTAACAATTATAACAATAATAAGCTGGCTACACATATATTTTTAAACTCAACCAGGATACAGCACTCTTGGTCTTCTTTCCCACGTTTATCAGACAAAAAGCAACTCACTTCATGACTCATTACCCTACAGGTTTTGTGCCAAACACCAAACTGAACTTGTCTGTCAACAATAACTTTCTTCCCATCACTCTTCCATACAGACCAGATTTATTGAGCACTACTAATAGTTATCCTGTGGACAGATTGTCCCACCTGAGCTGTGGATCCCTGCAGCTCCTCGAGTCACCATGAGACATTAAGTCGTGCCACGTCTTCATGGTTTTGCAGCTGGGCCATACTCTAAATTTTTAGAAGTTGGTTTGAACTAAGGATCTGTCCTAGACCAGTCTGGTGTATAGTACCCTGGTCTTCATGATGCTGCTTGATGACTGGGCATGCTGCAGATGGCCGCCTGTCCTCAGCCTGGTTCTGCTGGAGCTTTCTTCCTGTTAACAGGGAGTTTTTCCTCTCTGCCGCTGCAGGTGTGCTGCTCAGGATGGGAGACTGTGATGAAATGATTCAACACGTCTTCTTTAGATTTATTGTTTTTTGTGTGCAGTGCCATGAGACGATGCTTGTTGTGACTAAATTGAATTGATTTCTGGAGGCAGTAATCACAGATATAAAAGCATATTCAGTGTATGGAACAAAAAGGCACACAGCTTATTTTCAACATTGCTTATTGTTGTAACAGTACATCAATGTAGTTTTATTCTGACAAGTGGTGATGTTTTAAGATTGGATTACTGGCCATTGTAAAAGAAACATGTTTCATTTATTTCCATAACCTTAAGGCACACCTTTATTACACTCTACAGCTCTGCAGTGTTTAATCCCAGAGTCTGAATCAACTCATTACAGCAATATTTCCAGACTTCATTTTGATCATCAGTTACTTGAAACTCAAACCATCAGAAACATCAAAAAAGTGGGGAAAAAACATCCTTTCTTCTTTGCTTCGAAAGCTAATTGTGACGACGGCACTTGTGAGAGAAACTGGACCGATGAGAAGAGGAGCAAAACATTTTGGGTGTGGCACGCCTCATTTGATAAGAGCATCCCGAACCTGCACACTTCCATCCTCCATGCCGAAATAAGCTCGTTCAGCCATGTTCACAAAGAGCCCCGTCTCTACCACACCTAAACACAACACGGATATTATCAGAAGACTTTTCTCCCACATTATATACAGCAGTAACTTAACATGACAAAAACACACTCCTGTCAAACAACCGCTCCTCACCAGGAATCATCTTGATGGCAGTGTTGACCTCCTTCCAGTTCTGCGCCTGTTCAAACTTCCAGTCCAGGATGAAATTGCTGTTGTCAGTGACTACAGGACCCTGAGAGTCAGAAAACACACAACATGGTTCACTGCCAAGCCTTTCACTTAGTGTTGCATCAGTAGCAAATGTGCCGACAACAGTTCTAGTGAACCAGGTGAATAAATCTGGTACAGTAATCCTAGAGTCACAGCACGAAAACCAGACCAACCAGTGTGTTTGCAGGAAAGTTTAAAACAGGTGACCACTTTTCAAAATGATTTCTAACATCACTATGATGCAGGAATGTAATAATTCACTCAAACCCCGATTATTGACTTTAAGTTCACAATCACAATTGTAGCCATAACTTCCATATACATTTATCATAAATCCGTTTGAGACCAAAAGCAATTAAGTATCAAACTGAATTTGTCTTAAAGACATAACCTACTGTTCTTGGAACGTTACGTCGGTCACTAAACTGTTTCCTGGGGGAACTTTATCCTCGCTGCGCCACTGAAGGGTTAAAAAGAGTGGCACAGGGCAAGCTGGTGTCATCGTGGGAGGTGTTGAACAAGGTAGAGGTGGACAAAGAAAGTATGAAAAAAGAAGCTGGGAGAGATGTAACAGTTGAGGGTGATGCCCAAGAAGAACTTGTGCCTAAATAGAGGGCGGGCTTTCTGCTGTGCGGAAGTACTTCGGCTCAAACGAAGCTGGTATTCTGCAAACTTTGTTGAGTTGAAGTTGTTTCCACATGGTCCTGTTACACACCATGGAAAAGTAAGGTTTAAGAGCCATGATCAAATGCTGGATAGCAGCTCTGTGATGCAAATATAACATAAGTCACAAATATTTTTGGCCAAATATCCCTGCATTGTAGCAAGATCACAGTGCAAATGTTCACACGGCAAGATTTTAAAACTGTTGGACCAAGACAATCAAACACGTTGAATGTTCTTCCAAGCGACTAGATCAGGGCTATTCAACTAAATTGCTCCGGGGGCCAACAACTGAGGGGCCGAACATCCAGCAATTAAAGTTATTATGTAAATAAACCAAGTATTAAAAAGATCTGTTACCTTTGAAT
>JAUBOC010000002.1:457722-469491 GCA_032275365.1 Anablepsoides cearensis
GCACACCCCCAGCCAACCACCCGACGGACTCCGGCAGCCCCCCCGGCCAGCGGGCCAACCACTGCAACCAGGGGCCATGCGCCGGGAATCCAAACAACCCCGGGGAAGCCGAGTGCCAGCCCCGGCCCCGGCACCGCCCAGGCCCCCATCAGACGGTCTGCCCCCCCGATGGACCCCATCCCCAAATGGCAGTCAGGGAACAGGGGAGTGAAAAAGACCCCCGCACATACACACCTGATTCACTGTTAGTTGCAGTTTTCCACAGACTGATGAGCTCCTGGTCCTTTTACTGACCTGTTACCATTTAACTGAATTATAGAATTTTCCTCTAGTTGTTTCTATTGAAATACTTTTACTGCTTTTGTTGCCCATTTTCCAACATTTTGAAATGTTTTGCTGCCATCAAATAAATTCACAATGAAATGTGTGTAAAAATGTGTTTACTATGTTTCATTGTGAATAAAATAGATTCTAAGATTTGCTAATTATATAATTCTGTTTTTATTTACATTTTACACCTTCCCAACTTCTATTTTGAATTGTGGGTAGTATATAGGCTTATAAAAGTTTCAGGTGGTGTCATATGTTTTGTTATGTCAATGTCAACTTTATTTATAAAGCACTTAAAAACAGCAATCAACTGCACCAAAGTGCTGTACAGCATTCATAATAAAACTGATAAAAACATATGGAAGTAAAACAATAAATTTAACAGACAAGACACCTAATAGGTCCTTTCCATTCAGTAACTGACCAACAGGACATTGTTTTGTATTGTTTATTTCAAAAAGTTTGGTTGATGGGTTGCCATAAATAAACTGAGGCAGTAATGCAGGACTCTTCAAATTAAAATAAACACAAGTGGTTTGCATGTAAGGAAGTGTTAATCAGATTCAAGATTCTTCTGAGAAGCTCATTTGGAAAGAAAAGCTGAGCCCTTAAAGAGCAACCTTTCTCTCTGTTCCCTGTCTCACTTCATGACTATGAAAAAGGCATCTGAGGGTCAGTAGTCAATGGATTCCTGGTCTGGCTCTAATACACAAGAGCTGCTGGGTTGTTTTTTCAAGTTTCACTCTGAAAGTGTTGCTTTCATTTGTAGAAAGGGCTTGGCCCAAAACTTGTAAGTAAAATATTCTGACAGGCAGTTGGAAAGAACTTGAAAGAAAATAACACGATTTAAAACGCATATTTAGAGTAAAATTAAGACTCATGAGCTTCTGATTATTATTATTATTTGTATGGTCCTCAAAACAAACTCAAACTCTGAAAAAAATGACAAAAATTCCAAAAGTCTTCCAGAGTCAAAGAAAAAACTCTCAACAAACGAAACATTGTTTACTAATCACCACCAATGGCAAAAAGGCAATAATCTATTTGCCAGTGTGTGTGTGTGTGTGTGTGTGTGTGTGTGTGTGTGTGTGCATGAATGGTCATTTCTCTGTAGTGTAAGCAAGATATCTCATGAACACAAAAAGTACAAATACTTTATCACTGTAAGTGCAAATTTTGGTTATCCGTACATTACTTAAGTATATTTTCAGTCGACGTTTTACTTTTTACTTTGACTCCTTACATTTAAAAAAAGGATGATGTGAAAATTGTTTTTCCTGGTTATTGTTAAAAAAACATATCTACATATATCCTGGATAAAGTGAATTTAACTATTCCATTCAGAAAGTGTAACTCGTATATTCATTCATTACACACAGACTGATATATTGCAAATGTTATTTATTTTAATTTTGATTAACTGACAACCAATGAAAACCCCAAATTCATTATCTCAGAAAAATAGAATATTGCGAAAAGGTTCAATATTGAAAACACCTGGTGCCACACTGTAATCAGCTAATTAACTCTAAACACCTGCAAAGGCCATGGTCTCTCAGTTTATTAGGCTACACAATCACGGGGAAGACTGCTGACTTGACAGTTGTCCAACAGACAACCATTGACACTTTGCACAAGGAGGGCAAGACACAAAAGTTCATTGCTAAAGAGGCTGGCTGTTCAGCTATGTGTCCAAGCACATTAATAGAGAGGTGAAGGGAGGGAAACGATGTGATAGAAACAAGTGTACAAACAATAGGGATAACAGCATTCTGGAGAGGACTGTGAAACAATTCATTCATCAATGTGTGGGAGATTCACAAACAGTGGACTGCAGCAGTAGTCAGAGCTTCAAGGACCACCACACAGAGGTATGAAGACATGGGTTTCAGCTGTCCGGTCCTGAAGCGAAGCCACTCTTGAACAAGAGACAGTCAGAAGTGTGTCACCTGGGCTAAAGACAAAAAGGACTGGACTGCTGCTGAGTGGTCCAATATGCTCTCTGATTAAAGTAAATTTTGCATTTTCTTTGGAAATCAAGGTCCCAGAGTCTGGAGGAAGAGAAGAGAGGCACAAAATGCATGTTGCTTGAGGTCCAGAGTAAAGTTTCCAAAGTGGTTTGGTGGGTGTCATGTGATCTGCTGGTGTTGGTCCACTGTTCTCTGAGGTCAATGCAGCCATATACCAGGACATTTTAGAGCACTTTGTGCTTCCTGCTGCTGACCAACATTATGGAGATGCAAATTTAATTTTCCAACAGGACCTGGCTCCTGGATTTGGACTTGGATTGTTACGGGAAAAATGTTCTGCTTGATGTTCAAAACGTCTGAAAAGGCATAAACTGATCTTAACAATTTAATTTTATTATTATTATAATAATAATAATAATAATAATAATAATAATAATAATAATAATAATAATAATAATAATAATACCTTGGGAGTTTTTCTTCTTGTAAACCCTCAAATTCAGAGGATTAGGGAAATATCTTTTATTTTTCAGATTTGTGATTTTTCTTTTCACGAGTATTCTAAAGGAGATGGGGGGGGGGGGGAATAAAGATTCTGGCTCTAATTTTAAAGTCAGACTTTTGACTTAATTCGAAAATTCGGAGATTATACTTGTCTATAGCCTTTTTTCTGTCTTTTATTTTTCAACTAAGGGAACCTGTCAGGACTGAGATTTGGGGGTTTTGGACAGGTCCTGGAGTGGGTGGTCCGGTCGCAGGAGCATCAGAAGACCCACCCATCATTGTCGAAGCCCGGGTGGAGAGCGTCTGTGTTTGCGCTCTTCATTAGACGCTGTGGTGCGACTCGGACAGGGCAAATAAAGGCCGCGGCACCGCTCCGGTCTTTAAATGGGTTTTAACACTTACTTAAAGCTGAACAGACGCGCTCTGCCGCCTCCAAATGACGGGAATGAGCAGCCCGGGACGTTTGCAGAGCTGGTAATAAACCGAGCTGATAGGGGAGAAAGTATCCGATTGATAAAACCGCCTCGAGCCCTGAAATAAAACACAAAAAAGGTCATTTGGACATGAAAACGCTGCGCCTCAGAGGACAGATTAAAACCAGCAGCAGCGCACCTGAGCTGCTGGGTTTAACACCTCAGTCTGAAAAAGCCACACTGCTGCTGCTAAAACACACACTTTAAAACACAAAAAAGGTTCACCTGAAAATCACCCTGAAGCTTGAAGGGATGCTTATCACCCGCCACCTGTTTTGGTCAACCTCATGATGGATGTCCCACTGAGGCTTACTTTCAGCTGCTACCACGTCAAGTTTTAACTTAGTATGAGTAGAGTAGGCTGGGTTGTAGCCATTTTTGTGTTTTCTAAGTTGAGTTGGCTGTGGCGGCCATCTTGAATTGGATTGGCTCCAAAAGTTAATCAGGTGTAGATGAATGTTAGGGGACAACTTCATGAAATTTTTTATTTAAATCTGTCCAGCGGTTCGTAAGATATTTTGCTAACAGACAAACAAAGTTGATTTGTAAAGCTTAAACCACATATCTTTCATATTGAGAAAAAAAATTATGTGTTGTGATTGACACTCTGCTACAAACAAATCAACTTTAACCTAAATATCTGTAAACACACCATTTTGGTTCACATAAATGTGATTTGCGTGAAAGACCGTAGGAGTAAGACGGTTTAAAACATCAAGGCCTTCTCAGAGGTCATGATTACATTTGGACCTAAGATCCATGCAAGAATTTGTTGCCCAGACTTTGGGTGCCTCCTCCCCTCCTCACCCTACCCCCCACTGCACTCTTCAAAAGAACCTCGTCATTCAAAGTGGAGGCCCGTGGATGTGTGTGTGTGTGTGTGATGGGTGGAGGGGTGGGGTGGGGAGCTTGTACAATTCCACCAATTAATTGGATACGTTGTCGGGATGTTGGTTTCTCTCATCTGCTACTTAGAAAGACAAAGGCTCTGCAGGGGGGGAGGGGGGGCTTGTTCACGCCACCTTGTGCTGTCGGAGTATAAATGAGGCCCTACTGTGCAGCAGGGACCCCCATTCCTCGTGCCTGGAGCAACAAGTCACTTCATACAGAAAGAAGATCCGTTTTTGCAACATGCAGACGCCGAGCAGAGACGTGGGAATTTACGGATACGCCGTGCGTAATTACGCACCGGCGTCGCCGCGCGGGCCGTGCGCAAAGCCTCCATCCAACGGGAAGTCCTTCACTATTGAGGCTTTGCTCGCCAAGCCGGAGGAGAAAAGCACGACGAGTGCCCCCACACAGAGCGGGGTCAAAGCGGCTGCGTCCGCGCTGCCCCTCGCTGCTTTACCCATGGTGCCCGTGGCGTGCCTCTGCTCACCCGCCGTGTTCCACCCGCAGCCCGGGTACCCCCTCTACTGCTGCCCGCCGCTCACCTACCACTCATCCTGCAGAGACGCATTTTACGCACAAGGTAGGAGCTTTAAACAGAACGTGACAGCCGAACCCAAACGAGACGCTTAGCGCTGAGAATAAATCTATTGTCTGTTTCATTTCTGCAGCAGCCGCGTCCAAAGTGAGCGCAGGGCTTCACGCGTTCAAAACTAAAGGAGGTAAATCGAAACGGATGCGGACCAGCTTCACCAGCGAGCAGCTGTCCCGGCTGGAGAAGGAGTTCGCCCGGCAGCAGTACATGGTGGGGTCGGAGAGGTTCCTCCTGGCCTCCGCTCTGCAGCTGACAGAAGCTCAGGTGGGAACTTATTGCTCAGAAAATGATATTTAGATTAAAAAAATATATTTATTCACGTTTCTAAAGCGCTCTGTTATTATCGTTTCCCTCTCCAGGTCAAAGTCTGGTTCCAGAATCGACGCATCAAGTGGCGCAAACAGAGTTTGGAGCAGCAGCAGGCCAAACTGGCCAAACTGGGTCTGGCCGCTCCCCCCAAAAGTCCCGGATCTCAGGGCCACGGTGAGGACGAGGAGTTCTCTGACTCAGATGTGGACATCGATGACTCCACGGACCAGGGCTAACCCAACCCAACGGCTGGACTTCTAAACAAAAACAAAAAACTGTACAGACTTCTGAGAAAGGAGGCGTCTCCAACTATTTAATAGATTTATAGCTATATATTTAATTTTTTACGTTTATGAGTTCATGTATTGCGTTATATCTGACACATCATAAATATATTTTATGACACTGAAGGCAACTTAGTTGTGTTTATTCATCATCATGGATACTGTCATACTTCCTTTTCAAAAACTCTACATTGAAAGCATAATGACCAAATTTTAAAGTTAGAGACAAGGACAATATTTTCACTTTAGCTCCCGATGTTGGTTTGGTTACTTTTTCTATAACTTGCTGTATAGTGGTACAAAACATATACTGTATCATGCACACACAAATGTAACAAATAACACATCAGCAAAAAGAACCATTCACATATAATAATGCTCAAAGCAAAGTAGGACACTGAAAAGGGAAGTAAAACTGAAAATAGACTAATATAAATAATATGTTGAAATAATAATAATGATAAAATTCCATTAGATAAAATCCATTATGAAGCACAGGGAGCATTGATGTCCCTTCACTTTGTTCATCTCAATAACAGCTGTTTTTAAAACACCTTGTCCTACATTTGGGACTAAAACCCTCTAGCTGGAGGAAAGAAGCAGAAACTCACTGTGGGAAATCCTCTTTTAAAACAGTAGAGGCTATCTGCTGTACACGCTGACTAGATAAATGTTATTTTGTCATTCAGGTGAAGAAAAATGAAAACAGAAAATGAAGACATATTCCTAGAATAGAATAGAATAGAATAGAAATAGCCTTACTTATTTTATTTTCTAATAGATTAAATTGATTTTTTTTTATTTGCTCAAAGAAAACCAATATTTTTACATTTTTTCTGTAAGATGACTTTGCATCTACCTCATCATGTCTTGAGTTTAAGGTTTTAACTATCAGTTTTTTTTTTCATTAAGAACATTAACACACAGCTCTGAAGTGATCACTGAACTCTCTTCATCAGCCCTCGATGCCCTCAAAATAAAATAATAATAGTAATATTGAGAGGAAAAAAACAATACAAACAGAATATTATTTGATGAATGAAAATAAAATCTAAGTGAATCATCTTAGATGTTTGCTGTATGCGTTTAAACTTCTTTTTTTGGCAGTTTTAAGGTTCTTGAATCAGATTAAAAAGAATTTTGTCACATGCAGGTTTATGTCTGATATATACCACAATATCAGGAAGACATTTTTAACCAAATATGCTACTACAACTAAGAAATATGTGTGGAAAGGTTTTTCACATAATTTATCAAAAATAGAATTTTCCAATTCAACATAGGGTTCTTTGATGACCTTTAGAAATAGAAATACTTGTTAGTATTATCACGTTTTACAAAACCTGTTGTGTCGCCAGCCTTAAAAGACGACACAATGTTTGTCAACAAATTGTTGGATAAATTTAAAGGAAACTTTCAGAAAGTGATCTCAGAATGTAAATCTAAAAGTAACTTTTGTAGTCAATTCAAGATTGCCATGACAAAGGGACATTAAAAATCACAAAACTGACCATAAAAACTACTATTTACAGAAACTGAACTGAAATCAGGGGTGGTAACAGAGTTGTACTTCACGTAGGAACAGATCACATCCTGCAATGTCCTGTATGATTGTGCACAATTCTATTTTCATGGTTTGACCAAGATGTCTACAAGTTCATCATAATCTTGGTTAAAACTTTGACCTGAAAGAAAGGATGTGAGTCATTTCAGCCTATTCCTTCAAGGAATAGGTTTTTTTATAACAATTAAAGCACCATGGTAAACATTCACATGGCAATCATTTTCACAAAAATCTTTGAACATATCTGGAAAGATGCTTTTATTACAGAAAATGTGCTGAAACCCTGATTAAAGTTAAAACAAAAACACAGAGCACAAGTAGCTTCAGCAGCTCTGATTAAACAAATAAAAAAATAATAAATAGTAATAAATAGTAAACATAATTTAACATTTGCAGAAATAATAATCCCTCCATCATCTTCACTTTAAAATCTCTTCATTATGATCTCTGCTGCAGATCTTTACTACTCCAATCGTTTTGTGTTACGTCCACAGCTGATTTGATCTGATGTAAACTCTGGGACAAAGTCAGACCCCCCCCCCCCCCCCCCCACCACCACCACCCACACACACACACACACACACCCTTCTTTAGGCTGAATAAATAAATAACCATCTGAGGGATTAGTTGGGATATATGTAACCCGGGGTGGTAGGGGTCACTCTGTCTCCCAGCTATAGACAGCTATGGTCTCGCTGTTTAATCTGGTTAAATGGTCAATATGCCTGTTCTCACTGCATCTCCATAGAGAGGGCTTCCACATGCCCACCCCTTGCCAGCAGGGGGTCTGCTCTTGGCTATGTGGAGACTGCGGGCTGCCTGGCAGACAGGAGGGAGGACAGGGTTCACATGAGGACCTGTGGATAACTTTTGATGACTATTTGATAAAGAATCATGTCAAAAGTAACTTGACAGTCCCTTTCAGTGGACCCCCCTCCCTCCCTAGCCCCGCCGTCTCCTGATGTTCCTCCACAGAGCAGCTGAAGGAGCAGGATTCATGTTAAAACCCTGGCAGCTCTTTCTGATGTGATCACCCTGGTATTAGACTCAAAATCCAGCCCCCCCACCCCCCCCTCGTTTTTTCTTCTTCTTACAGTCCAACATAATCCCATTGAGGGACCAAAGGAAGCAGCCAGAGGCCTGGGAACAAACCAGGAGAGTCCTGTGAAGGGGAGGCGGGGGTCACCAAGCTCATCGTCTCAATTAGCACGGGGCACCTTAGCGGCTGGAAACACGCCGCGTTCTTTCAGGTTCTCTGCAGGGTCTGAGGGGAAGCTGCTTATGAAAGGAAACTGTCACGTCTTCATTTGTCTCTTGACTCGTTCCTCTGAGACGGTTCAGATTAGCCCGCCGCACCATTAGAGACTTTTTATTCATCCTTGTCCTGTTCTGGCTGTGTTGTGTTTGAGGCTTCAGAATCAGAATCCCTTTTATTGTCATTATATCGTGAAACCACCACTAAAGTATGAGCCTAGCTACTGCAAGGTGTTTACAATAAAAACATGTCTCCTCTTCCAATTGTACTGTTTACAAAAAAAGTACTAATAATAAATTTTGATGTTGTTTTGGTAAATGGTAAATGGCTTGAACGTATATAGCGCTTTATCAAGTCCCAGACTCCAAAGCACTTCACATGTCAACCATTCACACACTGATGATGGTGAGCTACTGTAGTCACTGCTCTGGTATGGCACGGTATGAGGGCCAAAATTAAGACTATTGCGCAGTGGTTGCTACATCCTTGTAGCAGGAGGCTATAGGTATTCCTAAGCCAGCTATTGATCTGATTAATGATAGACTGGCACTGGCAAATGAGAAGGAGACTATGGCTGTGTCTCAATTTATGGGCCACATCCTTCGCAGTCCGGGTAGGCTGCATAAAACAGCTGTGAAATGAGACGGTCTAGCCTTCGCTTGATGTAAATTTGCGTGACCATGCACTACCCAGTTACCGTGATCGGTTTCATATCAAACTTAAAATGCGTTAGGACGTGTATTTACACATCCTTTCAATGGAAGAATAACTTCACAATTAAAACCTTATGTGTAAATAAATAGAAAAAACGTTAATAATTTGAATTTAGCTCCAGTATCAGAACTTTTAGTTGCTTTTTTTGTTGAATATCTTATGCATGAATTTCATTGGATAAGTTGCTAAGCTTAAATTAAAAAAAAATCTTTGGTCCGTGATGAATTTCTAAACTACGCTGACTTGGTGAAAAAAAAAAAAACATGCCACCGTCTTGTTTCTTTGTTTAGTTTGCTGTCTGCGCATTGACATCCTCGGCCAGGAAGGATACTCTGATGCATCCTTGGTTTTCGAGATTTTGTTGGCCGCATTCCTCGGCCGCTTAAGGAGCTTAAGGGACAGCACTCGGCGCGGGGCAGTGACGTATGCAGCCGACAAATGTGCCCTCAGGAGAATACAGAATTGAGACACATCCCATTCATTTGCATTAGCATCGGAGAGGCTAGCGACTAGCATGCCTACATAAAACATAATACTGTCAAACAGACAGCTTTAGTTACCACCTGCATTAGCAGCTGTGTTTGCCCTTGTCTACTGGTCGACAACAGAATCAAGTTGGGGCTTTTTACAGTTTTGGACAGGGTAATTAATTAGACTTCACAACTGAGTTATAATTTATAATGTCATATACAGATATTTCCGGTGGTAACTAAAGCTGTCTGATTCATAGTAATTTGTAATGTAGCCTAATATAATTTAATGTTTAATTTTATGCTTGACGTCATGTTGAACAGTAAATTCTAAGTGCGTCGCTTTTAGGTGTTGTATGTCAACCATTTCTGTTGAGAAAGTTTTATTCAAAAAAGTTTGTGTCTCATAGGCATGCTAGTTGCTAGCCTCTCCAGTGCTAATGCAAATGAATAGTCTCCTTCTTATTTGCCAGTACCAGCCTATCAGTTACCCCCGGACCCTATGACCACCAGCAGCAGGCAAGATGGGTGAAGTGTCTTGCTCAAGGACACAATAACTAAGACAGATGGAACGGGAGATTGAACTGGCAACCCTTACAGGTTGACTCCTCTAACCACAGTCACATTCAGGACTCTATGTCAGATTTGCACACTTTTCATCAGGGATTAAAAAACTAAAACAAATTGGAGCCAATACCATCACATTAGGGTTGTCCTGAGACCATTTTTCCTCTCAAATTGAGTACAAGTACCAGTACTCCAGTTTAAATACTCACTGATACTGAGTAAGAACCCAAATATTACAGTGATGATAAAAACTTTTAAGGCCTTGAAGTTCATGATTCAAAAACAATAACAAAACGTCTTGAATGAAGCTTCAGGTTTATCTTTAGCCTCAGTTTAAAATCAGAATTAGTTCCTAAATTTTCACAAACCTATAGAAAACTTCAGTGTTTAATTAGCTCATGACATTAAACACTGAAAACTAAATAAAACAAAACAAAAAAAAGGCATGAACATCTGGAACTAACTGATGTTAAACGCAGTAAATGAAGCTGATTAGGTGTCATTTCACCATCTTTACTCAGGTTAATTGGTCACACAAGCTCAGACATGTTCTTGTTTTTTGTTGTCAAATTGTAATGCAGCTCATGAAGGTGTGAAAATTCTCATGGAGAGCTAAAACCTCCTGCTCAAACAGCCGTTTCAATCCGACCACTGTGCCTTTCGGGGTGATTGTAAAGGAGGGAGGGGGAAAAAAATCCCACTTAGCATTTTATTTGCAGAGGTGAAGGCCACTATAGTCCATCTAGTCGTCATTAGCTTTCATTACGGGCGTTTGAAGTCGGGCCCTCTCTTTGTTTGCTTCTGAAAAGGGCCACATGTGAGACTCACAATGACAAGAGCAGCTCCCCGAAACCGTGGAGCTCAGAGTTCTTTTCACTTCTCAGGAAGCGGCTGAACCTGTTCACATCTACAGAACACAATGACTCCAGACCTGACAGAGAAAAAAAACTGTTTTATCAATGAGCCACTTTAACTCAACCTAAACAAGATGCTTACAAATACAGAATTAATTAAAACCCTACTTCTACACTGAATGCAAGTTACTACCTTTCATGCCAGAGTTTTTTTTACCTAAATCATCCTATGTTTTGGTAAAACCTTGAAGAATAATAGTATGGGTAATCTCACCAGCACTCAGAGCATGTTAAAATTTCAACTCAATATCTGTATAAAACTGACTGATTTATAGACATTTTGTGTTGACTAATGTTAATGAGCATTGGTCTTGAAATAGATTGACTCATAAGTTTATCACTTATGAGTATATACACTCTGCAAAAGTTTCAATAAAATTCATATGGTTCATAAGTTATTTTATTTTGATTTTACTCCTACATTTAATAAAACATTATAATAGGGATTAATCTCAGCTACCAATTTAAGTCATCTATGTGTTAAAAGCATGTTGTGATTATTAGTTTGAGTTAGCTGTGGCAGCCATCTTTTATCGGATTTACTCCAAAAGTAAATCAGTTGTAGGTGAAAAGCCGATTATCACTTTCTGCAAGTTTCATTATAATCCGCCCAGTTATTCACGAGATATTTTGCTAACGGTTTGTCGGAGTTGTGATTAAAGCGGTGAGAGCAGCCGGTGAGCGCGCGGAGCACAGGTGGCTGAACGACCCCACTTCTCACGCGGGTGACACAAACGCAGCGACGTGCTACTTTTCCCATCTCGTTACAGCGGAGAGAAATTTTCCAAGTGTTTAAGTGGAACAGATTAGTTGAACACACATCACTAATGCTGAACAAAATGGCCAATTAGTTTATTAATGAGAGAGAGAGAGAGAGAGAGAGAGAGAGAGAGAGAGAGAGAGAGAGAGAGAGAGAGAGAGAGAGAGAGAGA
>JAUBOC010000002.1:472244-482518 GCA_032275365.1 Anablepsoides cearensis
AGCTCATTTAATGCAACTTTCAAGGGTTTACAGAGAAAAAGAAACAGAGAAAACATCCAGTGAGTGTCAGTTCTGTGGGCGCAAATGCCTTGTTGATGCCAGAGGTCAGAGGAGAATGGCCAGACTGGTTAGAGCTAAAAGAACAGTAACAGTAACTCAAATAATCACTCGTTACAACAGAGGTCTGCAGAAGAGCATCTCTGAACACACAACACATCAAACTTTGAGGCGGATGGACTACAGCAGCAGAAGACCACACCGGGTGCCACTCCTTTCAGCTAAGAACAAGAAACTGAGGCTACAGTTCACACAGGCTCACCAAAACTGGACAATAGATGATTGGAGAAACGTTGACTGGTCTGATGAGTAATGGTAATGGTAAATCCAGTAATGGTAAATCCAGACTCTTGCCCGTTTAGCGTTAGCCGTTAGCTTCACCAGCCGATCCCACGGTCACGTGGTTTTTGCGCACTCTAGCTATTCTATATAAACTCCTTGATCATAACTTATCACGTGTGTGTGTGTGCGTGCATGTGTGTGTGTGCCATCTGTTCCATTGTTGACGAATAAATGCAAACACAATTCACAATTCAAATAATGTAAATGGCCTTCATCTTGGCTGTCCCCGGCTCAGGTCACTGCTGTCCTAGTTGTGTAAAATAGGATTGCAAGTTAATAAAAACACATGAATTTGTGGGTCATGTCAATCGAGAGGCCACCACCCAGCAAAACTCAAGTTTTTCCCTCATGCATTTAAAAAAACATTTCAAGTTTGTGTTACTGTAACTCAGTCTGAAAGAGGAAGTCATCCTACAAACATACACACCCACATGCTCACACACTCACCAGGATGCTTTTCTTAGACAAACAACCAAAAAAAAGCCTTGGTGAGCATCTTGTCAAGTCTCAGTGTGGCGCATTCCTCAGACATCCCATGATGTCGCTGCGTTTTGATTGGACTTGTTACTGTAGGACAAACTGAGACAGAAGTTATTCTCCACTGCCTCCCTGTAAACTTTTGGATTTTTACAGTGCAGTCTAAGGTAAGGAGCAAGGCTCATGCAGGCGCGGAGGATTACATATGGAGGAATTAAGAATAAAAACAAAGGAAGGAGGTGAAGAAAACCATCCTCTCCAGACAACAGACAGCCTTAAATTCATCACTCCACTGTGGCTATTTTCAGAGCTTGAAAAAATTAAAACTTGTCGCCTGTTTTTGCATCTTCTCCTTCCTGCTACATGTATTTCCAGTCAGCTGGTGTGGGTGTAAAGAAGGGCTGTTTACTTCTTCCGTGGTATTATTTATATCGGCACCGCCCCCACCTCTCTTCTCTGACAGGAGCACAATCCAGTCCACCCGCCAACCCCTCCTCTCTCACACACACCTCCAGCTTCCACCGTTAGCTTCTGTCCCCTCGATGACCCTGTCCTGTCACAGCCAGGATGAGCCCGTGTACAAGAAGCAGCTAACAACATGTCGCTGCCTTTTTTTTTCATAAAAAGGCAGGTAATTATGTTTTTGCCTGAAATCAAAATCTGTCATAAAGAATCTAAACAACACCAAACTGCATACAATTTAGTCTGTTTTATAAATATTTACCTCAAATCTTTTATTGTGGCTAATGAGATTACTCAAAATCAGCAGGTTATTATGTATTTTCACTTAGTTCAATTCTATATCACAATCAAGTACAGTAGCTACCTTTAGTTGTTTGTTATGATAATGCTGTATATATCAAAAGAAATTTGACTTTGCCTCATTGTCTAAACACTTTGAAATAGGCGTCTCTTTAAGACCCTTCTACCATTTCAGACAGTCCCACTTCAGCAGGTCTTGACAAGAATGCTTCATGCTGTTCACAGCCTTTCATAGGAGTGTTGTATTTTGTTGTAAAAAGAGAAGCAACATTATATATCCATTTTGGAAAATGGATATACTGTATTTGAGCCTTATTCAACCAATCCCACATCCGACCCAGAAAGAAGGTTTTCTGAAAAACCAACACATTCTCAGTCCCAACTCGTCACATATTGACGCTTTTTCAAGGTTCCCTCTGCGTCTCATTTTGACGCGCCAGGTTACCCCTTCGCGTCAGTTATTGATGCACCAGGCATTTCCGGGTTCCCTTGACGTCCGGTTTTGACACGTCGGGACGCAAATTATAGGGGTCTTTGAGTTTGGGGTCTGTGGTTAATATTAGGGATCAGGGTTCATGGTTAATCTTAGATAGTGGGGTCAGGGATAGGCTGTCTAGGGCGAATATTAGGTAATTTTAGGCTTTTGGACACATAGTTGACGTGAATTTCCTACAATTTCAAAAAATGGTTAATATTAGGGATCAGGGTTGATGGTTAATTTTAGGTAATAGTGTCAGGGACAGAATGTCTAAAGCGAATAAAGGTAATTTTGGGCTTTGGGACGGTTACATTTGTGCATTTTATACACTTTCTGAAATTATGAAAACGAATTCCGCCCCAACTCGTCAATAACTGACGCGAGGGGGTTACCCGTTGCGTCAAAAACGGACGCAGAGGGAACCTTGGAAAAGCGTCAGTATGTGACGAGTTGGGAGTGAGAATGGGCTGGAAAAACAGTAGCAAGTACAGAGAATTTTACAAGATGTTTCAGCTTGGTACAATACCTCCCAGTCATCCATGTACATCCATGTTAAGTTACTTTTGGTGAGGAAAATATAAATATAGATGATTATGAAGCTACTGTATGTTTTGCAATGAAATCAGGAACACCCCATACATTTTAAAATACATTTTGCTAGTCTTGTGGAGCTGTATGGGGGAGGTGTGGAGGGAGGTGGGCTTTGTGTGGTGGGAGCTCAGCTGCAGACTGAGCTCCAGGGAGGAGCTTTGTATAAATAGGTGGTGCTTTGTATGCGGAAGCATTTAAGCAGCTCCACCTGGCCACAGGAGGTTCAAGGATTTCTCAAACATGCATGAATGAGTCAAAGCGACACTCTGGGTATGTGTTTGATAAGGGATGACATTATAACATGAATTACAGCTCAAAAAAGTTGATTTTGCATAATACCCTCTTTAAATAGTTAAAAGCCAAATTTCAAATAAAGAACAATCAGTTTGTCTTTTAGCAAAATATCTTATGAACCATTAGGCTAATTTCAATGAAACATTCTGAAAATGATAAATTGATGTTGATTAACGTTTAGAGCCAACACAGCTCAATATGCCCACCACAGCTCTTACTCTGGAGAAAACAGAGCCAATTTAACAGATATTAAGCTAAAACTTGATATGGCAGTAGCTGAGTGTCATTCACGACACATAGTACCTTCAAGGAATGCTAGAACTTTAATTTCATTAAATACCAGCTTTACCGCTCCACATTTTATTTTGCTTTAAAAGATGTGTGATATTTTGTTTTTAAAGTGCTGCAAAAACAGAAGCTACACTTGGACAAGTCCGAATCAAAGGCAGGAGGTTTGTTGCAGTGACTTTAAAATATAGTGCAAAATTCAATGATGTAAAAGTAAAGTTTCTGGTAGGAACTGTGATGCAAAGTGATGGAAGTGAATGATGTTCAGAACAGCACCAAGTTCTCCGCAAGGACAACCGTCAATCCCATGACTCCCTGGTGTGACAACCCCCATTATCAGTCCGCTTAAACCCCCTATCCATACCTCAACACACACACGCACACACACACACATACATACATACAAACTGTATATGCTCACACACAAAGCCCCTCCAGGCAGTGGAAGGTCATGCGGCTCTGTGCCAGCTGCCAGTGGCACGTAGGAGACACCCAGCAGAGACAAACTGGGATGCACGTCATGCACTCGTGTGAGCACGTGTGCTCATAGAGAATTAACAAATGTGACAGGGCGAAGGGCTTGGATGGGGGCTGGGATTGTGGAAAGTGGAGAAAGGGTGACACAAAGGAGGAGGACGAGGAGTGATTTGGCGCAGTCTGGTTTTGCGAGTTAAACCGAGGCATGTTTTTACCTCGGCGGCTGCCTTCACACTAATGATGCAGTCTCCCTGCCTTCCCGCCTGCCAGTCGTTCTCTGTCACTGCTGTCCTTATCAGACTGGAACTCCACTTTGCTACGCCCACCGAGGCTAGTTTAGAGGAACCAGAAAGCTGTTACTCACATAGCTAGCTGCTCTGTGCTGACTACGTCCTGTTGTCTCCATCTGAGGAAGAGAAAGCGTGGCAGAGAGACGGAGGTGATGGCAGGGTGGAGCGTGCTGGATAATGGATGATGGAAAGTGTGCAGGCCAGAGTGTAACCACATATGTCAGCAGGTCTCTTTTGGGTTGGGCCTAGAGTTGTTAGTGGTTCCCACCTAAAACCTACGGAGGAAGAAAACTCCAAGCCGTTTTTCCTCAGCGATCACTCAGCAGTAATGAGGATGTATCAGTGGTGACATTTACAGGGTTTGCTTGCTCTGCATCAGTGAAACGCATTCCAGATGAAAAATTTTGATATTGTGAAGCAAAACTGAAAACTTTCACTGCAGCACGGTGTCTACAGGTCCTCCTACTTTATATTTTTCTTTATAAAATATATTTTTATTGCTGTTCATTTAATCATAATAAGCTATTCTTAAACGAGAAAGAACTAAACTTATGATATTTTCTGGTAATTGGATCTACAATAACGTAAATTACCCATAAATGCAGTTGAAATCAAAAGAGTTTATGAAACCATATTTTAGGTATAATTCTGGAAAACAAATTTAGTTGGAAGCCTCAAACTGAATATATTAGAAATAAAATGGCAAAAAATTTTGGAATACTGTTTAATACTGCATATAGCGGTAGCATACATGACCCCCAGATACAGTATATGCAAAGCACCAATGCACCAGAACTCAGAACTCACCAGAACAAATTTATTATTTTGGCTGAATGGAGGGCCCAATGGATAACCCTTCATAAACAATGCAAAAACAATATGACGAATCTACTAAATGTATTTGATTTAATAAAGATCTAATAAATGTGATCTAATAAATTGATTATGCCCTGTTTGTCATATTGCTCAAAAAGATGGGAAAATGCAAATGAAACAACTATTGACATATTAGTTAGGTGACACATAAACTATTAGGCTTATTAATAAAGTGGGATAATATGAACCATCCAATAAACTTTTTATTCAAAGTAACACTTTAAAATTTCAGGACATTATAAAAATAAAATACTGGAAATTCTATATAAAGTGTTGAATAAAAGTCTTTATGGAATTCACAAATTGTTTAAGTTAAGAGAGCGTGAATATAATTTATGAAGTAAAATTTAGATGTGTTTCAGTTATCAGTGTGAAACTATGGAATAAGTTTTGTGCTTTTTTTTATTGAGCTTTAAAACAGCCTTAAAAATGTAACATTATAAGATTTTTCCGTTATGTAGATTTATAGTATTTTGTAACCAGTAATGAATGGATGTAATGTATGTGTGTGTATATATGTATAGGTGCATATGTACGTATATTTCAGGTATATATATGTATGTACAGGGACAGTAGATATATTTGAGTAGTATAAGTATAAGCCTTGGCTTCAGCCTACTCCTTTTTTGGTAAATTATTGATTGTATTTGTAAAATGGTGTTTCATTTTGATTTCTTTTTCTTGCAATGTTGTAAATGTACCTAAATAAATCTAAGTCATTCAGTTTTAGGTCACACAGTGTGAGGTTTTCTGCAAAGCATGCTTTTCTTCCAGCTGTCCCCTCCAGGGCTGCTTGTGTTGTCATACTTTCTGTCTTTGCGCTCTCTGCCCGCAGTGTGGTGGGATCTCAGCTGTGGAACATGTTTATCCACATGACTCTGTGCTGTGGAAGGATCAGAACCTCACATATACATGTTAAGAAGAAATGTGCTGATTTCTGAATGAGCATGAACACAGGCAGGTGTGGAGGGGCTGTGCCACTTCCCACAGAACGAAAACATATGAGAACATTATCCCCCCACCCTCTCGCTGTGCTTTTCTCCAGGCACTCGCACCCCCCTCCTCTCCCTCCTTCCTCTTTGTCCTCTTCTTAAAGGTACAGAGATAAGACGATCTGACCCACACTGAAGCTGTGAGATGACATTTTGGTACTGACGCTGCTTCAGTGGTCACTGAGAGACAGAGGCTAATCTCAAACAATAAGTACCTTTCACAGACACAAACATCACAAAGTGCTTCCCGGAGATCAAAACAACTAAAAACAAATAACTATATAATCATCATAGCGCTGACGGTTTCTTCACACCAACAAAAGGTGAGGGAGGAACATCCTAGGACAGGAATATTCACAGTTACTGCAGGTCAACAGCTGATGGGCCAAAAATCCAGCAATTAAAGTCATTATGTAAATAAACCAAGTATTACAAAGATCTGTTACCTTTGAAATAGCTGTATTTAATCATGAATACAACATACAGAACCCTGTGTAATAAAAGTAATGATAATTAAACAATATCAAAGATAAAAAGAACACATTACGCCTCCTGTTCAACACAAATTTTATTTTCACATACCTAACTTGCCAAATTTTTAAACCAATTTTATTTTCACTTTTCATATTTTTATCTTCAACTGCTTGTAGTTTTAACTGTCTTGATTGTGCATAAAAATAGTTTTTACCAGCTTCTAGCCACATTTTTTTAGATACCAAACATGTCAAATGTATAACTAAAAGAACTTAGAGTAATTAAAGTAGAAAACCGAGAGAGATGAACGAACCAATTGGCGGGCAGAACTTTGGTCACTCGCGGGCCAGATGTGGCCCAGGGCCACCAGTTGAATAGCCCTATCCTAGGAGAAGCTTCTAGAAATTCAATAGCAACATGGTTCAGTCTGATCTGTTGTTTTAGTTGGTATCTACATGCAGCCACTGAGCAATCTTTAATGGCTCATCATGTCAACTCCAGTCTGCAGCAACTCTGCTCCTCTGGTTTGCAGATTTACTGTTGGTGTTCATTTGACACTAAACGGTGTCAAATCAACACTGTTAATTTGACACAGCCATATTTACTGTGTATAAGTGTTGAGTACACACCAGATCTTAACATAAAAGCTACAAAAATGACTGAGTTGGAGTCATAGATGTCCATCCAGCGATTTATATTTTCCCAACACAGACAACTAAACACACACACAGACAGGAGAATAAAACAACAAAATCCCTTCTTTACTCTCAATAATTAATTTGTCTGTTGAAGTTAAAAACAACAATGTAGGTCAGGTGTGCAGCAAAACTCACTTCAGATGAACACAAGGTTTAAAACAAGTAAGGTGCCATTTAGTAAGAAAAATCAAGATTTTTCCAAGTTATTTTTAGAACATTTCAGAAGTAACCCTTTCTTTCATCTGATCAAACACCATCTTTATTCTGTTTTTAAGCTGATTTTCTTACACACTGTTGCGTCTTTTCTTGAATGGACTTATTGACCAGATATCAGCTAAGCTGGGCGTTTTTCTTCTTGCAAAACAACTGAGAAAAGGAGGAAAATCATTTTTCACTGTTCTGGTGATTTATTGTGAGCAGTCTTAAGTTCTGTAGTGTAGATCTACAAATATAATACAACACGTCAAAGTAAATAAATGTGAGAATTTCAAATTTGATAATCAGCATTACTGTGCTATATTTGATTTATTTTTAAGTTTTAAAAAACAGATGCTCTTTTAGATGCTTAAATGAGACACATCATGCTTTAAAATCCTTCTTCTTCACATTTAAATCATTCATTTGGGGTCTATATAAAGTGAAACTGCTATGCTTTGTTCTGAATTCCTCCTTATTGTAACTCTACAAGCCCCCCTTTCACCCCTTTTCTGAGGTGTCTCAGATCAACTCGTCTTGGTGCTGTCTCTTTAAATGCAAACAAGTTGCTTCATACCCCGCACCCCTCCAGATGTCATTACCAATGATTTCTGTCCACTCCACCCCTAATGGTCATTTTTGTAGTTTGATTGCACAGATATGGCGCAGAAACTTTTTATTTACAAATGGATTAAGAGATGTCAACAAGGTAAGACTTGTCCATCCAGCCTTCCATGTTGGAGCCAGAGTCTGACCCAGAACCGGAGGAGAATGAAGACGACAAACCTGCAGATTTATGAAATTACTTAGCTGGAAGTCCATGACCTTGTTTAGCAGTTCTGCAGCAAATATTGGGACATAAGCCACAAGCCAGCAAAACCATAAATGTTCAAAATATGTAATAGGGTATAAAGAAAACTGAACAGGTTGAAAAATATGACCCAAATAAAATATAAAGGAATCTACGCAGTACTGAGAGAGACTAAATTCAACTTCTGCACTCCCAGAGACTCAAAGAACACAACACAATGTATTGAAAGATGAAAAAGTGCATTTTACATGATATGTCCCCTTTAAGAAAGGAAACCACAACAGTCTAAATGTGTTTTCTTTCTGAACACCTAGTGAGGCCTCATCTCCCACATGTTAAAACTTCACATGATGACAAGCTGCCTTCAGCTGCTTGTAAACCTGACATTATGGCACAAACAGGTTTCAATAAAACAGAAGAAAACCTAACACAGATGTGTTTCTGCCATTAAGAGTTTTCTGTATGTTTTCTATGTTTGCTTTGAACGTTTAAACAAGATTCCCCACAAAAATACAGCTCCCTCCATCCTTTTTCTTCTACCCTGGTTGGAGCTGGTGCCTGGCTACATCTTACTGTTTTCATGTGTTGCAACCTGTATCTGAAGCAATGGACTCATTCACAGATGTTTGATCTGTCTTTATCACACAGAGGACCCTTGGAACAGCTGCTGAGTGTCAGATGGATGAAGCATGATGGACTCTCTGGGATTACGTCTGCTTACAGCTGCTAAGACAGCAAACAAATGAACTGAGATGCAGAGTTAGTGGCGACACAACAATGCAGTGGTTGTTGATGACAGCTCTCAGAGGGTCACAGAACCACCTCCTGGCCTGAGGCCTGTCTGGGTTTACATGTTCTCCCTTGTGCACATATGTGATTCTCCTGGTACACTGGTTCCCTTTCACAGACCAAAAACATGCATGTTAGGTACTGGTACTCTAAATTATCCCAAGATGCAAATAAGAAGGTGAATGATTGTTTGTCTCCGTTGTCTTTATGTGTCCCTGTAATGGACTAAAACATGTGTAAATCTCAAAGCCTGTGAGCCAAATGTGTTGTATTTATTTATCAGGGCAGTGCAGTAATAACAGTACATCTGGAACATACCAGAATTAGCCAGAGGCCTGGTGGCCAGTTGTACAGTGGCACCCTAGAAAAACAGAAAATGTTAAACAATAAAATCATCAACAATTAGGAACAGAATATTAAGACAGTATTAGTTTGTTACAGTAAAAGCAGCAGTAGCAGCAAAGAGACAGCATAGCTATTCTTTAGCAGCAAAGCATTTAGTAAAAGCATAAACACAGCAATGTTGGTATCAAGCATTAATAAAACAGATTAATACATTTGATGGATTCATGATAAAATGACAAACAATGTTGATAAAATCATCAAACAAAAATTTTACAAAGGGTCAAAAGAGAACCACACATTCACAAGTGAAACACAAGATATCCGCTGCAGGGACTCGGTGTTGACAGGTCTGGGTACTAATCAGCCATCGTTTTAGATGAGAACAAAATATTTCATATGTGTTGATGTCTCTGATTGTTGTTGGAATGGTGTTTCATTCATGAGAAGCTTTAACAGAGAAAGCTGATTGACTAAAAGCAATTTTTCTAAGTAGGATAATACAGTCACCTCTGGATACTCCTCGAGTGATTCTGTGCAGGGCTGGACTGAGGAGAAAAAGTGGCCCTGGAGTTCCTGACAGAAAGTATGTTTAAGTCACTCAGACTTGAACATGATTTAATTCAGAACAATAACATTTACAAAGCAAGCATTTGTTTGAGACCTACAGTGAAGCAGTGAAGCTAAAGGTGTGTTTGGTCTGTGGGAGGAAACTGGAGAAAAAAAATCATGCAGAGGGAGAACAGGTAAACACCACCCAGAAGCAGCTTGGGATTTTAACCAGCAACCGTTTTGCTGAGAAACAGCAGCTCTACCAACTGTGCCACTGAGCTGCCAATTTACATATTTATAAGGTTGGTGAAGATTCTCAGTCATCCTCATGATAAAAAGAAGTTAAAAAACAAACAACTGGACCTCTATTCTGAGTTCTGAGCTTTACAAATCTTCATAAATGTCTATAAAGCTTAGAACACAACACTACACCAAACATTCCCCAAGCTTCACTCTGGCTACAGTTTCAGAATAGAATATTTTTTTCTT
>JAUBOC010000002.1:489661-500389 GCA_032275365.1 Anablepsoides cearensis
TATATATATTGTAAATCAATATAAATTTATTTGGTTTATTTTTACATAAATAACATTTAGCTATAAACCCCCACAGAGGTGTTTAAATCAGGATTGGTCTACATAAAAGAGAATAAATATTATCCAAGTTTAATTCCAAAGTGTTCACAAATAAAAAATGAATAATAAAGTAAAATAAAGTTTAAATGCTTTTTAAAAATTCTACAGTTAAGCTAAATACACTGTAGAGATTGAGGACCTGATTCATGTTTGATATTTTTACAGAGTCTGATTATTGGGCTCATGGGGTGTGGATAAATCTCTATATCAGGGGATTGCAGCCTGAGGCTCTGAAGCTACATGTGGCACTTCAGTTCATTTCAGGTGGTCCTTTGTAACAGCAAAAAATGACTTGATTGTGTAATATTTAAATTTAAACTGAGTATGGGTATTTTTTAGTTTTTCCACCCAGGTCTTTGCAGTTTAGACACTTAATTTCTGCAGTAGAATATCAGATCAGTCAGGTTGTTTAGCTGCTTGTGTGAACTCAGTTTTTAAACATATAATTCAAAGGTTATATATCAATTACACAGACACTGTGTGAACAGCTTCCTATTTTCAGCTCCAAAAAAAGCTCATTAGGACATGTTCCATTCTACAGTTGAGCTCATAAATTATTAACCTGTTTCGTTCTTTGTTTATGCAACTTTTGGTCTCAGAGTGATCACTCTCCTGTAAAGAAAAATCAAAAGATTTCAACATAATTGAGTTTTTCACATACTGAAAATGTATGAATAATATACATTAAATTATTCTGTAATATAAAAAAAAATCTGGCTGTAAAAAAGCCAAGTCATTTAAACCATACAGTTAAATAAAACTTTGCAGCTTTTTATTTGAGGACATTTAAATCTTAAATAACCAGCAAAATGTATGGTCACTGTTTTTTTAAACATAGAATGCAAATTAACTGTTTTTTTAAATATAATTTAGGTGGGATGTTTATTTCACTCATTTCACACATATAAGTAAAATCGTTCTGTAAAACAAAAATGATAAATCTGCACATTAAACAATTAAAAATTTATTTTCCCAGTTCCACAGCAGACTGTTAATTTAAAAAAAAACAAACATATTTTTGTGTGTCTCTGCAGGTGAAGGTGTGGTTCCAGAACCGGAGGACCAAGTACAAGCGGCAGAAGCTGGAGGAGGAGGGACCCGACAGCC
Source organism: Anablepsoides cearensis (assembly GCA_032275365.1). Lineage (NCBI taxonomy): Eukaryota > Metazoa > Chordata > Actinopteri > Cyprinodontiformes > Rivulidae > Anablepsoides > Anablepsoides cearensis. The sequence continues at coordinate 490,868 of JAUBOC010000002.1, forward strand.
AGCAGAAGAAAAAGGGAAACCACCACATCAACAGATGGCGCATCGCCACGAAGCAATCCAGCTCCGAGGACATAGACGTGACTTCGGAAGACTGAACCCCCCACCCCCTCCCCTTGTGTCCCCCTCTGATGCACATAGAGGACCAAAACTATTTATTATGTTGCGTTTATTAAGTGTAATTAGACACGGTAGAGGAGGACTGAAGGTCACCAGTGATCGCGTCTTCGTCGATTCGCTGACTGAGACACAGGAGAAACATCTGAATGTTTGTGGATGATGAGGGGGGTGGGGGGCCCTGCGAGCCTGAGACAAAAGGGGAAAGTCATTCTCTATCACGGTGCTTTTTTATTGTACATAAAAGGGCAGAAATGAAGGTTTCTGAAAAAAATAATCCTTATTTTACCAAAACCTGTTTATTTTCCATCACATGCTTTATGTCATTAACACCCCCTTCCACCTGTGCACCATGTTAAATCCATTTTTCCCCCCTCAAAAAGAGAATGTGTGTGCAGATGCTGGTCATTTACAACAAAACTGAAAATCCCCCAAAGATTCGAACTCGTCACGCTCTGCATGACTTTATGTTCAGCGTGGTGACTGGAGGGCTTTTGTTTCAGCTCCTGATGACGACCCCTCGCAGGGCGACTCGAGGCCAGCCGCGTGTAAACCTGGGACAGTTTAGGAGCGACTCCATCCCCAACGTCACCGCTGTTGCCCGTTTTACTAAGCCCCGCCTGTAGAATAAAACCTGTATGAGAACACAGTTTTTGAGCAGAGCATGTAACTACACAGACACGGCTTCAAAATAAAAAAAGGAAAATAATAAGAATTTCCTCCGGACTGGGAATGGTGTGTTTTTGTTGTAAGTCAGGTGCAGGATTTTTTCATTCCCGCTGGTCACGACAGCCTGCCTCATTAGGTCCTGCTCTCCAGCTGAAGGTGGATGTGCAGATTAGTGTGAAACATGCTGCTCCTGTGTTTGATTAGAAGGAAAACCTGCAGATGCTCAGGATGCAAAGCTCAGATGGGAGCATGGGAAGAGTTTCCATTTTCAGCTGGTTTTATGGTCCAGCGCTGAACATGGAAATTAAAAAAAATTCCTGAAGACATTTTGAAAGGGTGCCGATGCTGCGCCTGATTAAAATTCCAATGAACTTAGTAATAAAAATCTAAACCTAAACCCCATTTCTATGTGACCAATCTATGAGAAACACAGATTTTGCAATGACACTTAGGTCACTAATCAAGACCCCAGAACACGATGAACATTGTTGTGTATAAAGATGAAATGAAATGTTTAAGCTGTTGCTGCTGACTCACTGTGGTCACCGTGGTAACCACACCCCTGTGTCTGTCATTCCCTGACTGCCAAGTTAATGAGAGGCAGACAAGCAAACTGAAAAGTAAGCCTCAAACAGCCGCTGTGCAGAAGCCGTCAGCAGCAGAGGACTGATGGTCCCGCGTGTGGAGTCTTGTGCTTCTGCTGCATTTTAGGTAAGAAATACGACACGGAGAAAACCGTAAGTAACCATAATCGCTAGTCTAACAGCAGTGAGAGACACGCCAAGTGGTAAAGAAGAAGGAAAAAGCCTGTTTTGATGAACTATTTGTTACTATATCAAAGAGTTTGTGAGTAAAAAAGAGTTCACATAAGATTTTTAATAATAAAAACACCAGTTAAGCCCAACTTTCTGTAACTTAAACTTTGAGCAGTACTCTTACTTTGAAGTAACTCTTGTATTGTATTTTTGCCATAATCCCGTTGATCTCCATGTTTTCTTTCTGTATATTTTGCAAAACTTGTCTTTGTTTTGCAACATATTACTACAAAATCTATTCCTAATCAGGCCATGCAGGACATATTTTTAAACCAACAGTAATAAGGTAATAACAGTAACGCTTATGCACTTGCAACTCTAATTAGATTTAAAAAAACAAACATTATAAATAAGTTGCATGACAGCCAAATCTATTTAAAAGCCTTAATAAAAGGTTTGGACTGACGTGTCAGGAACTTCCTGGAGCAGCTGTCCTGAGGATGTGTGTTACCAGTCGGCTGGTATTTTTCTCTGAAATACAGTAAAACACTCTTCACAGAAGGTGCAACCTCCATGAAAGAAGTGGCAAACTATCACTATCACTATCCTGCAGTATTTTCCCTTTCACCTGAAATCACCTGCCAGAAGAGGTGGCAGGACCCTCTGCCCACTGACCCCAAAGCTTCACAGAGATCCTTTTTTTAAGTTCATAGAGAGAGAAGAGGGAAAGTGCAAAGTTACAAGAGTAGAATTCACAGCAGCAGCAGCAGTTTCCCACACCCCACTTTTTTTTTTCACAAAGGTGCACAAAGCATCAGACATCTGGAGGTGCACAGGGGTCACATGGTTTGTTTTGACTTCCCATGATACCCTATACTCGCCGCAGGTGCAAATATGCGCTAAAAGGACATCGTGATTATCTAAACAAACACCTTCCACAACGCCCCGTGGCTCACTCCCATGAATAACAGCTCTGAGTCCAGTCACATCCGGGTTTGTCCTGGTAAAAAACAAAAAACAAAATGTTAGCATAATTAACGCCAGTTGCTCGTCTCTGTTGTCTGTCAGGACGAGGAATTAGGAGGAGAAATCACTCTGGTCTCACTAAACGCAGCATGGGAGGCAGCAGGCAGGAGACGGAGTGGGAATCCTGAACGAGAGAAAAAAAATAAAAAAACTCCCTCCAGAGGAGCAGAGAGCTGAAAAGTACAAGAGGTGGAGGTGGACTCACTGAATCAGAACTAGTTTAATGAACAACTAGTTCACTCAGTGTTGGTTTAACGGAGTTGACTTAAGTCTTTTATGAGGGAGATCTTATTTTCAAAGTCTAATAAAACATTTAGTGAACGCAGCTGTAAAACTACTGAAACGCAAATCACAAGATGTTCACTCTTCCAAATACAGGTTAACAAAAAACAAAAAATGAACTAAAGATAAGAGCGTGCCAACATCTGATTAAAAGTGTGACTTTATTCTAAAAGCATAACAGAAATCTGACAGATTCCTTAAAATGTTAATATGTTGTGTTCAGCTCTCACCATTAAGCTCCCTCCACCGGTCCTGCAAGTGGTCTCTTGTCGAATTACGCTCCGCTGCAACCTACACGGTTCCCCCAGTAACCGCACAAACACATTAATCACAGTTTATAACAAAAGGCAGGATGTTTATATAAACAAATAATCCGAGGATCCATAAAGCATAAACTGGATAATTAGGAACTTTTCTCTCCTGTTAAGTCGATTTTAATGATTGAACTATTATTTTTCCCAGGATGTTGTGATTTTTCCCCAAACAACTTCGAGAATTGCACAAGTTTTAGTTTATTGTGGATTTTCTCTAATCTACGCAGGATTATTTACGTAAACTCAGATCACACCCACTAATGTTTGGTTAAATATTTCTTTGTATCAATCATCATAATTCTGGCTGAAATTTCACCACTCTTCTTGGCAGAATTGGTAAAGTTAATTTAAATGGGTTTCTAGGAACGTTTATGAATAATTCACCAAATTTCAATGGAAATTCGGGACTTTCCATTGACTTTCCAGGAGCCCAACGTTCGCCTTGAAGCTAGTCTTGAAGTAGGTTTTATTGTTGGAACACCCAATGCCGCCCAAGTTTCAACCATGAAGCTGTTGGTTTGAGGTGAGGTTGAAGAATTTGGAGGTAATGCAGCACCACATGGTGCTACCACCACCGTGCTTGACAGTCAGCACAATGTCTGTAGCTCATGCAAGAAGCCTGACTTTGACTCTTCCGAACTCCTTCATTATAGTCTGTGGCCTGAATCAGCAATTGTGGACTTTTGTTGAACCCCCTTTGTAACTTTAGTTTGATGGTTCCAGCATGTTTCCAGGTCATTTAAGATAATATTTTCACTTTTTGTCATTGGTACAACCGGGCAGGTGATTTTGACAACAGCTATTTTTAAACGAGGTCAGTCAGAAAGACGATTTTAGGGCCTTACATCAGATCGGGTAAAAAAAAGAGTTTTGACAGCTCCAGCATGTCCAAATGGTTCGAAAAGGACAATAAAGTGTGGTATTAGTGCAAATCAGGCAGTAAACCCAACTTTTTAATCTCTCCATTTAAAATTATGCCTGATTTTCAGCTGAAAGAAGACAGAATATTTTAATTCTCAAGAATGACATTTTTGTTGTTTTTAGCCCCACTTGTTAAAAAACATTCTCAAACTCAGCACCATTTATAATACAGGGTTAAGTGAACATTTGAACATATAGTTTCAGTCTTTGTGGAATAGAAAATCAGCATACTTGATCATATCCACCCGGTTTGTTTTTAAAAATTACTTGTGCATCCAGACAAAAATGGTTCTAATGAATCTTTATGTCAATGTCAGTTTTATTTATAGAGCACATTGAAAAAGAAGAATGCTGACCAAACTGCTTCACAAGCAAGAAATCTAGCAATAAAATAAACTGAATAACAAACAAGTGTAATAAAAAAGGCTCAGAACAAACACAAAATAAAAAAGTAACATTTTAGGTGAGATTTAAGAAACTTTACAGACTCTCCTGTTGTTCCAGAATCTAAAAATCGCCATTGCAAAATCCTGATCCTCTCCGCACTTTAATTTAGCTCTCGGCTGCACTGAAAGCCCTTGATTGGAGGAGCTCAGTGCTCTGGGGTTTGTAAAAGTGTGCAACATCCATATAACTGGGTGCCAAGCCGTTTAAAACTTTAAAACTAAGTAAAAAGATTCATAAAATCAGAGAGTAAAACAGCTAAACCAGAAGTGAAGTGGTCATGAGCAGCAGCGTTCATTAAAAGCCCCAAATTAAAAATCCTATCAGGTCATGATTTCAGACTAACACTGCTGTGTGAAGGCAGAAACATATCGTTTAACTCTCCTTCAGCACGATGACAAACATTTCAGAACATCTGTATTACAGAACGAAAAAGGTTTATTTTGAGTTTTACTGTCGTATTCATGCAGTCAAGGAAACAGAAAATTGACTAAAACACAGTTTTTTTAATTAAGGGCAAATTGATAAAAAGATCTGTACACCCATTCTATTTATCAGTTTCCCATATGTTTTATTTCTGATCCAGCTCGCACTCCAGTAAATGTTAAATGTGGGTGTTTTCTTTTTTTTTCCTTTTGCTACTTTTTTAATTAACCAATTTTCATCACATTTATTGCCAATTTATTACAAAAAAAGGGAAGGTATCTGTTAGAAGACAGGTAATCCTTAGTGAGCTGATTAATATATGACAGAAGGCTTCACGGAAGCTTTAAAACTGAATTTCTGGCATCAATTAGCTGGTAAGCGTCCACGCTGTTATGTCGTTATGACTTTGAGCTATTGTGATGTATATTTTGCTGTCACTGTTACTGCTATTTACTGACTATTATCCCTGTATGAACAGAAGACTGTCGGGATCAGCTGCTGTTCTCTGAGCGTATGCTACCTCCACCATCGGTCCCTGGCAGCCTCTGACGCTTTGACCTGCGGCGAGCGGCGGGTTCTTCCTCTCGTGGCAGCCAGCAGAGAGATTCGCTCATAGTCCTTTATTGTATGTCACAATCTTACAATCTGTTGCCATTGCAATCTCTGGCTCTAGCTGCTTCACGCTGATCTGTGGGAGTCAAAGCAGAGCAAAAAGGTCAGCGGCTCCAGTTGAAACGCTTGGCACAAGTATTCAGCCCGTGCGTTTGCATTGTGTACACGGAATATAAACATGCATTAATATTTCTTGAACATATCTTGTGAAACTCTTTTCTGTGTGACTAAATAAATCTTAAAGGCTTTAAATGTTCTTCATTTGCAGCTAATGTGCAAAAAGAGCCAATTTGGCAGATTAAAGTCTAATTTGAGGTTTACATCTCCTAATATTTGAACCAGAGACAGATGGCTGTTGGAGTTTGGAGGTAGAATCCTAATCAGACATCTTGCTAGGTGTGAAATGGGGAAGTGGGACAAATTGAGTAGGCGGGGGGTCCCGGGGAGCAGGGCATTCATGTTGCTTATTGGGGAGATCTTTTTTTTTTTTTTTTCTTTTTCATCTGCTATCCCTGCGAAAGTGCAAAAAGGACTTGTGATAGAAAAACAGGCTTCTCCGTGGAACGGGAGGTAGCTTTTCACAGGACTGTTGGCAGCACATATGTCTGAAGTTTTTTTTTTTTCTTTCTTTTTTTGCCATATGGCTGTCTAAGCTATTTCCAGTGGTAATTAAATCCTAAACATTTTAAAGCCAGAACTGGTTGGCTTGTGTCAGCAAGTCACTTGGCAGAGAGGAGACAAAAACAGCGAAATGGAGTGAAAAACAAAAAATCTCGCTATTGCCATTTAATGAGCAGAATGACACATACTGAGGCAACGGGGCTAAAGTTAGATCTCAGCCTGCTAGCCTGGATGGCATCAGTGGCAGTGAATACAGGCTGCGAGCAGATCAGAACAGCGCAGGTTTCGTCTCAAAGGGCTACGCCTCATTAGGGAAACACTGAAGAGGTCAGGAGGAAACATCAGTCACTGCTGGACCGGAGTTATGGCAGACCTGAACTAACTCAATACAGTGGAGGGAGAAAAACAAAATCACACTCAGATTGACTCTCAATCGCTGCATGGCAAATACTTCTCCGGTTAAGTCATTGTTTTAATTCAGACTTTTTTTTTTTAACAGAGAACCAGTCTGGTTTTAACCCATGCAAAAAAAAAAAATCCATTTGAAATATCTGTTATTCAGGTGAAACATATACCTGCTTTACTTTTCAGTGTCAAAGAGCTACATCTTTATGATTATGAGCAATAAGAAAACAAACAAAAAATGCTTTTAGTGAATTATTTGGTTCTGTTTTAAAGAAAGTGTCTCAAACCATTGGACTGTCCTCTTCTTGAGGGGCCAGACGTGCAGACAAACAAACAGAAACCACATCCAAAAAATGCTAATTAGGTTGTAATGACGCTGACACATCAACATCAATTAAAGACAAAGCAACTCCTTTAGCTTCTATTGTCCTAAACTGAAGCCAAAATGTTTTATCATTATTATTTTTAGGCACCGCTTACCCTTAACACAAAGGTTCCACTCAGACACCCTACCTGCCAACAGGCTGACACTGCTGTAGAATAAATACGTATTTTGGTTCATTTTTTTAAATTAAACCACCAACATTTCCTCAATGTCCCAATGTGCAGCACTGACTGACACTGATAATAAATTAATTTAAAATGGACATATTGTGCTTTCATATCATTTTCACATTTAAATCATTCAGTTCCACTTTATAAAGTGGTCTGAATTCCTCCTTATTGTAACTCCACAAGCCCCTCTTTCACTCCTCTTCTGAGGTGTGTCTCAGATCAACTCGTTTTGGTGCTGTCTCTTTAAATGCAACTGAGGCGTTTCACAACCCGCACCTCTCCAGGTCTCACTCTCGTCATTCTCCTCTCCGTCCTGTTCGGCCATTCTTGTCGTTTGATAGCAGAGGTGCAGAAACTTTTTATTTACAAACAAATTAAAAGACGCCAACAAGGGAAGACTTGTCCATCCAGTCTTACATGTTGGATCCAGAGTCTGACGACGACCAAACTGTAGTTGGTAAGTCCAGACCTTATTTAGCAGTTCTGTCGCAAATAATTTGATAGATTAGAAAACAAAGAAAACTGTACTGGATCAAAAATATGAGCCAAACAGAATATAAAGATATCTACACAGCACTGGGAGAAACACAACTCTACTTTTCTGCACTACTAGAGACTCCAGGTTTACAACAAAATGTATTTAAGGGCTAAAAAAGTGGATTTTGCATAAGTCCCCTTTAATAGTCCCACCTCCACTGCAAAAATTAAAGTTTTACTCAGAGGTAATTTTTAATGACTTACTTTTTTTTTTACTTAAGTAAAATTTTAACTTGACTATGTTTTAGTACTCTATCCATTTTGGGAACATGACGCTGTTTTAAATTCTGAAACAACGAATGGAATCTAAACAGATTAAAAGAATGTGTATTTAAATCATACAACAGGTTAAGAGCTGAATCAACAAAAATTAGCTTTGTAAAAAGTGGGCTTTTTTTAGCCAGGGAAATGTCTCATTTATTACATGGAGGAGCAGGAGTTAAAAATTGTACAACAGCCAGTCACAAGAGGTCGCCTGACGTTTGAGGCTTCAGCTTCCGGTCCTGTCTCTACTTCTAATGCACACTAATGAACTGAACACAAACAGCCTTGATAAATACTCCATCTTTCCACACTGGACCTGTGTGTCTTTGACATGATTCAAACACTAGCTAATACTGTATGTTAAACCACCCTTGTCCCACCTTATGCAGTTAAATAGAACCAACTGATTCTATAATGTGACGATGATGGCGACAGGCATTTTCACATTTTGTCACCTTATAGATACAAACTTCAACCTATTTTACTTGAATTTTATGTGACAAACACAAAATAACACAATAAAAACACATAATTGTAAAGTGAAGGGAAATGTTGATTTTATTTAAAATTTTTATGAATAAAAATCTATAAGGTGTGGCGTATATACCACTAATTACAATGCAGTTGCCTTCAAAAGACACCTGATTAATCAATGTTTACTTGTGTGCACTTTTTTCTCTGTATAAACCCAGCTTTTCTTAAAGGCCTCATAAGTTTGTTCACAAACAGAAGTGATTAAACAGCATCATGAAGACCAAGGAACACAGCAGACAGGTCCGGGAGTTTGAAGTAAGGTTAGATTATAAAATATCTCAAGTTTTGAACACTTACAGATGCAGAGTTTGTGGAAACAAAAGACATAGTCCTTAGCGGAGAGGCACGTTTCAGTGATTACCTGAGACATCTGAGGAAACAGGCTGATAGCGAGCGGCAGAGCCAGGCCAAAGGAGGCGAGACACACCAGACTGTGGACCGGCAGGACCAGCCTCCGCTGTCTCTGCAGGAGAGGGAGTCTGGGAGGACACAAAAGAATGAGCAGCTCATAACGGTGGCGACGCTGGCTGGAAAATTGAGCTCACGTTTTAGAACCAAGAAACTTTCTTTAAATGACATTTTCTGAAGCAACTTCAAATAGAATTCAGATTAAAAGCCTTAAAAAAGCAGATTTGTGATGGAACTTAAGGTCGGGTCAGGTCCTCTGGACGGGGTCTTCTTTGTCTCTTTCATCTCTTATCCAACTAATAATAATAAAGGATGGACCAGAGGACCTGATTCAACCTTGTTACATTTTTCTACCTGGATTACGGAGCTTGAATCAAGACAAACCTCCATGTGGGTTTGTTCACAATCACTGCCAGATCTTTAGTTATACACAACCTTTTTCTCTTCCCTCTCAGGACAGCTAATGATAAGTCACACAGATCAGTAAGTTACTTAAAAATTTAAAGTGCCTGTGACATCAAATTTTTGTAATAAACATGAATGCATTTTTTTAAAGATAATGATAACATGTTGCAAAACAAATTTCACGTCGCTGAGATGAACGGTTGTTGAGATATTTGCATTTGAAGAAACAG
>JAUBOC010000002.1:507807-522004 GCA_032275365.1 Anablepsoides cearensis
TCCACAAACGATCAACATGGTTTCTTCCTCGTCACAAATGTTTATTTACTCTGAACTCACGTCTCTCTGGAGGTCACGTGAGATTTTTTTTTCATCTGATATCTGAAATCTTGCGAGATTTCAGGAAGTCTCGCGTGATTTAATATCGGACATCTGAATGTTCATGAATGAAATGTCTGTCCGTGTGTAGTGTGTTGTCTCTTGCCGTGTGGCTGTACAACACACACTGTAGGACCAAACCTGGTATATATCCATGATTTTTGATCCTCACATGTGGGCTCTCTCTGTGTTTGAAAATCGGCCAACTGTTTTAAAATCTTGTAGTGTGGCGCAGCCTTTACTGGCTGCAGTTTCCTTATCAACTTTCACCTCATGTCTCGTCCCACTTTTTTCAATCTATTTGACATCAGGTTACTTTATTCACAAAACACCAACTTACAAAAGTTATCTCAGAGCACTATAAAGTTATTACCTGAAGGAAATTTATATAATTATAATTAATTTAGATTATCTTATTATCTTAAGGAAAAATCAGTCAAAGTTGTTTTAAATGACATGAAAAGCGGCCTCTCTATAAAAAGCTATGTGATCTGCAGTAGGAGTTGAGGATGATGCTCAGCTACTACCTCATCAACCTTTAGCTCAATGTGTGTAAACTTTGATTAAAACCTACACTATCTATTTTAATCTAGGTTATAGTCAATAAGCTGTGGCAATAAAGACAAGAGTTTCTTCAAATCTGTTCAGTGTCTTATGAGATGTTTCTAATACATCAGACTTATGTCCTGGAACACATGTCAAACTTGAGGCCCGCGGGACAAAGGTGGCCCAGCACAGCATTTTATGTGGCCCAAGAGAGCTTCAAATATGCATTATTGTCTTGCAATAAGCGCAGGCCGCTTTAAAGCCAGCACTGACCATCAACTACATTTCCCATAATGCATGTTGATTATGTTACCTGCAAAATGACTGCATCCCACCACTTGGTTCAGGTGCACATGGTTCAAATGTACCAGGTAGCTGCCAAAATTTGCCGTGTAAACTCTACTTTTGCTGCAGCCAAGTTGGAATCTCCTGCTTAAAGGATGCAAATTTAAACAGGAATGCCCCTCCAGTGGGAATTCCCTGTCAGGAAGTGGGAGAGTAAGTATCTGAACTAAAAATTAAATGTTATATAGAGGTAAACTGAGATGATTTTTGCGTAAATCGTATCACAAGCTTATGTCTCTAATCAATTCGAGGCAAACACCTGAATATCTGTCTAAAGTAGAGATTTCTCTTGCAGGCAGAGGTAGCTGTCTGAATCTAAGAGTGTGTATGAAGACAGAAGCTGCTGTCACTGCACTGAATGTGTTCTCAGCAGAGTCATCCATCACCGAGGGGCCGCACAGGGACCCGTCTCTGTCCCCTTGTTTTCGCTTCATTGAGAGCCAGTGAGGGTAAGCTGACATAAAGAGCATGCAACTGCAGTCAAACACACACACACACAGCTCGATTACTTCCTCTAGCGTTCTGATTAGTCATTCAGCTGTCTGGAATCCCAAACACACCTGGGCAGCGGGCCGTGCAGTTTTAACCCGCTCACAGAGAGCGGTCAGGACAAATGTTGTCCAGGAGTTCCAGATACGGCTGCCTTCCTCATCACACCACAGATTCACATGCATCACACTTTGCATCACAGGGTCACCATCGCTTTAACTTTAATTATTTGTTTCATTGCTTGTGTGTCTGTTAATCTATCTCATGATCCAGCACACAGATTTTATTGAAACCTCAGAAAGTTATCATTGCATACACATCTAAAACCTTTGAAGTCAGAATGGCTGCCAGCGACTCACCAACAATAACAAACACAAAAATGACTAAAACTCATTTCGTCTTACCTGTTTTTTGACCCACACCACATATAGTGGCTGTAAAAAATACTCACTTCCTTTATTGTTTTTATTACACTGCATGGCCAAAAAAAAAAAAAAAGTCGCCATAAAAAAGGTTACTCTAATACGTCGTTGGACTGCCTTTAGTTTTGATTACGACACACATCTATTGTGGCATTGATTGGCTAAGCTTCTGTAATGTCACAAGATTTATTTCATCCAGTGTTGCATTAATTTTTCACCAAAATCTTGCATTGATGATAGTATAGTCTGACCACTATACAAAGCTTTCTCCACATCCCAAAGATTCTCAATGGGGTTCATGTCTGGACTCTGTGGAGCCAATCCATGTGTAAAAATGACGTCTCTCGCTCCCTGCACCACTCTTTCACAATTCCAGCCTGATGAATCCTGACATTGCTATCTTGGAATATGCCCCTCCCACCAGGGGAAATAAAAATCCATTGATGGAATAACCTGGTCACATGGTCACCCCAGATCATTTAGTTTTGTTTTTTTTTTTTTTTGACCCGACAGTGTACTTTTACTGTTGTCATAAATCAGTCCTGATCAATAGAAATTAGCCTTCCTTGCAAAAGTGTTTTCACAAAAATAAAACTACAATAACAAAGTAAAATTAAACTTTTTACAGGAGGGATACCAATTAGATAAAAATATAAAATCATAAAAAAGTGATTGCATATAAATTCACCCCTTTTATAGTGACTGCCCTAACTTTACTCAGAAAAAAAATGATTGAAAAGAACACAACCTGACCATCTCCAGAGTTCTGATAAATACATCATCAAAAGTGGGTCCATCAAGAGTGGGCCGTCCTCACAAACTGAGAGGCAAGAAGGAGAACAGTGAGAGAGTCAGTGAGTGAGCACTCTGAAGAAGCTACAAACTTCAGCAGGTGAGATGAAGGAAACTGAGCAACATCATCTGTCGTCTGAGCTCTTCACCAGCCTGAGTTTTATGGCTGAGAAGCGAGGACAAAGATGCTGATGGAGAAAACTACTAGAGTCTAAAAAAGGTGTGAATATTTTTTATAAGCATTGTACTCTGGATGCTATCAGATCATGCAAGATTTTAGTTTAAAACTTTGGGATGCAGAAAGATGAACGATGACCAGTCCTTCAAAAAAATTGCTTATTTAATTTCTGAAATAACTTGTGACAAAATGACAATGAAATTTAGACAACGTTTGATGCCATTCTAAGATGATGCTATTTTTACTTTTATCATAAACAATAAAAAAAAACTTTGTACCCGTTACCAGAAGAAACGTGATTATTTTTTCAAAAACAAGGAACACTGCTGTCTCTGTCCTGAAACATGATAATAGTGATCTTATTGTTAGGAGAAAACATATGTGAAAGCTAAATTGACTCAAAATCTAATATTTCTGTTTTTTCACAGTAGCAGCAGCTTGATGCAGTAGCTATACTCCTGTCTAATATGGAGATGGCCAACTGACCGATTCTTCTGCAAAAACATTGATTTTTAAATGTTTTTCTAAGCCGATTTATAAGAAAAAATGGAGGGCATTTAAATTAATTTTGAAAGGTCAGGAACAATTTGTCAAATTAAACAAAAATACTATTTAAGTTACTATTGGTTAATTTATTGCTTCTGACCTTTCCTATTATTGTTTTTTTTTTAAGTCAAACATTTCTGAACAGATTAAACTTTAGAAAAGAAAATGTTCTTACTTTTCCAGTACAGCCATGATCATGGGAGGAAGCACCATGATTGGCATGGGCATGACCACTCTGGTCAGGGCCGTCTCCAAAAGTGCCTGACATAAATAAATAAATAAATAAATAAATAAATAAATAAATAAATAAATTAAAATAAATTAAAATAAAATAAAATAAAATAAAATAAAAATTTAATTCTGGTAAGAAAAAAGAAAGTTCAAGTCATTTAATTATAAGCTTTCAGGTAACAGGATTTACAATTAATTAAAATCTCAGTTTTTTTTAGAATGATTAAAACTTTATTCCAGACATATTACATTATTTTTTTAATCAATGGCGACAGAATTACATAATCTGTCCACAGATATGACACTTACATGTCTCGCAGCTATTTTTGACGTCCCCACCACGTTCCCGTCGTCATCGAACACGACGACGCCCTCCGACAGCTCCGAATGTCTCATCAGCACCACGTTGCAGATGTTTGCACTCGCTGTGAGAACCAGAGAATATGTTACAAACTTAAGAGTCTCACTGCTAACAATAAGATTTTTTAATTACAAATGTAATAAACTTTCTTTGCTCTGTGACTGAGCTGCAGGGTCAGAAAAGTGTTTTGTTGTTTTGAACTCAGAGAACATGAACATCTGGGGCGGGGCCTAAGGAGGAACTATGAAGACTTGTCCCTATTGGTTGGTGTGGACTGAAGCGCTTTCCTCTTGTACCCTCTTCAAATATGACAGCCTGATAAAAACGGGATAGTTTTGCTGCTATCATGCTGCAGAAGAAGCCCTCTGGATGGTAGCAGCTCAGAGCTCTTCTATAGCGCTTCTCGGATGTTTACTCAACCTAAATCTGAGCGAATCAACCAAAAGTTTGAGATTCAACCAAAAATTTCCGACATGCAAAAAAAAGTTTCTGTTTTGAAAAAAACATTTTGATTTCATTTATTGAAGTTGCTTCTTTGTTTGGTTGAAATTATTATTACTTTTTGATTGAAAAAATTGGATTGAAATTAATGGACCAAATATAATCTCAATAAAATATTTTAAAATTTGTTGTAATTTGGCAAAAGGTGGAAAAGTTTAAGAGACGAGAACGTTTTTGAGGCACTGAATAAAAAAAAAAACACGAAAACCTAAATTAGTTAGTGTAATTAGCACATTTATAAAAAAGGTAGAGCCTATATAATGACACCTGATGTCTCCTGTGGTTAAAGGAAGCAGAGCTTAAACTCGCGCTCACAGAATCACTAATCTAACAGAATAAATGCAGACATTTAGTATCTGAACAACATCTTTTGAACGTGGTTTATTTTAAAGAAACAAAGAGGACTGATGATGTGTTGAAAATACCAGATTTTTTGTAAATAACTGTTAATGTGATTAGTAAAAAGCCGCAGAGCTCGGCTTGCTTTACTCACAGCCTAAATGAAGCACATCAGTGCCGTGTCATTTCAGGGATAATTCACCAAACACACTGAGTGTGACTTGAAAACAAACACACACACACGAAAAAGTCAAATCAGCTACAGACGAAGCCTGTGGGGTGTGTGTGTGTGTGTGTGTGTGTGTGTGTGTTGACAAACGGAGGTGTAGTTCCTTCCTCATTTATTCACGAAAGCCAAAATGAACACAAATGTTTGTTAATGTAGACGGACCTTTCTTCTCGACTCGAATACGAATAAGAAAAAGTCATTTTCGAGAGTTTAGTGGCAGCGCCCTGAGCCTTTTTAATTTGAGACAACAGCGTTCAGACTTATCTTCTCTGAAGCCTGAAGGGACGACAAGTTGCTCTGTGAGGAGAATTTAATTAACTCAGCTTACAGCCCTTTATTTTGGATTTTTTTTAACCAGACCAATTAATAAAAGGATGGATAATATGATTCAGCATGAAACAATCAAACCCACAGAGGAAAGATCAAATTCACAAAAACATGTTTATAATAATTACAATAACAAGGGCAAGAAAGTAATTGAAAAAAATACAGATAATTGCGAAATCTGGACCGCTTAATGCTGACATTTATGGTTTTAATTTGCAATTATTTCACATAATTACATTTATTTACATTTTAATTGCACCTGGTACACTTTTTATATGATTAAGTCTTAAATATTACAAATAATGACAAATATTTTCTAAAGAAAAGCAATTAATTACCCGCCTACATGTTTGTTCGTATGGATTTACCTGCTGTTAATGTCTGTATAATTTAACTCAATGATTTGTCGTTGCTTGATTGGGTTATTACAAAATAAATGTAGCCTTAAGTAACCGAGCAAAATCAAGCGGGTTGAAAATTTAAACAGCACTTTGCATTCCATGGCTTCAATTAGCCTTTTTTAATTACCTTTTATGTGGGCTTACCAAAACAACAACAGCAACAACAATGCCCAAAATGAAAGCAGGTGAATGAGGCCCTGACATGGACGCCACTTTAGGGGTAATTATCCAATTTGTTTGCAGCAGCAGAGTTCCACCAAGCAGCCAATTACCAGGCAAAGACCGCACTGTAGAAACCTGTTGATTTAATTAGAAAGAGCCGCCGTGGTAAAGGAAGGAGAGGCGGGGGGGATGGGGGGTGGGCAGGCAAACAATTTAATTACGAGCCAGCAGCCCGGGGCATTGTGGGACACGGGTTTTTTACCCCTGGGTGTGATTGTGCTGCGGGGAGGCGGCATGAAAATCAGCTTTGTGGCTCCGCACACATCCGACAAAGCGAGCTCTCAGCACGTCTCTAACCCCGCGGAGACGAAAAACGGACCGCGAGGAGCGGGATGAAACGGAGGAACAAATGCTTTCTTGCTTCTTGGCTTTCACACAGAAACTGATTCGGATCTCAGATCAGTGAAAGGTATTAACAGCACTGAGAAATAACAAAAAAAAAAAAAAAAACTTGTGTAATTTATTAAACAGCATAAACACGAATATTTGAATATACAGCAAAATGCAGCTGAAGTTTAGGCAAACTGGTTAAATGAAAATAAAATTTACATAATGAAATTGGGTCTTTTAAAACTGTGAAGCTTTTTGAACTCACCCACTGCAGGGAACGGGATGAACCTCTGCACCAGAAGCCTGGTGGCTGGACTGAGGCTGCTGGCTTTCTGGATTAAAACATTCAGGCCGACCTGAAGGTAAATCACACACACTTACAGTTAGACGGCCTGTTTCAACAGCGGTGCAGACACTACAGTTCTGGGTTGTTTTATGATAGGATAATTAAAGGAAGAACTGAAAAACATTCAGAGTTGGCTCTAAACCACTCCCTAGATAAATCTGGGTGTGCATTAATTTATTAGTGGTATACATGTTCTGATCAAACACCAAAATGAAACTTCAACCCCTCCGCAGCCCTGCTGGGGGTTGACACCTGAATGGACGTTTAATTGGAGTGCTCCTGAATCCCCACCCCACCACCCCCCAGCCTGTCGTTACTCCCTCCAGACTCCCTGCCATTTTTTTTTTCTGTGCTTGCTGTCATTGTCAGGCCTGAGGCTATCAGCCGGATGACGCCCAGCAGGACCAGTAATTGGCCCAGTTTGAGGTCTTTGTGCGTGAACGAGTTTGTCTTCCCGGGCAGGTGTGTAGAAGTTTATTATATGAACATTTAAAGCCCTGATGACATGAAGTTAAATATACTGAAACAATACTTTGATGATTAGATTTAACTTGTTTGTATTTTTTTTTTGGGGGGGGGGACTCCTGGGCTTTTGTTGTTGTTGGGTTTGCAGTGGGAGTGAGACCATGAGATCCTGAACTGTGCAAAAGAAACTTTAACATCTCAGACAAATTTTATATTGTGGCATCTAGTTTTATTTGTTAACGTTAACTCAACTGTTGTTGGTTTCTTCTATGGTCTTGTAACATCTATTATCTCCTGCCAGGACAACTACAGGCACTCGATTTCAGCTAAAGAGCTCCTGTTCATCTGTCTCGGGTTAGTGGACATCATTCAGGAAACTGTCCCTACGTCACACAGTGGAGTCTCTCTGATTGGTTGGCATTTCTTTGTTTGGGCAAAGATATAGAATGGATGTTGTTGGTGATGCAGTCAGAACTTGCTGTATAACACAATAATTGTTTCACACTTAATTTATTTTATTGATGTTTGAGGGAAAGCATGCAAAACTATTACAAATCCTATTTTTGTTTTATAGAAAAGAGCTGTAAGAATTATCACTAGAAAACATTACAGTCAACCATACATTATTTTATCATAAGGTTATTGAAGTTCTAGGATTTGGTTGATTATAGTATTTTATCAGTTATGTATAGGGCTCATAGAAACACATTACCTTTAAACATCCAATTAAATTTTGTTAAATGAGAGAGTTGTTACAATCTTAAGGGGATAGAGATGTATGTAAAGCCTAAATGTACTTCAATCCAAGGAATAAGATTATGGAATAATCTGAAGAGTGATGTTAAAAATGCAAGGTTAATCTTTATATTTAAGAGAATGATAAGACTTGGTCTATTGAAGAACTATGAAATAGTAAAATGTGTATCCATTCGAACTGTTGCTCAAGAAGGAGTTGTTTTTCTTTTCTTGTTATTTGTAAATTATTAGTGTTTGATTTTAACTTTTTTTAAAAAGGGGAAGATATAAGTCTTCTTTCTGCTGCCTTTCATTTCATTTGCAATTTTTTTTTTTATTGTACAAGTGCAACTCATCAGAGACACTGTCTCTTGTTCAAGAGTGGCTTCAGGACCGGACAGCTGAAACCCATGTCTTCATACATCTGTGTAAAGCTCTGACTCCAGCTGCAGTCCACTCTTTGTGAATCTCCCACACATTTTTGAATGAGTTTTGTTTCACAGTCCTCTCCAGGGTGAGGTTATCCCTATTGCTTGTACTGTGTTGGACACAGAGCTCTGTGAACAGCCAGCCTCTTTAGCGATGACCTTTTGTGTCTTGCCCTCCTTGTGCAAGGTGTCGATGGTCGTCTTTTGGACAACTGTCAAGTCAGCAGTCTTCACCATGATCTTACAGAACTAGACTGAGAGACCATTTAAAGGCCTTTGCAGGTGTTTAGAGTTAATTAGCTGATTAGAGGGTGGCACCAGATGTCTTTAATATTGAACCTTTTCACAATATTCTAATTTTCTGAGATACTGAGATACAGAATTTGGGGTTTTCATTATTTGTCAGTTATATTAATCAAAAAATAATACTTGAAGTATATCAGTCTGTGTGTAATAAATGAATAAATATATAAGTTTCACTTTCTGAATGGATTTACTGAAACAAATAAACTTTTTCATGATATTCTAGTTTTATTACAAGCACCTGTATATGGAATTCATGTTGTTTAAGAAAAATGAATAAACTTTTTATAAAAATATACAGTGAGTTACTAGAACTTACAGCGATAGACACTGCACTGGTCACTGCTCCAACATATCCCTGGATGAAATTGGGAAACGGAGCGGGCTACAGAGAAAACAGAGAAGTCAGAGTTATAATGACAACATTATTAAAGGGCTCTGTCTCCTTTTTTATGAACTGTACCTTGGAAGTGTTGCGATTGGAGTAGTTAACACAGGCGTTGTGGCTCTGGTTTAACCACTGAGGGGGAGATGACAGGATTCAATTTAAAAAGTTTTTTTCATGTTGTTTTATAATGAATATGTAAGGTGAACTTAAACAAAATAAATCACAATTACCTAACTAGAACTAGACAGCAATGGTAATTTATAGGTTTCCTGTGAAAATTAATCAATGTCAGACTTTAACCTGAGCATCAAGCAGTTTGAGTTTAAAATAAATACCTGCCAGAAGACAGTGGACAGCAGTGTTTGGTTGGGAAGAAGGAGGCCAACAACCTGTTCAGATAGAGAGAAATTAAGATAAAACATCAGATTTGTAGCTCCAGTCTGTAATGTTTATAGTGATGTAAAGTAAGTAACTGAATTTGGATATAAAAACCAACAAGTCTTACCACTGGTGTGCCAAATGGAATAAAACCTGTTTAAAGACAGAGTATCATCAGCATCTACCTTACGTAGACATATGTACTAAGGGTGACAACAATTAAGCATTAAATCACCATTAGTATTATCCAGTAAAATTTTGTTCTGTACTGTCAGCAGCACAATGTATTAGTGGTTAGAGCTGTTGCCCCACAGCAAAAAGGTTGTGGGTTCAATCCTCAGCTTGGACCTGTATCTATCTAGGTACTCTGGTTTCCCCTCATAGTCTAAACATGAATGTTCATGTGTTCAGGCCAGGCCACCCTTACAAAAGAGATGTGTGATCTCAATGAGATTGCCTTGTTGAACAAAGGTAAATCATAATAATCATATCTTGATCTTCAGTTTTGAGGACATCGTTATTCATTTTCACCAAAATATGCAGTTAAATCCAAGTATTTATTCCATAATCTGGGTAGAATACCTAATGTTCTGGGTTACAGTATATCAGTGTTTGAGATTACTCGCTGCTGCCTTCACCCCGGTTTGTTCCCACTCCACCCACATTCTGATTCTGATGTCAAAATCCCTTCACACAAAAAAAAGATGTTTTAATACCAGCCCAAAATGTTGGGGCTTATTTCTCCAGAAATCTAGAGAACTTCACCGCCACCACAGGAGAGAGGTTTTAATCAGTCCCCAGCTGAGTGCGACCTTTTCCAGGCTCGAGACAACCTGCAGAGCCCCGTGGAGCCATGACAGGTCCCAGGGTGAACAACGCCTCCATGTTGGACCACATAACAAGCCCCTAGATCCCACATCCCCCGAGACTTCCACACTGTGCTGCTCTACCTGACATCCGAAAGGGCATGAAGATCTTTTCCCCCGTGTCAGGGTGGATGATGGCCTGCAATAAAAGAACAGTCAGATGTAATGAGGACAAAAATATGTTTAGCTCACAAGAATTACCTCATGAAAGAGTTATATTAGGAGGGAAATAAGTCTTTATTACAGGGAAATCACTGCTTCCCACAAGCAACAGTGAACCATAGGTGTGTGTGTGTGTGTGTGTGTGTGTGTGTACGTGAGTGTGATGTAATTCAGAGGGTCAGTAAATCAGAATCTTACCTGCTTTATTTTCTGGGCTTGCCAAAGCTGTAAAACAAAACAAAAAGTAGTTTTAAATAAAGACTTTAATATGAATACTAAATAACTCAATGAGCCTCCAGTGGAAACAGCTTTTTTCTAAATGAGGGATTAGCATCTTTATCAAATTGATTTGTGACTGGAATCAATTATACAGTGAAATTTGCTGATTTGTATTTTTGGGTACAGTTTGGATTTTTTTATGTTTTAACTACGTGTTTTTCTAATTTTAGATGGTAGTTTCAGTTTTGCTACTTTTAATTTTTAGCTACTGTTTGCCTATTATAGGTTTTATCTAAATGCTTAGCTAATTTTAGCTTGTAGCTCCATGTTTGCTAATTCTAGCTTTTAGTTATGGTTTAGAAATGTTTAAGCTATCAGCTAAGGTTTGGCTGATTACAGCTTTTCACACCAGTTTTGCTGATTTGAAGTTTTACTTAGAATTTAGCTTCTTTCGGCTTCAATATTTAGATTATTTAACAAACTAAAGCAGTAATTCAGCACCCAGTGCTTTTTAACAAAAAAAGCTAATTTCTCTTATTGTAAGTTCATAAAATTGTAATTATAAGTGTAAGTGTAAAGTTTGTTTTTGTTTTTATGTAGCTATTTGAACATGTGCATTGCAATTTAGCCTATGTTACACACACTTGTCCTTAAATAAATAAAAACAGAATTAACTGAAACTGCAAAGTAAATTTTAATCTCCACATTTCTGCGTCTTTACCTGAGCATTGGTCACTCCTGGAGGAAGAGTTCCTTGTTTGAAACGCTCAAGCAGTTCAATGCTGTCCTGCAGCCGTTTCTGATCAGACAGAAGACAAATAAAATTAAATTTTAAAAAATCAAAAGAGTATGTTAGTTAACTGTTTTTTCACCCACAATGTAATTTGCACAGCTCATTGCCTGTCAGATAAACGTGTTTCACCAATAGTTTCACGCAGATTTCTAGTCAGCAAATGAGTTCTCTAAAAAGGTAACGTGATCACCATCTAATGCTGAGCAAAACATGAGACCAATTTGTTCTAATGAGCTTGTGATCTCCAACCACATGTGTGGCACACAGAGCGGAGTGTGTGCGTGTAAATCCCGACCCTCCCTCTCATCATTAGGGGCAAGCTGAGGCCATGGTCGACCCAACAAGGTGCAAGGTGCCTGTGTGTGTGTGTGTGTGTTTGTGCGCACTTTCCATCCCTCACATTTGCCCCATATGCCCAAAACGCACATCACATCCCAGGAGCTCCTACCTCCATTAATGTCACCAAAGAGCTCGCTAACAGCTTCATTACCCAGAGCACCACAGCTCTGATGACAGCGAGGGTAACATTACCACAAAACATCGCAGGCCTGTGGAAACGAAACCACAAGCAGAGCAGCCGAACGGAACGGTTCGAGAGAATAAAACTTTATTTATTATTACTGTTAAATAATGGAGAACAAAATAGGAAAAGTAGCAGAAATTCATACTCTTCCTTCTTTTTTACCAGTAGAATTAGACTCGTTAATAACAGTTGGTTTGCTGTGATTCTGAGTTATATTTTTGTTAATAAAGTTATAATTATATTGATTGTTCTGTACTGTGTTCAAACTTTTACTAACTTCTATTCAGGATATTAAGTTATCCTTATTATGAGACAACATACGGTGCCATATGTTGATGAAGGTCTCCTTATACTTTGTTATAAATATTAAATTCTAGTTCCAGCATTTGTTGAAGGAATTCATTCACGTCTCATCACTTTATGTTCAAGTGATTTTTTTTTTTATAGATAGCAACTTTGACTGTCATAAAATAAAGTTTTGGCTTTGCTTTTTCAAACGTCACAATGAATGCCTTAGAAAAAAAAAACTTCTCAGTTTAAAAATTTACTTTAAATAAAGCTCCATCATATCAAGTACCTCGGACACAAACAGCGTGGTGGGGTCAATCACATCCAGGAAGTGCCGGAATCGACCAGAAAAACTGTCCTAAAAGCAGAAAATATTAAAAAAGAAAAAGAAGAAAAAAAGAAGAAGAAAATATAGAAAGGTAACATTAAAAAATTATGCATAAACAAACATTAATTAATCATACAGCTAAGTATTTTTTATGAAACACCATTACAAACATTAAACAGATATTAGATGTTTTCAATTTGCATGTTCGATATAAAACCACTAAACATCTACGAGGAGATGAGTAAGTTGAGAAAATTTAACTTTCCTCGACTTTACAGGTGGCATCTGCCTACTTTTTTTTACACAAATACTGGGGTCTAAACCTGGATTCTGGATGATTTTTCTGAGAAAAGAACCAGATTCCAGCTGTCTGCCAGCAAACAGCAACATTAAAGCTCGCCAGCTGTTGCAACACACCAGGTGGAGCTTCCTCATTAAAGCCTCTGGCAAACTGTTTCCCATCTTCATCCTTTAGAAGCCCAAATCCACTCGCGCCGAATGCAATTAATTCTTTTAATGACTCCGCCAGAAATACCTTTCAATCATTAATTCATAGCTGAGCATAAGGAGTCAGTATGAGATACAGCAACATGCCGAACAGCTTTGACAAGCACCCGTCCCTCCCAGCCTCGGGTTTAATTACACTAACTGCTGATTTGGATGGAAATCTGGTATTTGAATCATCGTTACGCCTCGTCACTTACTGAACATATGGATACTTGGTAAAAACACGGTATGGAGAATAGCTTTTTAAATCTGTTAATCCAATTATTTACCTGTGTCATTTAAATCATACAGTTTGAGCTGAGGAGGGTGTTTAGTTTGGGGGGGGGGGGCTCCAACACTGCATCCTGGGAGCTGATGGAGACTTCTGAACGGAACTCTCTTCATAAACATGTGCAAAATCATAACATCCTGATATGGGTTTGCAGTTTATTTACTATTTTACAGACTTTTTATCCTTCATCATCAAACTGGAGAACGTTTTAATTGTTGAGGATTTTAAAGTGTGTGTGTTTGATGCTCACTTTTTATTTAATAAAAAGTGTTGCTCCTTGGTGAATTAAATTATTCTGAATTGGAGGAGAAACTGTCACAAGGTATGCGTTTATTCAAGTAAACTTGAGGTTCATAGTCTCTATCTTAGGTACTGCAGGAAATTTGATTCTGTTTGCACAGATTTTTAAAAGAACTTCACATATATATGTTTGTAGCTGAGTGTTGAATGTTTGTAATGAGGTGTCCGTTTTTGATAATCAAATGCTTAATTATGTATTTCTTATGTACTGTGATTGAGTTGTGATTAAATAGCAGTGTGTGCTCCGTTTTGAGTGACTTGTGACATGGGTCGTCTCAGAACCGACCGTACTTTTGAGGGACAGATTAGATAAAACATGCCTCACATTAAACCAACAGACAACACATTGTTTTTCGTCAGATTGCAGAACTTGTGTTTAAGACCAAACTGCTCGGCAGGAAGGGTCTTCCATATCAGTGACGTCTTTTGCCCCAGAGGGAGTGGTTCGGTCAGAAGCAAGGTGTTTATATAGAATAGCTGGAGTGCGCAAAAACCACGTGACCGTGTGATCGGCTGGTGAAGCTAACGGCTAACGCTAA
>JAUBOC010000002.1:550767-562479 GCA_032275365.1 Anablepsoides cearensis
TAGATAGATAGATAGATAGATAGATAGATAGATAGATAGATAGATAGATAGATAGATAGATAGATAGATAGAATTTTACAGTAAATTGCAAATTATGTGCTAAATTATATAATTTGTTGGAACTAGTCTGAAAAATATGAAGTTCAATTAAATTATAAAACATGAGGTAAATATGTTTTTCTATTAGTGCATTGTAAGTGTATTTATTTATTTTGCCATTTATTTATTTCTATATAGGTCCTAAAACCTCTCAATGAGCAAACTGTGGTTCCAAATATCCATTAACCTGGTCCTGTTGACTAATTCCCCGACAAAACCAAGCTAGTCATTTGGACTATAATATATAAAGTAATGCTGTCAAATGATTAATATTTTAAAACTGATTAGTCCCAATTAATCCCAATTAATCTTAAATTTAATATACATTTCTATTGCATATTAGTAAAATAAATTATGTGAGTTATTAATTAGTTTCTAATGTTTTTATTTAGAAATCAAAATTGGTGCTTAAGAAATACAAGGAACAACAATAAATAATGCCACATTCTCCTGCTCTTACACCCTTTAACTGTCCTCAACTATTGTAACGGGTCTACAATCCATGGCAATCCATTTGCTATAGTGGCAGTGAGCTTGTCAGAGATAGATTTATTTATTAACCTGCGTTCACTGATGGTTGTTTGTTGCAGAGCCGATGAAGCACCTGAAGCGGAAGCTCCGGCAAATACTGTAGTTGCTTGGTGATGAGATTGTACCTTAAAGTGGAGGTGCTTTGGTGAAATGCAAATTCCTTCCTGCAGTTTGTGCAAATGGCTGTGTTTGTCAACAATTCTGTCTTTATTCCTTTTAAATTCAAATTTGCCATCGAGAGGGCCAACAATTCTTTCTTCCTCCATCTTGAAACATAGAATACAGCTAGACTTGTGGGAAATGCTGAGTGGCAATGAGTGCATGCGTGAATGTGTTAAAAAAATTCATTTTACAAATTAATCAATACGAGTTAACTCCATTAATTTCACAGCCCTAATATAAAGTTAATGTGATGTACTATGAGCAGCAGCCTGGATCAGTGTGAAAGTTTTTACTGATGGAGTAAAGCAAACATCTATTTGTTTTTACAAGAGGAATTTCTTCTGTTCATACAGTTTTCATTTTTCAGATTCAGACAGCAGATGACAGGAAAAACGGTTTACAAAGAAGTTGCTCTGTTTTATCTTTTTGAGTTTAGCATTGTTTTTGGACAAAAGGATTTTTCAGTCTAACATTTTCTCTTATATTTTTTTTTTTACAAACTGACAAATCAAACTTTCAATTTAACCAGAAATAGTATTGGGGAAACCAAAATCTAGAATAAATCTCTGAGGCTGAAATGGTCAACTTCAGATTCAAATTTTAACATTAATAATTTTCCACAAGAAACACTTCAAACTCCAAACTATCAGTTTAAGAGCAGCAGACAGAAATCTACTGGATTTTATTTCAGTGCATTCTGTACTTGCCTCTTTAAAGGTAAACAATGTTTCATGGGGAAAAAAAGGGAGTTGAGCTAAAGTGTTTGGTGAAAGCTTTCTGTCAATTTAGATTATATTTTGACAGTCAGTCTCCCTGTTGAAACTTAATCTATTGTTAATAATTGACACTTCAAAGCTCTGTGAACTGAACCACGGTGAATTTACTGCAGCAAGATTGCTCTGATGTGCCAGAATGTATTTTTTTTAATCAGTTCATTGAAAAAATAGAAATTTTCCTAAATGTGTATCAGCAGGTCGCAGCTCTGGAATTAGAAATTGGTATCTTGGATCATAAAATCAAAATTTGTGCATTTCTAATTATTCATAATAAAACTAAACCTAAGCTGTATAGCTACACTGTAAAACCACTTGGAAGTACAAATGTTTAGATTTTAACTCCAAGATAAAAGGCAAAAGGCCCAAATGCAGACGTTTCCAAGTAACGTCACAGAAACTGTAGTTTGATCAGGTTTGAGTTGCAAATCATTTAGAGTTTATGTCCACTAAAATAAAAACTTATGAGAAATATTTACTTTTGGGACTTTGTGGAAGTCCATCTGCACAGGTTCCTCCCACCACACTAAATTCCAAAGAGCTGCGCACCATGACTTCATATCTGCTGTCCCATCTTAAAAAACAGGAAGTTAAAACACTCCACCCGATTCCAGAATGACACCATCTTCTCATCTCCACCTATCGCCGCCTCACAGAAGAGCAGGAAGAAACTGTCTACTTGAAATGTATGAAATCCTGTAGACAAAATATTCCAGAGCCTGGCTACACCTAAAGGCAGGAACAACACTAGTGGGTGTCAGACTATTTCAATGGTATGTGGTGGGACTATCCAAGCCTTCATTGTTTAAGGCCCAGGAAAACAAAACATCAAAGTGAAACTACTAACTTAAAAGAAGCTTTTGTTCAGATAACATATTGCTATTTAAAATTAATTGAATTTGTGAAGTTCAGGTTGAGATCTTCATGAACAGCAAGTTCAAAAACTATCTGAGGATCTTGTCTCTCTGAAGCTGAGTTCATGTTTCAAGATTCTATTAATTCAAAAAGAAGAAGTCTACAAACATGCTAGACATCTGTAATACCCAAAATACAGATGATTGCTTAAATGTTATAAACATATTATAATTACAGCCTTTTATACTTCACTTCTTGGATTGACAACAAGCTACTCAAGGCCTTCACACACAGATAAATTATCATAAGGAAGTGGTTAACATTGTCAGTTCAGATATCCGTTTATTTTTTGTATGTAAAAATCACAAAAACAAGTCCATATGAATAATTATAACTCTGTATAACTCAGGTCTTCTTGTTTTTCCTTTTTCAAATATTTTGACCTATTCTATTCTTTTATTGTTTTAATAAAAAGATAAAGGTTGAATGTGTCTTTGGAAGAGGTGGGGAATAGTGAGGGATGAAGGGGGCTCAGCTTGGCTTGGAAGTAAGAAAGAGGGGCTTTGAGAAAAATAGTGGGAACCATTGCCATTAAGTCCTAACAAGTAAATATACTGGTTACCACATTGGTCTTTCCACGGCCAATGACCAATGACATTGTGGAAGAACTGAAGAAAATTTGGAAAACCTCTCAGTGACGCTGATGTGTTTGTCAAATGGTTTTTCTCCAGGTATTTCCTGTGATGCTGTCCTGTTCCTTCATGTTTTATAGCTTGTATCAGAAGCATGTTCCCATGATTTTATCTCGTAATCCCATGATTCCATACTGGCACAACTTTCTCAAACCATTTCAGGATGAAGCTATGCATACAAAGATCCAACCACAGCAGCACCATGCTGATGGTGAGATGGGGTCAGAACACCAGGCATGAGGCCAGTGTGGGCACTTCTGCCGTCACTTTCACTAGGGTTGGGTAAATATCATGTGCAATTAATCATCACAAAAACTGTCAACAATTGTTATTTGCCACTTTGCAATTACTGCAGTTACTGCCACATCAAGTGCTCATGTGAGCAGTGCATATTGTGTTACTAAAGATCTGCTGCCACTCCACATGGTAGAAAACGTGGGCTTCAATTCACAGCTTATTATTTTAACCTGTTACAATAAAGACGTTAGTTTGACTGATGATTTGTAACAAGGTAACTGATTTAGAGTCAAAATCAGGCAAGTGCAACTGTCATCTATTAATTGTCATGTTAATTGTTATCAGCTAAATGCCACAATTAAAGGTGATTAATATTTTTGACATTATCACCCAACCCTACCCTTGACACTGGATGACAATCAAATGATGATGTGCACCAATATTAACAAAGTTGAGATGTGAAAATTGTAAAGAGAAACAGAATGGAACAATTTGTAAATCTAATAAATCCATGTTTTATTCACAATAGGACCAAAAAAGCCTATGAGACGTTGAAACAAAAAATAATAATTACAACTTGTAGGAAAAATTAAGTAATTTTGAATTTTTTTGGCATTTGTTTACCACTGTGAAACAACCCCTTCTCATTTAACATCAGTCTAAAGTCAAATTCTCTACAAATATAAGCGTGCACATGTGCACATTGTGCATCTGCAGTCACCACAAAACCCCAACACCCTGCTGCCTGGACAACAAACCACGACAAAATGTTGCCAAAAAAAAAGCATTATGCTTGCTCAAAACCATTATGTATCTGTTATTCTGTATGGCAGGGTTTCCTACAGCGTGCTATTAGACAGGTCTGCAGTCCATCATGATGCATTCAGTCAGTCAAATATTCATATATGTAAATGTAATATTATTAATACTGTAATTAAAGGTGAAATTCAGGTTTATGTATCAAACAAGTAGCTCTTCATGTTACTCTGTGCCCCAGAAGAAGCTCTCAGACTCACAAGGCTTACATTATGTCTTAATTTCAAATTTCCTGTCAACATTTAACATTTTTAACAACACGGTGGGCCACAGGTGGGCTAAAAAAACAACCCTACCGCCTTTGCAAGTTTTCTGGGGAAGTCCCTACTATTGTAATTTCTTATTTACCTAAAGAATAGCAGCGTGCTATCAATGGCAGAAACAGTTATCTATATTTGATGTCAACTATTACAACTACAAAATAATCATCTCAGCAGAAATCTCACCAAAAAAGGACATATTTGCAAAAATTGCATTAATCTCCCATGAGTCTTATCAGACAGGCCTTTAGGTAAAATGTTCAAACCAAACCATAAAGAAGAAGCCTGATGAATATGCAGAGCTTCATATTTAGTGCACACTTCGCGATACATCTTTTCAATGAATTATAAATAAAAACTCAAGGACTGCAGGTAATACCAGTAACCTGGCCTGGATTCTTGTGTCAGCAGCAGTCAGAGCAGACAGACTGTGGGATTCATCACACATTCCACATCTGGATGCAAAAAGCTTCTCCCTCACCACCAGCTTACCCCAAAAATGCTTTTATACAACCAAGAGCTGTGCCTAAAAACACACAACCTTAAGAATACAATCCTCCTGCCTAGCTTTCACCAAAACCTAAAAAATGTCAACAAAGTTCAAAGCAAACTAAAGAAAACTTGTTGTTTATATAGTCGTATAGGTGGATAGTTAAATCTGTAATTACATTATAAATATTTTGATTTACTTTAACAAATTCATGAGTAAGATAAAATAAAAAATCCATAAAATTCCTTTTTATGCCAAAACCCTTTGAAAGAATATTGTGAATATACATTAAAGTAAGGTCATTTTCTGAATAGAAGAGTTTCAACTTTGTATTTTTTTGGTGTTTGCTATAGTCAGTTAGCTGTGGCGGCCATCTTGAATTGGGTGGACTCCAACAGTTATTTAATTAAAGAAGTTCATTCACCCAGTTGGTAGAGCTGTTGCCTCTCAGCAAGACGGTTGCCAGATCGGATCCTGTCTTATGACCTTTCTTGGTAGAGTTTGCGTGTTCTTTCCGTGCATGCGTGGGTTTTTTCCGAGTACTCCAGTTTCCTCCCACAAACCAAAAGGATGAATGTTAGGCTAATTGGTCAGTCTAAATTGTTCTTGGGTATGAGTAAGAGTGAATTATTAGTTATTAAGACTCTAATCAGTGGATCCAGAAAAGTATTGGTAACACACACACACAATTTTGTATTTCTATTTTTATTAGGACCGTGTATTGACTTCTATTCCTTTCTATTGTCTAACTCTTACCCTAAACCTAACCCCAAAATGAGCTTTTCACCTTATTAGGACCAGTCTTTGGTTCCCAAAATGACTATTGGTCCTGAAGAGGTGTGTATTTATACCAGAATACATCCTAAAAATGTAACAAAAACCAGGTGTACAGACACACAAACACACACAGTCAATTTCTCTTACAATTTCACCCACATTTCCTGGCAGGGGTAGTAAAAAAAAGGAAAACAATAAAATGTAACCAACATTATAGACATTACCAGGTTAATTATTTTTTAATAAATGTACTAAGAGGTTTAACATTTTAAGACTTGTTTATTCTAGCTAAAAAAAAAGGGGTAGAATAAAAAAGGCATCTTTGTGTAAGGTACAAAACAAACACACATTTGAGCACACAAATACAAAAAGATTCATTAATGCTCTGCCGGCAAATGATAATAATCCATATTGTTACAATTATACAGGCCCTCAAACAGACTGCCATCCAGTCTGGTTTCAAGTGTCAAACCTCAACCTCTCGTTCAAATCCGTACCTAAAAATACCAAGAGGACGGCAGCAAGTTACCCAGACTGTGGCTCCAAAACAGCACTTTAAATGTCTTCTTTTACATTTTTTTATTATTAATGTGTTGTTGCTCATTTTCTACCTTACAACATATGAATACAAAACCAGGAAACAGAAGAAGTTGATATTATTTTTTTAATGAATGTATTATTTTATATGAAGGTCTTATTTATTTTGTATTATTTTTAATAAAAGCTAAACAAGCTGCTTTGTATGACTGGATCAAATGTTAGCTGCTGCATATTGTCTTCCATCTGATGACTGTTAAATGAATCTGAGAAGCCTCCACTCGAACAGCTTACAGAACGGGGCTACATTTATATCATCCAGGCTGACTTTTCAGGTCCTGTTCTTATATAACCTGTGATGTCCATTTTGTTAGGGCTGCTCTAACAGCCTGTCATCTTTTGGCAGAAGAGTCGTGCCGACGCACCGTTTCTGCCTCGCTCAGCTGGGAAATGTTTACATCTCAGGTTTTAGACTCAAGTTTTCCTCCGATAAACGTGAAACAGAGACTGTTGGAAGTTGTAGCCCTTATGGTCAAACCTTGTAAATGATACTTTGTATAATCTCATATTTAATAATATATATTAATATATTGTTACTTTTAAAGATCTTGTGAAATGTGTTAGCCTTCAGAATATGTGTGGTGAATAACTCTCAGCTACTACCACACCTCAATATCCGTAAAACTGGTTGAGTTAAAGGCTGTTTTTGTGCTTTCTAAGTCAATAGGCTGTGCAGATTGTTTTTAATAAGACTCCAAAAGCTGTAGTTGTACTCCCAGTGATTACTGTGATATGCAATAAAATGTGTTCAGTGGTTCATGAGATATTTTGCTAACATGACCGATAAATAAACGCCATCTTGGCTTTGGCGACAGGCGATACACTGACCTGCAGTAAAACCTAAGAAAAACAAATAGCTGAAAATGAGAACTAATTCTCCAAGGAGGTGGTAAAATGATTGAAACAGAAAAAAACTTGATTATGGTGGAAAATTGTTCGTGCAACTTGTAATATTCAGCAAAAAGCAAAGCAGAAAGAAGTTGTGTTAGCAGCATGGTTTGAAGCTGAGCGGGCAGCGTTTCTGTAGCTTCCTCCTGCCAGACCCTGCAGGGGAATTCACCTAACGCCCACCTTTCCAGTAATCGGTTCTACATGGAGATATTACCGTTACCCGATTGACACGTAAGCTCACAAGAAACCCATCTTCTGTAAAATGCCCACATACAATGCCTTATATCCATACCCTTTATGTCAAGTTGCAACCATTAACTTCAAAGTAGTTTACTTGGATTTCATGTGGGCCAACACAAAGTAGAGCAAAACTGTGAAGTGGAAGGAAAAAGTTTCTACGTTTTTTATATAAAATGAATCTGAAAAGTGTGGCGTGCGTCTGTATTTAGCTCGTCTGAGTCAAAACTTTGCAGCTTCTGCAGCTGCAAGTTGTTTAGCAGCTTTGCATATCTGGAGAAGGAAACTTTTGTCCATTTTTCTTTGCAGAACCATCCAAGGTTGGATGGAGAGCGACTGTGAACAGAAGGTGAACCTCTGCTCCAGCGTTTAACAACCACGAATGGGTTTTCTTCCAGGATTGCCCAGGGAAATAAAGAACTGTGGAAGAAAAGAATCCCCAAAACATCATGATGTCACATCTCACAATGAAGTTTTCATGTTAGTTTTTTTTCCACCACATAAATATTATTTTGCTTTGATGTTACGAAGTTCAATTTTGGTCCCATTTGGACAAAATGACCAAACAAAATTTCAAATAATTTCATGTCAACAATGACTTTCTTCTTGCTGCTCGTCTATAAAGTTCTGATTTGTGGAGTGAACGACTGATGGTTCTGATAGTGGACAGATTGTCCCACCTGAGCTGTGGATCATCGGGCTTCTTGGCTCCTTGTCCTGTCAGTTTAGGTGGACTGTCGTGTCTTGGCAGGTTTGCAGTCGTAGTGTTTACAGTTTTTAGACGACGTTAAGACGAAGCTAAGGATTGTTTTATAACCTCGCCCTGCTTTAAACTTCAACAACTTGGTCCCTTGCTCTTCATGATGCTGTTTGATCACTAATGTTCTCTGACAAACCTAACAGAACAGATGGATTTAAACATAAATCTCACCAAGAATCTATTTTCACAATTACGCCCCACTTTGTGATGGTCATTACAAAAAAAATCCAAATAAATACATTTATTGTAATAAATGCTTGTGACTGTGTTGAAAATATGTAAATAAACTGTAACTATATCCCAAATTGAAGACTTGTTTATCATCATTCCTTTTTCTGTAGTCAGTGCTTTTGTCATAACATGTCCTGCTAAAAGCACCTTGTAGCTTTTGGAATCATGAAACTGTCGGTTAATCCCTGGATTTGGGACAGACATTAATCCGCCTCCTCCCTGCTCTATGGCTCAGACATGGGGGAACAACATTTGGAGGCAGCAGGGCTTCTAGAAGTTGTGAGGGCTGGATGAGTTTAGTTTAGTGGATCTGTGTATGTGAGAGGAGGGAGGGTGTGTCTGCAGGGCCCTGATGCAGCACCACAGATCTGACAGCTCTGTTTATGTCCCACAACAAGTAAAACAGCAGATTGTAAAACAAACAGCCCCCCTGATTGGCTGAAGGGATGATAATAAAAACACAGGACAAAAAGAGGCAGGTGGAGCCTATGTCTGTGGGGTTTCTGGACAAGCAGATGCAAAGATAAACGATGGAACTCACTCGTTTTTTACGCATCTGCTTTCTTGGAACACTTTATCCAGCTGGATCACAGCCTGTCCCAGGAACACGTCCAGCCCTATCAGCGCCCGGTGCATGACGGTCAGGACCAGCTCGGTGCTCCCGGCCGGGTGTCCGCTCCTCTCGCCGCCCGGCTCCAGCGCGCCGGGCGGCAGCTCGAACGAGCACTCCTCGCGCCAGTCCGGCTCGGTGGTCTTCTCCGCCACGCCTGTGGAGTACTTCTCCTTCCCCAGCTGGATGATGGTGTACACATCGCTGGTGCCGTGCTTGCCCTTGCCCCGTAAGCCCCTGCCCCGCAGCACCGTCACCTGGACGTGTGTCGGTACCCACTTCTGGTCCTCCTCCACGGTTAGCGAGGACATGTCCCCCTCCGAGACGAGAGCCGCGTTCCGGCGGGACGCGCTCACATCAGCGCCGGGCTCTGCTCTGCGGGCCGTGCCGCATTATTTGTGGCGGTGTGTGTCGTCTCCGGGAAGCTGCTGTGGTTGTTTGCAGCCTCGGCTGCTCTGCAGCAGCACGCAGCGGCCCTCCTCTCTGCCCGCTCCCCCTGCCGTACCGGGCCTGTCTGCAGATGGCGACGTCACGCCTCCTCCATCCTCCTCCTCCTCCTGCTGGACGAGGAAGTTGATCAGCAGCACATGGCTGCAAGGAGAGCATGCTGTCTGTGCAGGAAGGCAGCAAGGTGTCTGCTATTTACCCTGCCTGGTGTAATTATTCAGTTAAACCAATTAAACAAGATGTTCATAATTATGTGTTTTCTATGCACAAAGTTCAATTCTACACCACAATCAAGTAACTATGTTACCCTCAGTTGTTGTGAAAATGCTGTACATCAAAATAATTCTAAAATTATATATTTTTAATTAATTATTGTATCATAATCAATCTAAGCACCTTGAAATTGGCCTCTGTCTCTTTAACCTCCTACGTTTTCTGACGCTCCCACTTCAGCACTTCTCAACATTGCTTTGGGGAGGATCTATGAGATGACAATCCCTTTGACTTATAGCTGCTACATATAATTCCAAGTATTACTTCATGCTTCAGACTGAATATGTATTCATCCCTATATTTAAATGAATCAAATTTATTCAAAAGTGTCCATGCAATCAACAGTCTCTGCATGGAAACGGTTAGAATAAAAAAAAAAACATCTCGTGGCCAAAAAATAATTTTATTTATCCAATATCATCTCAATTGCACACTTAATAACATGATCTCAGTTTTCTTACTCGACTCCTTAACTTGAGTGTTAGAGTTTTAAATTAGTTATTAATATATAAAAAAGGAAACAGTAAATAATGTAAGATCTGAATGATGTAATATTAGCTGTGGAGTTCCTCAGAGTTCTGTGCTTGGATCAAAGGTATTTATTTTTTTAAATGAATAACTTGGTTAGTGTGTTGGGGCTTTGGAAGTGTGTTTTATTTGCAGATGATGATTCCACATTTTTTTGGTTTGGGTGAAAATATTAAATGGATTTTGGAGATGATGCAGGCAGAATTTGTAAAAATACAAATTGGTTCCAACTAAATAAGTTAGCTTAGATTAGAGGTGCCCAAAGTGGGGCCCACGGGCCAAAGGCCCGCCAAGCCATTTGATTTGGCCCACCGGCAGTTGTCCTGGTTAATAGATTGTAATTATGTTAAGATTAAACATAAAATACAAGTAACTACAAGAGACATTTAGATTAGATTTAAGCCCATATCTAGATATGCACACTCTATAAGACCACATATACTCAAATTTTTAAATCATGAAAAGTCCCATGAGCCTTTGCTATCTGAGCATATGTTGAATTTTCTCCATGCCCATGGGCTAGCTTAATCATAAAAAATAAAACAACTTTACTTAATAAGTATTTGCATTTCTTATATTATTGCATTTGGCCCGTGGCCCTCAGGTTGATTTTAATTTTGGCCCTCTCAAGGAAAGTTTTTGAATTTTGGCCCTCCTGGGGAAAATGTTTGGGCACCCCTGGCTTAGATTTTGGATCAAGCTAATTACATGATATTTGGTAAAAGAAAGAAAACTATTAATGTTCCATTTAGAGTTGATGGTGTTGAAATTCAGTGAGGTAAGATTTTTCAATGTCATTATTGATGAAAAGTAGGTGTAGGCTATAGTCAGTGATGCATATTATTTATTTACCCCACTCATAAGACAATCATAAGACAGAATGTATTTAATTCAGTGATTTTGCCACTACAGACGCCTTTTAAGCTAAACACAACCATCGGAAACTTAGGGCTAATATTTGATCAGGAGCTTAAATAAAAAAAATGACTCTGAAGTCAAATCTAGCTTTTATCACCTATGTCTACCGACCAATTTTAAATCTTTTTTAATTTACACTGACTTAGAAAAAGCCATTCATGCATTTGTTAGCTCTAGACTCAGTTATTTTAATGGACTGCATATTGGTGTCCCTCAGTCTTTCCCAAAACGACATCAACTTGTCCGGAACGTGGCTGCCTGTATTTTAACCAGCAGCTCTAGCAGTGAGCATATCACCAGTTTTAGTTGAAGCTCAAGACTTATTTCTTTAGACAGACTTTTTAATACCATGTAGCATAGTGGCATTTTTACCTCCGCCAAGGGAGGAGGTAATGTTTTCGGTCGCGTATGTCTGTCTGTCTGTCTGTCATTCTGTCATTCTGTTGGTCTGTGGACAAAATTACTCAAAAACGTGTGGACGGATTGTCATGGAATTTTTACCACATGTGGGTATTGGCCAAAGGAACA
>JAUBOC010000002.1:564539-576215 GCA_032275365.1 Anablepsoides cearensis
AAAACAAAGAAAATCTCAATAAAAGTAACAGAGCTACTCCAACGTGCTGCCACCCTCAGCGGCGCAAATTCTAGAAAAAAAAAAAAAAAAAAAAATGCATGAAAAAAAAATGCATGCATGTTAAACTAAATGCTTTTCCCATCACGGAGTGAGTCTGTTAGTCTTCGTTTGCCTGGTTCAAAAGAGAGATGTTTTGGTCTTATTAAAGTGTAAATTAGAAGGAAACTGACTGGGCATCAGGCTGAAGACTTTGTAGGTTTTGAAAAGCTTAAACCGATACATGATTACTTGTAACATTTGATAAATATGCATTTAAACTGTGAGACAAAGTTTAAAAATACTGTATAGGCTTTTTTATTTTTATACATTTTAAAAATATATTGTCACACAGCACCATTTTGACACTGCAAACCATAGTGGATAAATAATGACATCCATTAGGTTTTCCAGTGTGAGTCTGTACAAGCTCTTATCCAGCCTGAAGGTTAATATTGGACAATATCTGAGGTTGTTTAGTTTCTCTAAAAGTTCTGATTCTTCCTCACTGCACTGGACTGCAGACGCTCAGTTTGTGTTTGGGTGTTTTGTCCTCAGGATGGACTAGTCTGAGAGTCCTGATGGGTTTGAATGAACCAAGAAGTTGTGTTTAAAGAAAATACTCCAGCAACATATGAGGTGACAATGTTTTGACATTTAAGCTTATCTGTCAACAATGTTTGTGAACTTTCTGTTTCCAGCAATACTTTAGAAGTTTTGATAAACCAGATGTGTAAAGTTTCATCTCGTCTCTAATTTTTCATCCAATCTATTTACTGAAATATCGGACCGCAGAGGAGGGAAAGCCAGAAATTTCTCTCCCCAGAGACAAACTCCAGCTCCTCCTCTGAGGATCCAAGGCGACACAGTGGCACTCTTATCAGATCCCCAAATCACCTCAGCTATTCCATGAGATGGAGCAGTGGTTTTACAGTTACTGAAAGGACCAACACACAATGGCTAACCACTAATTTACACTAGATGCAGTTCCACTCTGCTATGCTGCGCAGTTCACAGCCGTTCATTTGCATTCCAATGTTTACAGCGTCCACTCCGCTCAGGACCGGTCCAGTGCGACACACAGAATAGGTCTGAGAATGCGAGATGGCGATGATAAATTCAGCGATAAATGTGAAAGTCAGAGCAAAAACAATTAATTCTGTGGAAGACGGACACCAAACACAGAGGAAACTCCATCGCTGATGTATTTTTAACTTCTGATTTCAAACTAAAATCCATGTGTATCATGTGCTCACATACGCTGCCTTCTGCTTCCCAAACAGAATGATACATTTTGACTTTGTCTATAAATATGTCCATATGTTTAATAATATAGCTAGGATTAACAAAATTAGTTTGCCTTTGGTGACGTATTTTGAAAATACGGATGTTGTGCTCATTCATTTTCCTGTTGGTTCGATGTGATCTCTGTAGATTGATGCCGGCGCAGCTCCAGAATCTGGCAGAAATAGGATTGGATCTAATTTTGGTGGATCAAGGTCTGCTCACCACCATCCTGCACCACTGTGCAAAGCCAGTACAAAAACTCTCATTGATTATAATGGGTGAGTATTTGCTGAGGTCGGGCTGCAGCAGAGCGGAGCTGTATGTAAATTAAAGGGTCAGCGGTTCTAGCTCTGATGCCTCACAGCAAGAAGGTCCTGCGTTTGATCACAAGTTTGTACCAGGAGTTTTTCTAGTTTGCATTTTCTTGTGCTTGAGTGGGTTTTTTTCTGGTTTCCTCTCACACTTTAAAAACATGCATGTTACTGTAGCTTTGCCTTCAGGCTCAGGCTTACCTTGCACAAGAGATCTGTGATCTCATCGGGATTTGTCTGGTAAATAAATTCATGAAGAATGCTCATTTCATCTGCTTCTATCTGAAACTTCTAGTAGTAGTGCCTGTGAGATGATTAATTATCAAAAATGTAAGTGGCTGAGAATGATTTTACCTGAGTCTGTCAGTGAAACTGTCTCTTACCAAAATATCTCACAAACCAATGGACTGAAATGAATAAAACTTTGTGTAATCTGTGGTTTTACATCTACAACGGGATAAGTTTGGAAGTCAACCCAATTCAAGATGGACACCACAGCTGGTCAACATTAGCCAACACAACAATGACTATAACTCCATCAGTTTTATTGATACCAAGCTAAAATCTGATGTGTCAGAAAGTTATTCAAACTCTGAGGATTAACACATCTTACAAGATCTTTCAATACCCCATGAGAAAGAACTGTGCATGTTTCAGTTGATATTCATTCAAAATCACCTGAGTCAAAACTTTGTCAAACTTTCCTCCCTCCACCCGCATATAAATACTATGATATAAGTTCAAATGTGCTGACAGACAGTCTGAGCAGATCTCTTGGTGGTATTTTGACAACAGCACTTGAATCTTTCCACTCAGGTAAAGTCTGTGTAAACAAAGCTGTCAGATAGTTAAAGAATCTTTCAAATCTTAAAACACATGAGAAAATGAAAATGTTTTCTACACACACACACCTACATTTCTATACACTGACTTCCATTCATTTCCTGTCATTTCTGCAGCTTAATCCTGACCTTTACCCTAAACCCACCCACAACTATTTTAGTCTTAACTATGACCTCTAACCCAATAAACACACAATATTCAAATGTTTTATTTGTCATAACCTTGTTTTAACTCTATATTTGGCCACTGTGTTGTTCTCCCTTCTACCAAAGGTGGATAAGGCTAAATAAAACACAAAATAGTTTTTTTGTATTTTCAGATTAATAATATTAATGTTTTGACTCCAACACTCTTCATCTTATCCCTGCCACTACAAAAAAACAATTTGTCCACTGTGGTCAAATCCTTTTGGATGCGAGGCGTCTGAGTTATTTCATTATTAGTGGTGGCGGTAATGAGGTTTGGAAATGATGATTAAAAAAAAAAAAATTACTCTTTTCACTTTAGAAAACTAATAATGAAGTGGAAAATATCTGAGACCAAGTGTAATCTGTACAATCTTTGCTCATTGTTTTTTGGCAGAGGTAAACTAGGGTTCTGACAGAAGCAGAATCAAAGTTTCGGGCCTCACACATAAAAAAAAAAAAAAAGGCGGCTTGATATTTGTGAATCACATTTTTGTGATGATGACACAACCAAAAGTGCCTTCAGTAAATATTATCTACAATTCAAAAGCCCTGGACCTTAATTGTGCTGCATTTAAACACTAAATAACATATTACAGATGTGAGACAGCTCATAAACACTCATATCCCTCACCTAATGATATACATTTTAGTCCTGTGAACAAAAGTCAACACTTGTACATTTGTTAATTAATGCTTTGCATCAAATGTTGTTTATTTACTTTTCCACAGTTCTTGGCTTCAGGTATGAGTTGAAGCTTACAGCGCCCCCTATTGATCAGTAAGAATCACTCCAGTTAAAACTAACTGCAAGTACAGTCTGCTTTCACTCAGTTGTGCATGGAGTGGTCATGATAGGGAAAAATTAAATTCATTTAGTTTATGTTTGTAGTTTAAAGGGCAACTCAAAGAAAGGAAAGTTTTGTTTTGGAAAAAAAAGTAAATAAGTTTCCGAATTTTAGCGAAACTTTCTATTTTAACTTTCAACTGGCCAGTGTTGTCCTGTGACGTCACATCCATCTGGATATCATTAGTTAGGATCATCACCTGACGTGAAGAGTGAAAACCTAATAATTTAAATAGAGCATGTTTTTGATGGGGCTCTAACATGAATGCAAAGCAGTGAAGATTAAAGATGTCATATTTGTCATATGTTTTGAAACCCACTTTGCACAGATAAATATTGAATAGTCCTGTAAAAAAGCAGTTACACTTAAAAAAGAGATACTATAAAGGTGGATTGTTGTTGTTGTTTTTTTAAATAATTGTTGTAGTTTATTTTTGCCTTAAAATATGCATATCATCAGACGCCTTTCAGCCCAGAGTTGTACTAAGATCGTCTCAGGGGGAGAATGATTTGCAGCCGTTTTAGTCAAACCTTAGATTAGAAATAACATCACGTGTAAACTCTCACACTCAGAGACTAAAACATGTTGGCATCAGGAAGATAATAAGTTGACAAAATTGCAACAATTACTTCAAAGGTCCCAAATAATTAGCAGATTTAATTAAGAGGAAATCTGGGGGAATAATCTGAAACGTTTAGCAATGCTTTGGCCAGTAATCTGTGTCGTTTATATATTGTGTAGAGAGACCCTTAAAGAGATCAACTCTGATCTTTGGACCTCATCAAAGAGGGATTCTTTATCTATTCTGGGAGCCGAGCTGTCAATCATCCCCTCAACAAACTCTCAGGTTCACCTCAGATCCTGACACTGACAGCTGTTACAGAACTGTCTAATCCACACATAAGATGCTCTGATTGAATGCAGACACACACACACAGTCAGCAGCTGCCACACACACACACACACACACACACACACACACACACACACACACTCTTACAAACACTCCGTCCTGAAGAGCCAAGAGAAACAGACAGACAAGCCCTGAAATGGATCCAGTTCAGGCACCGCGGTGCAAATGGCCTACTTAGAGTTTAAAGTGAGTAATTAGAAACCTAAGCAGGGCTCGTTTTCTCACGCCTGATGAACGAAATGAAATGTCGTGCTCCTGTCCTCCGACGTGACACTAAACAGCTGAGCTACACCCTCTCTCCACACACACAGCATCATTATGGAGTCCGTCAGGCTGTTACTAACAGCACTCGTTTGGGTGCCGAAGAGCTGATTATTTTTAGAAGAGAGCAAAAACAGCTAAATTTGAAAAATAATTAGGAAAAAGAAGTTGGTTGACAGATGTGCATGAAGGAGTGTCTGATTATTTTTTGTATCTTGTCTGTAAAATATCCCAAATGTCCCTCAGTTAAATTAATTCACTATTTCTTAACACCTGGTTGGTGTTTCGATATTTGTTCTGTATGAACATAAAGTGGCAACAGATCCAGAGTGGAGCAGTCTTGTGCTACATCGATGACATCAGGCTGCTTGGTAAAAAGGAGCAAGTCGTGGACTCACTGATCCACCTCACCAGGATAAACAGCTGTGACACTGGAGTGTTGTTCAGACTGAATGAAGTCAAACTATCAAAAGTACAAATACTTTGAAATCGCACAGGCAAACTGCAACCAAGTACCTGCTGAGAGTAAAGAGAGCCAGCTGATTGGTTGTAACAAAACAGATCAGCATTTCTGACATATTCAGAAAAGCATAACGTTTATAAAATAACTTATAACAAGCAGAAAATAAGCTAAAAGGAACAGATTCATTGCTAAAAAAAATCAAAAGGCTATCTAAAAGCTAAAAGAAGCCTAACACTAAAAACTGCAACATTTAAAAGTGGCTAAATGCTGACTTAAAATAAAAGACACAAGCTAAAGGCTACAAACAGCTAAATGATAACTAAATAAAAAGAAGGCTAAATAAAATCAGAAGCAAAGTGCTGACTGAAAGCAGCCAAAAGCAAGCTAAAGGTAGACAAAACAGCTAAAACCTAAATGTAAAAGTAGTACATGTTTTTAACAAAAACTTGCTAAAAAATAAAAATAGAAACATTGTAGTTAAAACCAAAAATGAAGCACAAAAAACTTTAAATTACAGAAGTAGATTTTTAGAGAACTTTTTTTTCTGATGAACTGAAGAGTTCTCTTTGTATTTCAGTGGGGAAAATACTTGTAAATAAAGTTCAGTTTAAAAAAAAGTTTAAAAATAAGTCATAATCTCCATCTCCTGAATGAGCTGAACATTTTCATTTTCATATATGAATGTTTAAAATGGCACAAAGTATGCAAACATAGTTAATTGCAAAAACATGTGAAAAAATATAAAAATAACAAGAAAAGAATCATTTTAAACTGTAATTTGCATTTTTAACAAGGAAAGTAAAAAAAAAACAATGACGCATCCTAATAATGACTAAAGTGTAATTGTTTTTAAAGCAGTCGGGTGTGACGAGTCTTAGAGCACGAGTGAAGAATCTTGGAGTTTCTGACAACACTTGAAGGCAGCATCAGCGCCCTGCCCTGTGGTCCGTGAACACATCAGAGAAAGTGGTGAACAGCTGGCGGAGCGGCGTGTTTTTCTTTGAGGCCTCAGTAATCAGGTGTTGATTTAGCAGCTCTGGGGATGAGCGCTCTTCCTTTGTAACGCTTAACCGGGGCCTTGGTGGTCTTTGTCTGATTTATATTTTAATTATCTGCTAAACTGCGGCCGAGGGCCATGTGGG
Source organism: Anablepsoides cearensis (assembly GCA_032275365.1). Taxonomy (NCBI): domain Eukaryota; kingdom Metazoa; phylum Chordata; class Actinopteri; order Cyprinodontiformes; family Rivulidae; genus Anablepsoides; species Anablepsoides cearensis. Next base: position 570,829 of record JAUBOC010000002.1, read on the forward strand.
AAAGAGCCTGAGCAGCTGTCAATCATCCCATAAGGAGGAGGATGCTACATGCACCTTTCCTTTCAGGTTAAAACAGAACAAAGCATTTAGAAACACAAAACAAGACAATCCACACAAACAAACAGGCACAAATGTACAAACTAAAGATGATATTTACACAAATATTTTTACATCTTTTGAGTCAAACACACATTCCTAGAATTCCTTGCTGACAAAATAATTAAAACATTATTATTAAAAGTAATCAAAAATAATGTTTGAGTAGATAACGCATTATGTAGCATATGAGTTCTAAACTATACAAAAAACAAGCAATTAAATTTCAGCTCCAATGTTGATGCCAACTTTTTCTTCTTCTTTCGACCGTTCCCTCTTTTAAGTGTTGTTGCAGTCATCCTCCACCTGCACACTGGCGCCATCTGTTGGTGCAGAAAGGAAGTATCTGAATTAAATTCAAAGGAAGAGTTACCTCTCACAGAAATTAGGTTTTTAAAAATATAGAACATATATATTTGCTTCAGTTTAAAAATATGTTCAAAGCATCAGTTTTGTTGCTTTTGAAGTAAAAAAAAATCTGTCAATTTATAAACCTTTATAAAATAATAGTTTTTTTTTTTTTTTACAATAGAGGATGTTTTTGAGGTAAAAAAATATGATGAAAAGTAAAATATTTGTGTTTATTTTACTGTTAGTAAAATATTTCATTAATCTCTGTGCGGATTTTAATGAAATTCGCAGGACATAATACCTATAGCCCCTGTTTACATTTAAAACTAACTTAAAATGAACTTTTGGTGTCAACCCAATTCAAGATGGCCACTAGAACCTGCAGAAAACACAGAAATGTCTCACACCGGCCAACAGAAGGATCTGAACAAAGATACAAATGAGAGAAAACAAAGACGTAAATAAACAATGAGCACAGACGGAGCTGTCCTCTGATGCCTGCTTGTCTGTGGTGAATATTAAGTGTCGACCGGTTGATTCGTCCTTGTGTTTGTCCTCCTCTGATACTTCCTGTCTGCCCATCACATCCCCCCATGATGAGGATAATCTGCTCCCAGCAGGACTCCTCTCAACCAGGAGCTGAGGAGACAAAAACACTGAGCCAGTGCAAAGAACTGCTGTTCTTTCTGACAACTACATTGTCACAGACATGGACCTTTCACAGAGATGAAACATCATTCTGAATGTTGACTTTGTTGAATATTTATTAAAAATCTGTAGTTTAGTGCTGTTCTATGTCTTATAAATCCATGCAGTAACAGGTGATCTAGACTCCAAACTAAAAGCATCATCTTACAGCCTGTTTAATATTAGCCTATTTAATATTAGCCTTTTTAATAGATTACCTTTTCAACTTTAAGACATAAGTTCTTGCTCATTGCCCGCTGAGTTCTGACCTCATCAGCTGATAACTGCAGCCTTAATGCCATCCAAGAACCAGTTCTGCATATTCTGGTTATTCTGTAGAACCTCCTGAGGCCCTGCATCCTAATGCTGAGGTCATTGCTTTTACACTGGCTGCCTTTATTCAGGGGTGCTGGCTTTTAAGTTTTATTTTAATGTGAAATAAACTAATTTTATATTTTTAATTCAGAATTGCTCCAAAACAAAGCAAAAATTCATTCAATTCATTTTTTCTTTTAAGAATTAATTATTGGTTTATTAAAGTTAAACAAGCAGAACAGATGCTAAAATCAGCTAAAGAGTAGTTAAAAACTCAAAGAAGCAAAACTGAAAAATAAAAGCTAAAAATTAGCAAAATTATAGCTAAAAACTGAACATAGCAAATAGATATAGCAAAAAAAAACTATTAAAAGCTAACTAGCAAAACAACTAAAACAAATATTTTTTGGCTTAAAAAATTTAGCAAAACAGTAGCTAAAATCTTGATTGATTTTCATATGGAAATTAAAGGCAAAATGAAAAACCCTAGCTAAAATAATAATAGTAAACAAAAAAGAAATTAATATAACTGTAGCTAAAATAAATGCAAAGTGTTTAAAAACTAGCTGTAGTAAAAATAAAGCTTAAAGCTAAAACAAAAAATTAAAAAATCTCTCCAATTTGCACCAAAAAGCTAAATGTAGCAAAACAGATATAGGCTTAAATAGATAAAAATGTGTCTGGAAGTTAAAATTAGCAGAATTATAGTTAAAAGATTAATATAGTAAAAATTAGCAAAACAGCTGTCAAAAATTAAATGCAGCCAAAATATAGCTTAAAAATAAAATAATTATAATAAAAAACATATAAAACTACATTTATCAAAACAGTAACTAAAGGCTAAACGAGGCAAAACTAGCATAAGGAAAAAACAGAGCCATGCTTCAGTAGATTATGAAGAAACAACATTTTGAAAAGTTGACAGAATCTCAGTTCTTTGGGTAAACATTTTGTAAAATAAATTTATTAATACAAAAAATGTAAAAGTTACAAATATTTAGAATCACAGCACGCTGTTCTCAGTCCATTCATAAAAAAAAACCAAAGTGAATGCTGAATCAGCTTTCATATTCACATCCCAGATTCTTTTAGTCATAAAAAGTGAGTTGTAGTGCAACTTTGTTTTTTTTTTTTTTTTTTTTAAAAAGCAATCATTTTCTGGCAAGACCCCTGAGAAGTTCTGGGACCCACAGTTTGTAAAACATACTTTTTACCCAAAACCCAACCCCTCCTCCCTAATGTGAAGAAAAATCAGTTTGGTTTCTTTTTGTTGTGCAGACTCCGTCCTCGTCCCTCTGTGACTTCAAGGACATCCCAGACGTGTCCAGAGAGAGACAGCAGTTCTTAAGAGTCACGGTCAACTGTCCTGCAGGAGCAAAAGGAAGGTCAGGAATAATTTCAGACTGTTTGCTCAGCCCCCGCCCCACCTCTCCCCCCTGCAGTAACCTTCAACCTGCCCTCCACACTGACACACTGACATTGTTGCCATCGACTGAGCTCCAACAACAACACAACATCATGCTTTATTGAGTTTATTTGTGGAATAAGCATCAGCAAACAGCAACATTTGGTCAAATGAATTCTAATCTTGTGCATTTTTACCCAGTGAAGACACGCAGCTGTGCAGAGGTTATTGTAGGAACAGAAACAGCTGCTGCTTTAATGTGGCTTCGTCTTTTTGCACATTATTCTGTAAACTATAGATCGTGCATCTGCTGCAGAGGTGAAAACTTTAGCACCGAAGCATTTTATAACCATAAACATAAAGACTTTTAACATATCCCTTTATGTTAAGCTGTGATGCCATAGTTTAGCTAACTGATCAAGAGATCTGCTTTCAAAATGCTATATCTGTCTGTTAGCAAAATATCTCATATGCCACTTGATGGGTTTTGATAAAACTTGCAGTGAGTAATCATCAGATGTGCATCTACAACTGATTGACTTTTGGAATCAGTCTGATTCAACATAGCTGCCACAGCTCACCAACAGTAAAAAGTACAAAAAGATCTATAAATCTATCAATTTTACACATATTGATCTCAACTTTGGTGTGCTGGCAGCCAAGACTGATCCACAACACATTTTTAAGCTCTAACAAATCACACAAATATTTTGTATAAAATTTTGCCAATAATAACTATTAGAGTCCATTCTGTCCATCTGTTAGGGAAATATTTCACAAACCAGTGGCTGGATTTAAATGAAGCCTTCAGCACACAATCACTGGATAAATTTCTGCAGCTGATTTAGTTTTGGGGTCAACTGAGTTCAAAATGGCCGCCACAGCATATTGACCTCAGAAAACACCAAACTTACTAGAATTCAATCACTTTTATAAATAATATGTTAAAAATCGGTGTGGTAGTAGCTGAGAGTCACTCACAACACATACTCTGACTTCTCACAAAACTGCAAGAGATTACACCTGTTACCTTGTAATGTTAGATTGAAACGCCATCTGAGCTAATCTGTGTTTCAATCTCCAACATTAAAAGGCCTCTAATTTAATCTTTAAATTCATTATATTTATTACATGTCTTCATCAGTGGAGTCCCATAAAAGTTGTTGGTAAAATGACAGCAGAAAGTGAGAAGGAGGACCTGCAGCAATCTGCTGCTAATCTTAATTTCAGCAGTTAGCCAGTGTCAGAGCCAAAGTGGCCCGTCGGTTTGCATTCATTGACTGGATCTCAGAGGTTATTTGTCAACACGACCCGAATAGCTTGGGTAATCTCCCCTCCCTGGCTATAGACTCATTGATAATTGATCCCTGAACAAACAGGCTCTCTATGAGCCACAGTTGCCTTTGAATGCCAAACGAGTCATTCTGTCTCGTCGCATCGCAGCGGCCTAATCCCAGGAGCCGGTGGAAATGAGTGTCGTCCTCAGCTTTTCTCTGCCGTTTATCTTAGATTGTTTACTGATGAGGCCCTCGCGATGATCAGGGTCACTCCCTGAGCCCTGCAGCTTCAGGTTTTTTAAAGGAGGATTTGAATTCTCACTGAATAAAAAACACAATAACCCAAACTCCAACAAATGCAAGCACAAAGTCATCATCATCATCATCATCATCATCATCATCATCACCCTTTTGTGGGCTTCATGAGCAGCAGCTCATTTGCTAAAATCTAAAACATGTTATATATTTTTGCTGGGTAATTTCAGCAGCTGTAATTATTTCAAAAGTATATTCAGAACATATTATGTAAGTTTTGATTTTTTTAATAATTATACATGATCTGATGCAAAGTCCTGTGATGTCACCATCAGAGGAAGAGTTGGGAGTGACTGTCAGCTACTACCAATTTTTTATGGTGTTGATGAGCTGGCCTTCTTGAATTAAATTGACTCTAGAAGTTATAGGTGCAGGCTAGTGATCACTTTCTGAGGCTAAAGCATGTTTTGACTTTTAGCGTCAAGGATTAAAAACCTGAAAATTTTACAAGCCGTAAGCATTAAGGCCTAATTCAGCTTCATAATCATGAAGCAAAATGTTTTCTTGTAGCAGCTGCACATCCTAACTATAAAATCTAAATAAAGACAAAATTAACTGAACAGATACTGCAGTCAGTAACAGACAAACACTGGTTCAGTTCAAGTTTTTGAACATTATTTTCTTTAGTTTAAAAAAAATCCATAGACCCTGAACAACTGAGAATTAAAAGGGATAACAGATTTTTTAACTGCAGGTGATTATTAGACAAAAACTAGTCAACTGGAGAGAAACTCTACTACCAATGAGTCAGTTTAAAGATGATCGTGTCTTTTTGCTGCCATTAGAATAAAGGTAAGAAAATAACCACATTTAATGCTGTGTGACTGCTGAGTGATAAACAGCTGTTAGAATTATCTAAAGAAGCTGATGCTGCGTTCCATTTACATCGTATTCCCGGAACTGGTAAATGGTAGTGACGTCATTTCCCAACAAACCATACG
>JAUBOC010000002.1:640414-651137 GCA_032275365.1 Anablepsoides cearensis
CTTAACTGTGTTGAGTAAGTCCAACGTAACTTTTACTATTTATTTCAATGTAATTGTGCAAAGTGCTTTAGATTTACACAACTCAGTTAATTTAGTGGAACCACTTGACATAACCGAGTTGTAAATCCAACAATCTGTTTTTTGAGTGCACTGGCTGCTCCATCCAGCTTGAAGGTTCATTTTGGACAATATAAGCCTTTTTAAATGAAACCAGAGTGTTGACAGAGAGGAGAATGACAGAAACTGAAAACGATAGAGGACTACAGAGCTGCAGATATTTTACTTTATGTTTCAGGTTGTAATCAATCCGAATCACGAAGTGGCTGAGAGCGACTTCACCAACAACGCCATGAAATGCAACTGCAAATACGACGGGCATCGGATCTGGTTCCATAACTGCCACATTGGTAAGCACTCAGAAACACAACTATCCAGTTATATATAAAACATGTTCCTAAAGTCACACTGCTTCTTTTGTTCACAATCCCCTGCAGGTGATGCCCTCAGTGAGGAGGCAGAGAGGAGGTTTGAAAAATATCCTGGACAGTTGAACAACAGGATTTCCTAATCAACAACCTTTGACTCAACAACATGACAAAGTGCTGATTGAAACAGAAACCAAACTAGCTCAGGCAAAAAGACAAAACCCTGTTTTTAGGTGCCAACATGATTTCCTGCCACATTATTTTTAATTAGTATGTTTTGTTAATATACTTGAAGTGGAACTTTGGGTTTCTCTTGCCAACGTGAGCTTCTTCTTTTTTTATTTTGATTTTATAAAGCCATACAGTCTGTGTATGACAAATGTACAGCTATGTTTTTTTTTTTTTTTTTGCATTTAAGATCCTGAATGAAGCTGTAGTTTTTTAGTTTTCAAATACAACCCCAATTCCAAAAGGCTGGGATGATTAAACAAAAACAGAATCCAATGATTTGCGATTCTCATTAACCCATATTTTCCAGAATTCGATAAGAATGTTTCTAAAAATACAGGGATGCTTCATTTTCAACATGACCGTTTTTTTAAGTTGTGTTTCTGCAAATAAAACAAAGAGAAAGAAAATTCATTTACCTTATTTGTCTGTAAAATATTTAAACCTTTGATCTGTTTACTCTGTTCCTTTATAAATAAAACGTGGGTTTATGAGATTTACAAATCCCTGCATTCAGTTTACATTTTGAACAACGTCCAAACCAGTTTGGAATTGGGGCTTTAATTTATTTGCTTTCAGTAAGCAAATCTGTGAGCTTGTGTTTCATTTGCTTAGGAAGAAAAGAACAAATCTCAGGCATCATGAGAGACCACTGCAGCTCTGTGACAAGTCTCACTCCTTTTAAATTCAAGACCAACCAGAGTATAATGAAGCAAAGCGACCTGCTTTTGTCTCTTTAAGTTTTTTACTCAAACATTTCCATTTGATTAGCTTATTAGCTGAAAGGTTAAATGTAAACAAATGTGCTCAAGAGAACACGTCATCTCAAATTTGCGTGATATTTGGATATTATCAGTTACAAAAGCTGCAATATTTGTGAATGTATGTACTTCCAGTATTAAGGTGCTCAGAATCTGTTAACAAATATTGTCAAAACAAAAAAAGCTGTTGAACCCGTTTGAAGCCACGTGCTGCTTCAGTCTGTTTTTAATGTTGTAGGATCAAACAGGAAAAGAAATGCATTGAATATAAAAATGTGTTATATGTATGCTGATATAACCAAAACCTTCTGCACTAAATAAAGCTCAACAGAAACAGTAAATATGATCAGATCCTGTAGGAAGCTTTTTTTATGGAGCCATCCGGTGACAATCGATAACAATAATAACGCATCGCCACCAAATAATGGCTTTATTACTATTTTTTTTGAAGCTCAACACTCCGGCTCCTCACACTGTGCCTTTACTGCAGAAAGAGTCAAATTTATGTTACGTTCAGGAACACAATAAAAAAAATGATTCTCGACACACTACTTTTAGAAACATCTCATAAAACAAATTAATTTCTGTCTCTAAAAATTTGCTTTAACTCTGTCAGTTTTACACATAGACCTAAATGTTTGATGGGGTAGTAGCTGGGAATCATATGTATAACATTACACATATTGCTGTTTTCACAATAAGAGCTCAGTTTAAAAACTCTTTTTGCGACAAGTTTGTAACAACTGTGAAAAAGCTAATAATATTGGCTTTTTCTATGACTTAACGCACGTCCTGTTGCAGTAAGACACTCTAAATATTGAGATTAAAGTTTAAAGACGGATGATTTTTGGGAGTTTTTGTTTCAAACGCAAAGTAAAATGGTCCTGATGTTGCAGATGAAGACAATCAGATGTTCTGACTGTAATCAGTGAGACCTGCTGGTTCATCTCAATCCACCTCTAATCCCAGTCTATAATACAGCAGAGGCTTTCACACCACTCATATTACCTGTGTGCACATCGTTACACCAGTTAAACAGCAGTATTCTGTTCTGCACTGAATCTTCAACTGCTGCCACACCTCACTTCCTGTAAGATTATTTTTTTGGTTCAGGCCAAAGTTGATTCACTGTTGGCCATCTTGAATTGGGTTGACTCCAAAAACTAATCAGATGTAGATGTTAAGTGTTATAAAATGCCTTCACAGATTCATGGCATATCTTGCCACAACTACAGATAAATGAACACACAGGCATTAATACTCTTTTCTACGCTTAAATTTAGAAGTAAATTAAGATCCAATTTTTCATCTTTTATTGCCCAAAATAAGTCAAACTTTTCACATTTACTTCCTCTGAGCATCATGAATACCAGCGATGTTTTAATGGTGGTGACGGCACATCGCTTCAGAACGCAGAAATGTGACAAATATTCTTTAAATCACTTTCCACATTGAGGTTGAAGCAGTCTGAGTTGGAGAAGTGAGTCCAAGCAGCGCATCGGTTCTTCTGTTCCTCTTCTGACACGAACACACGATCGACTCGACCGTTTCACTGCAGCAGTGTCCGTTTCACAACTCTGCCCTCTTTGTCAACAGCAAAGTTGTAATTTTTAGGATTATCCAAAGCCGCCTCGATCCGTTGATCCAGGTTTTCCAAGGTGATAAAGTTCTTGACGTCCTCCTGTAAAGCAGTGGAAACGGTCATAATTTTAACCACATCGTGTGCAACCTGCAATTTTGCTCACTACAAAAAAAAAAAAAAAACAATAAAAGCTTTTAAGTAAAGAGGTGGAGAAATTCCCACCTGCAGCTGCAGAATCTCCTTCTCTTTTTGTTTGAGGAGCTCCTGCTGTTCCTGTTCACGCTGGAGGACAGCTTCCACCTTTTTACGCTCAGCGTCCTCCTTTTCCTTCTGGACTCTGGCCACTCTAAAACACAAACACAGCAAACCAAAGGACTCTTAGCAGGAAACAAATGTCCTCACTGACGCGAGCACAAACATATTGAAGAAGGGCGTTCATTATTTATAAACTTGTGATGTGTATATCCTTTAAATACAAGAAGTCAAAGAAAACATCTTTATATTTAGAAAACTTGGCATAATACATAAGATTTTACCCATTTTGAATGAATTTAATTTACTTTTGAATGTGGCTCAGCCAAAGTGAAACAGGAAATGACATCAAAGGGAAATTATTTCAGAAAAGGAACTTCCTGGTCTTTGTTTATTGAAACAAAATAACTTAATAATAATGATAACTTAATATGGCAACTTTTAACAATATATCCTTTAAGGTGAACAGTATTTATTTCGGGCAAAACTAAAAAAAAAAAAAAAAAAAAGGTTTTCTTTTCTATATGAGCTGAAGGATTTGAGCTGATGTTGAGCTGGATAAAAATCAGCATTTTATTTCAGTAAGAACCTTATAGTATTTTAAAAGTGGCCATGATTAAAACAGTTTTAATGGGTCACTTCTAGTCACCATTTCAGCCATTCTTTCCTTTGTGAGAAAGATATAAATATGTGAAGGAGAGTGGCTTTAATGAATATTTGGTTAGAATAAATCACAGTATATGTGAACACAGAGAAACAGGGGCATAATGTATGGCATATGGATTTGGACCTTTAAAGCGGATACATTCTAGATATCTGACATTTTCTTTTGATTAGACACGTTTGAATTGCAGTTGAATGTTTTTTCTGCACCTGGCTTTGAGAAGGCGGAGGTTCTCCTGATTGTTCCAGGCCATCAGGGCGGCGTGCTCCTCAGCCTCCTGCTTCGCCTTCTCCTCTGCCATGGCGCCCATCTCCGCCTCATACTTCTTTCTCAGCATTTCCTCTTTAAACTCCAGACTAACAAACAGAAGAAACAAAACATTTATTATATAATATTTATTTTCTTATTGTATCAGTTAAAAAGCTACATAGGCTGAGTATTGTTTTATTTTTCCCATTAAGCTATTGTAAAAAAAAAAAAATAAATAAATAAAAATCTGTGTGTAAACTAGGCCTTGGCTGAAAGCTTTGCTTACATAATGAGCATGGATCCACATTTTATGAATACATATTAATAGATCTGGAAAACTACTGGAGTGAACTCCTTCAGACTGATAGTTCAGGATAACTTTTAAATGTTTTTTAATAAAGTTTGTGATGAGAACATTTAACTACACAAAACATTGGGTTTTAAATTACATGAATGCCACATATTATCTATAAATGACAAAGATAACCTTAAAACTGGGGAAAATACTAAAATTCTCATGCTTGTACCGGATGGCACTGCCATTCGTACAGTAAATAATAAGAATAATGGTGTTTTTACAGCGAGCAGTGGTGGTAGGGATGAGCGTAACCGTATCGTGTGCAATTAATCGTCAGAAAAACGTTAATCAATCTTTTTTTTGGCACTCGAAGATTAAAATGATTAATGCTGCTTCGAATATGATGAACATTAAAAAACAAGTTCTGTTAATTATTTATCTATTAATGCAATTTAAAATTTGATGTATAGCCTGAAGTCTGTAATTTTGACACAATTTGGAACAGAATTTTACAAAGAGCAAATCTTTCCCAATAAATTGGTCATGTGACCAGGATATAAGGGTTTCCAGGGCATTAATCGTCAAATTAATCGTTATCGGCTACATACCAAAATTAGTTGTGATTTTTATTTTTTTGGCCAATATTGCCCAAACCTAAATGGCAGTAATCTAAAAATTAGTTTCACTAGCCCTAAAACACTAACTAAAATATTTAGGTCCCCTAATTCCAAAGCACTAATGCACTGAAGAATTTAGCAGAAGTTAATTCTAAAGCACTAAAATAACCCCATCAACCCATGAAAATTCTTCAATATGACAACATGAGTCACATGTTGTCATGTTGCTCTCTTAAGACTGATCATTGTCATTCCACCGCTGTATTTGAGTTCATATATTTATTATTAATATATTGTCACCTGGTGGATAAGTGACTTAACAAAATGTGACAGTTTTCACCCTCAGCTGATAACATTAACACTAATCAACAACACCTATAGACCTCAGTTAGTGCTTAAATTTAGCAAGCGCTTTTCCACTAATAAATTTTAAAAATAGCAAAAGCACTAAAGCACTAATCAGGAAATGAGTTCCCCTATTAGTGCTTTTGGGGGGCACAAGGTTGAGAGAAAAGGACGATACTTCAGCATTAAGGTGACCGGTTCGGACCTACCGTAGCGCCCTCAGGATCAGCTGGTACTCCGAGTATCTCTCGTTAAGGACCACCATCTCTACCGGATCCACGGGGGGAGGCACTTTAATTCGCCCCGCTTTGGACTTGGCCACAGGGTCGTTTCGGGACTTTCGGCCCCGAACAGCCTCCACGAGCACGGCGCTCCTCGGCGCGAGGAGCCGGGATGCCTGCACGCTCCGCCCGCTGATTACCTGAAACATGTCGGCGTTGAAATGTGGGGACAGCCAGGTGTTTGTTATTGTTCGGTGAACTCAACTCTTAGTGTAATTTGACAATGAAACAGGACATTTACAAACACAACACGGCAGCCATTTTGAATGACCCCTGACCTGCGGAAGTAAAAGAGGACGTCTTTGATTCGTTGCTGCCATCTGTCGGTTTTTAAATGCATTTTGATGCGCATTTTATTTATTTTACGGTATTTTATGACCTCTTCAACCGCTTTAAACTATTGATGTTTATAAAACAAGCCCGTGTTTGGTACACCTAACTAAAACTTCTGCTTACTTTCATTTTAAGAGATTTGTGTTACTTTTTGTTGTATTAAATTGTTTTTGTTTAAATCATAAAATGAATAAACTAATAAACTAAAAAAAAAACTAAACAAACTGTCTTATAACTTTGATTTATTCATTTAATTTGTAACAATGTACACAACAAAGAACAAAAACCATGCAATCAAAATAAAACAAAATGAAATGAAAGGCAGCAGAAGAAGAATAAATCTTATAATATCATAACTAGCTGATAAGCTAACAATCACTGGTTAAACTGGTTAAAGCCTCACATGGATAAACATCTGCTGCTTTCCTTACAAATTAAATTTTCATTATTTTATTTATTGTATACTGTTTTGAATAGCTGCCATAAATGGCCAAAAAATTGACATGGTGAGCTAAATGTGCTTGTAAATTCTAAGAGGTTACAGGCTTTTTATGGGATACTTTGAAATATTACACAGCGCATAACACCCACATAATCTATTAGATTTTAACTATTTAACTGCATGTATGTTGGGCACATCGGGAAATTATTTTTTTTGAATCAGAAAAGAAACTAAGCTTTTGCTTGCAGTGAATATAAACATTTATATTGTTTAAGGATATCTGCAGTAAATTGATTTTATGATTTTACACTTTAAATATTGTCATACTGAGTATGTTTGTTGTCTTGACATTGGTAAAAATCGTGGTGGACACAGTTTCCCTAAAGCACTAATAAGGGAACTAATTTCCTGATTAGTGTTTTGGGCTTTTGCTAATTTTAAAATGTATTAGTGGATTAGCCCTTGCTAAATTTATAGGCCAAATTTAGAAGCACTAACTGAGGTCTATAAATGTTAATCAACGTTAATCTTAACAGCCGAGGGTGAAAACTGTCACACATTTTGTTCATATGTGTGTCACTTATCCACCAGGTGACAATATGAACCCAAATACAGCTGTGGACTATCAATCATAAGTCTAAAGAAAGCAACATGGTAATATGTGACTCATGTTGTCTGTTGAAGAATGCTCATGGGTTGACTGGTTTATTTTACTGCTTTAGAATTAGCTTTTACTAAATCTTTCAGTGCATTAGTGCTTTACAATTATGGGACCTAAATATTTGAGTTAGTGTTTGAGGGCTAGTGGAACTAATTTTTTTAATTAGGGCTGCCCACCACTGGGTAAAACATTAATATTAAGATATTACAACATTTAAAGCAGAAAACTGATATGACTATAGTCTCAAATACTTATAGTTATTTACTTATAGTTATTTTACAGTCATGTATGGTGTGGTAGTTGAAACCTTTGTAACTATATGTGTGATTATGGTGTGTGTGTGTGTGTGTGTGTGTGTGTGTGTGTGTGTGTGTGCGTGTGTGCGTGTAATCTAACACTTGATTAATGTTATTTTACATTCTGTCTTTCACACAGATTAATTACCTCCATGGTCTTGCGGCTGCTTCTTTATGTTTTGAGGTCAGTGGGTTTTTCTTGCTTGTTTTTCTGCACACTTGTTTTTTATATTATCTTGATGCAGCACCTGACGTTACAATACCTTTTGTTTTCTTGCTTCTTGGTGCAGTGGTTTGCTTGTGGAGAATCCAGTAATTGATGAGGTTAATCTGCAGAATAACAGATGCAGTGATCTTGCCAGCAGAGGGGGATGTAGGGAAACGGTCCAGTTCTGCTGGGCCTTCCATTGAAAACTGTAAGTGAGAAGTTAATGTGTTCCTGCTGACAAAATGCATTTTTAGTAAATCTTATGTATTATCATTAGGGTTGCAAAATTCTGAGAATGATCTAAGTTGGAAACTCTCCATATGGGAATAAAACTAGATTTTAAAATACTGAAGGTTTTATCTCACATGAACATAAAATATAGTTAAAGAATATATATTTCAGGGCAATTGTAAATAAAACATTACGTAAACATTTAAAACAAGCTGTAAAATTTTTTAAAGTTTGTTGTTTTTTAAAAGTGATGTAGTTGTGATATAGTTATGTCATTATTGATGTCTTCATATGCAAATATGTTGGTTAAATTTGTTACGGTCATAAACTGTCCGTTAAACTCATTCTCTACTTATGACAAATTGATTTTACACAGTGTGTTTATATCATTCCTCAGTTTCAAGTTTATTCCTTTGAAGTACCATAAATTACCAACATTTTCTATTTGGAATATTTGTTTAAAAATCCCTAGCTTAACAGAATTTAACCTGGACGTAACTTTTGTAAAAGTTTTCTGAAATTTACCAGAAAGTTTCCACCCTTCTGTCCCCAGTAGTCTTTAAACTCTCAGACTTTGTACGTAATTATTGATCTCAAAATGTCCCTAAAAGTAGTGGTGTCCCAATACCGATGCAGGTATTGGTAATATTCTCGATACCAGTGTTTCTACAAGTACTCGTACAAAATACCCCGATGCCCAAGGTTAGATGGTTTAAATGGTTTTGGCTGTGTAAATCTAAACTTATTTAATTTTTATGTAATAAATAGTGTGTCTTTGGTCATTGATAGAGCCTTATCCAGTCCTCAGCCTTTGTGTTTCAACCACATGTCAGAAATCAAAACACCCAGCTATGATGCAGGTCAGTTATCTGTTTATTCTGCTTGTTTCTGGCCGTTACAGGTACACCGAGCGTAAATGGTCCAAACCTGGTGTTAGTTTAATGGATGTAAAGCACCGTTTAGATCTACAGTCAGCACACAGACAACAAGGAGGCCCTGCGTGGATCTTTCACCGTCACTTCTTTAGCTTCGAATAAACTCACAGAACAGAAACTTCTAGCACAGTTAGCCTGGAGATACACTAAATTTTACTAAATAAACAAAAGAATCAACACATTTATTCTTCCACAGCATTTACATGTGTGAAGGCTTGTGTAGGATTAAGTATAATCAATTACCCATGAAGCCAGCTCAGTTTGTGTAACGCTTTTACACACGTAAATGCAGAAAAAAGACTAAAAATAAAGAAAGAAAGTGAGTTTTTGTCACATAATAATAGTTTTCTAACGTTACAGGTTCACTCATTCTACTTCAGAACTAAGGGCGCGGGGGCGCTGCTCGATTGATTGGGTGGAGTTCTGAGTGAATAGCGCCGCAGGTAAACTCCAAGCGTGGGACGATAACCAGGTCCTCCCTCACAAACAGTTGGTCAGATGTTTGTGCAGAGAGGTGGATCTGATAACTCGGCTGCTTGGACTTCATTCGGCGTCACAGAGAGAAACTCGGCCGAAACAATGGAGCCTTCTGCCATCGCAGCGTAACTAATGCAGTGCACAGATGTAGTGTACCGTTGTCCTGGTGTGTGTTTTGTCAGAACGTGTGTAGAAGAAGGGGGACTTCTTGTGGACCTCTTGTTTAGCACAAGGGCGCTGCCGTCTTGGGGGAGATGAGTTCTTTGTTTTAGGGTTTTTTTTTTTTTGTGGGCGGGGGACTAAATAAATTCATGTTTTAGGAAATGAAAAGGTGAAGGGGAGGGGAGGGAGGGGAAAGATTCAGGTTTTCCTCAGGTTTTTAAGTTAGGGCCGGAAAGGAAGGGTAAGTCAGTTGAATTTCTTCTCCTTCCAGGAGTTTCCTGTTAAAAAAGGGGGGGAAAACAAAATGTTTGTCATCACCTGTGTGTTTGTCAACTCTTACCAAAATATCTCATAAACCACTTGATGAATTCTAATAATCCCTTAGCAAAAAGTAGTATACATGAAGTTCATTTTAATACGTATACTTGAGTATAAGTATATCAAGTATACTAGGCACCATGTACTTGTAGTGTAGTATACTGATTTAATACTCCGTACGAAATTGGGACATTTTTAGTTTATACTAATATACTTTTCATTAAGTATGCTTAAGTATGCACTTAGTGTTTGTCCAAAGTGTACTTTTATTTACAATGTACAATGATATAAGTACACTAGTAGCAGTTTACTAACAATTATACTTCTAGGACTAAGTTGGCCCACAACAAGTTTATGAAAGTATACTCAGAAGTATACTGAAAGTAATCTTCCATGTACATATATTAGTTTATTCTTGAAATATACTACAAATAAACCAGTCTGTGTGAAAAGTGTACTACTAAAGTTTATCTTGGCCAAAACTTTAAACAT
Source organism: Anablepsoides cearensis (assembly GCA_032275365.1). NCBI lineage: Eukaryota > Metazoa > Chordata > Actinopteri > Cyprinodontiformes > Rivulidae > Anablepsoides > Anablepsoides cearensis. The sequence continues at coordinate 650,672 of JAUBOC010000002.1, forward strand.
TAGTATAGACTAAGTATACTTAATTTTTTTGTATACTTTTAATACAAGTCAAGTATAGTTTAAGATAAACTTGGTTGAGTATATCTCAGATAAGTACATACAAAGTAAACTGGAAGTATACTTTTTTATTTTTAGTTTAAAATTGGTATACTTTAAGGATACGTGCATATACTACTTTTTGCTAAGGGATCCTATTATTGGATGTACATCTACAACTCAAGATGGCTGCCGCAGCCAACTAACCCTAAAAAAACACAAAAAAATGATCATGACACTGGCCATTATACTGACCTAAAACATGTTGTGGTAGTAGCTGAGGCTGATTACCAACACATCTTCTGGGTGATGGAAATACTGAGTAAGTTCTGGGGTAACTTGGTGCATATCCTGAGTTTTCGGTTTCAGAAAGCCAGATAGCAGTTATCCTGAGTTAACTTACCCTCACAACTTACTCTGTGAACCAACT
>JAUBOC010000002.1:672439-683718 GCA_032275365.1 Anablepsoides cearensis
AACAGAATCCAAACTTACGGACAAGGATATTTGCCTGAGCATATATCATTCGGACCTGACGGTAAATGTCTTCATCAAGAGATTTCCTATTTATAATTTTTCAAGTAGATGTCATTCCAAAATGTCCAAAATATCTTTTTAAATAAATAATAACATCAGTGTGGAATCATATATGTTTATTTTATACATGCAGTAACATGTAGCTTGTTTAAAATGAAAGAAATAATCTTGGTATTGAAACAGTTCTAAAATGATATATTTAATCTCCACACTGAAGCTAAATATTTATCATAATCAAGCTTTTAAAAATACATGAACATTATGGAAGCAGCTTTATCATTACTTAGAACTTAGTATGTTTTACTCTAAATCACTGCTGGTCCCAGCATGAAACCATTATTTTAATTTAAACCATTCAGTTTAATCTTTTTTTAAAGACTGGGAACTGAGCAATATAATGGGAAAAAATGACAGAAGAGAGACCAGAATATATACCATATAACACCAGTAGCTAAAGTAGACTGTCCCTTATAAATTTCTTTAAGAAGAAAATGTGGTCCTGAGTCAAGAAACTGAATAAATAAGTGGTGAAGCAGCACTGACAGCAAAGAATAAATGAATTAATAAATGGTTAAATGCACTAACTGAGGAAAAGTCATACCAAAAAGAGCAGGACCGAGTGCATCTAGGAAGGGATTTCCAGAACTGCGTCCACTTATGAAATCCACCATTGATTCCTTAAAATAAAAGAGAAAAACATTTAAAGGCATATTTCAGTTTACAGCTGTGCTGCCTGTAGGTGAGTCTGTGATTGTAAGGTCACTGGTTCAACACCCTCAGCTGGTTATTCAAATTAACCAACATTTTCCAAACAAATGTTCATTTGTCTAATTATCAAATAACCAATTGCTTTACTATTTAACCACTGACCTTATCATCTACTTGGAATATGAGGATGTTTGTGTTACATTGTCATAAATTAACCCATAAAAGAGGAAACTGCTCTTGACAAACACAATTAGACCATATTCTGTTTAGGTTTGATTAGGGACTTTCCTTCTTGTTGTAAGTGTTTTAAATTATTTTTTATTTAAGCAGGTAATACTTAAAACAATGCTAATAAAACCAACCTGAGAGCATTGTTATGGATTTATCAACTAATAATGTAATGTAATTCAAAAATACTTTTTTTTATCACAGAGGGAAAAGAGGTAAGATGCTTCCTTATCATCAGTCATGCGTTTTATAAACATATATCCTATAGCTTTCTTCTGATTCACAGTATAATTTAGCAAAGGTTAATATTTAAGACACAATAACAACTGGACTCATACTCACATGTGTTTGCATTAGTCTCGAGTTTTCTCGCATTAGAGGCATCGGGGGCCCACCTGCGGGCAGGTACAGGAAGGATGACGTCAAACTTAGGGTTCAGATTAATTCAATCAAAGCACATAACTAAGAAACAAAAGTTAAATGACTCGGACGTAAACACAGCTCAGCCTGAAGCGCTCTGACGCAGCTAGCTGGTTAGCTAACAACAACTCAAGTCCACTTCTCAGTAAATGAAACTCAGGAGGAAACAGAGCAGGCTGCTCCAGGCTTACCTTTAACTACTGCTTTCTTTCTTGACATGGCTCTTGGTTTACGCCTTCTCGCAGGTTTCCAGCACCCGTGTTCACCGGCTCCTTCTAAATATTAGATGATAATTTCTTCCGTCCGACTTTTGGATCATGTACAAACTCAGTGCCCGTCTTCTTCTGCTTCCTTCGTCTCCTGATGTCAATTTAGTGTAGTTTTGTTGCAGCAACACCGCCATCCTCTGGCGTCAGCTCTCTTCCTGATTATAAATAAATAACAAGTAAATAAAATTATATCCAGTGTATGCTTTAGTTAGACACGGGACAGTTTTAAAAGTGCTAACTATTTCAGAGCACTTGCGTGTAAAAACTGAATATTAAACAATGAAATGATTGAGAATGGCTTAAATCTTAGCAAAACACAAACATTTTTTTAAATTATGTAATGAACAAAAATAATTACATTTTTACCTGCCATGATGAGTTGGTGAAATCAGTAAACGGTTCAAGATGTGTTTAAATTATTTCAGTTTTCGCAAAATTCCATTTCCGGTTTTATTTCCTGCACTTCCTCTTAGCAACGGTCCTTGGAAACAAAAGTAGAGGGAGCGAGCTCTCTATGGTGGACTGTCATTAACAACAACAACAGCATGGAACGTCAGGAGGTAAACAGTGAAACATAAAGTTAAATCGGAATATATCAAACCATGAATTCTTGGCGCGTTCACTCAAATTCACAAACCGGAAGTTTCGGGTTAACGGTTAATGTCAATAGCTAAATGCTAACAACCGTGAGCTAACTAATATAACTTCACTAAAATAATATAATACAATGCTACTCTGATAAAATATTAGATGTGTATTAGTACTAATAATAAAAACGCAAATGTATCGGAAGTTTGTGAGTTTACCTTAACAGATCCTGCCGCGTTTTCAACCAAGCTAACAACAACCTGTTGCTTCCAGCTAGCACCTAAACCATCTGCTTTTGAATGCTCACATATGTTAAAAACATTCAATCTACGGGTGCAAAGAACAACAGCTTATTGGTTCAAATGTCACAAGTAAAAAAAATGTTAGTATGAGAAACAACTTACAAAATGGACTGTTACAAATAAAGTTCTACTAAAAATATTGTATTTAAATCCTAAACTATCCCGATAAACTGTAGTTTTAGTTGTAGTATTTGGTAGAACCTGCATAAACACAATTTTATTCAAGATTTATTAGGTCATTTTTATTTAAGTAGATTATTAAAGTTGTCTACTTGTTAGTTTGTTTTAGGTGGCTTTTTGTATTTTCCCTAGAACTGATTCACTTAAAAATACATTTAAGAGCTTTGTGTTTGATATCAATTTATTAATTATTACATAGTGTTGCAGGTATTCAAGAAGCATAATCTATAATTTTTTAAGATGATGCAGAGAAAACAAACATCTAAAATAAGTAGTGACGCACGATATATCAGCATTAACATTGATATCAGCTGATGTTGGTCATTTTTTAGCATATCACTCATTATCGGTGCGATAAGTAAAAGTGGCTTGATATTAATGTCTGATATTGATTTCTCATTTGTTATGTGTTTCTGCTTTGGGAGTAGAAATGGTTGGACGAGCAGAATCTGTTTGATCATGATAGTGATATAGAAAAAAGATGCGTGCATATATATATATAAATAAATAAATAAATAATTTTTGTGTTTGTGTAACAATCTGTAAATATCGATTATCAGCTATAATAGTGATATTAATATGGATATCAACTGAAATTTTCATATCGGCGCATCTCTAAAGATAAGTAGGTGCTTTTATGACTATGCTACTAAGGCAAAAAAAATCACTTTATTAAATGAAGACAAGATCAGCAACTTTTGTCTAAATAAGTGTATTGCTGAGTGGTATGAAGATACATTAGTACAACTATTTATAAAGTTATCTGTTCACAATCACAGGGAGCTGGTTCCTATATCCAGCTGTCAGTAGGTAGGCAAGGTAACTCTCTGGACAGGTTTACTGATCTGTCACAGGATCAACACAGAAGCATGGCAGGTAGCAAGGACAATTTAGATTCACAATTAACCTAATATGCCTGTTTTTAGACTGTGAGAGATAGCTGGAGTTCCTTGTGTATAAACCCACAGATGCATGGGGAGAACATGCAAACTTCACAAAGAAAGGCCTTGCTGTCAGGCAACAGTGCTTTATTGTCTTTATGTCACTGTTTGATTGGCTGTTTGGCTGTTTTCCTTCTCCATTTGATTCTGTGAGCTTTTCACATGTATTAATAAAACACTGTGTAAACACTTCATGACAGAGGAGCCCCATGTCTCAATCCAGAGGAGGCGTAGATGACAGAAGTCCCTTCTTTAATTGTGGATTTGCCTGAGAAATTTCTTTCTGATTTTGCTCAGTTTTTGAAGAGCCATAAGACTTTCTCTGTTCTACAAACTCCAGAGACCACAATGTTTATTAGAAAAATTATTGAGGAACTTATAGAAACTTTGTTTTGTGACTTTACAGAGGGCGACAACATCTCATTTATCCAAAGAGGAAGATGGAAGTCCGCCTTCTGGTGAAACACACTTAACGGAACCAGAGGCTCAAAGTGAAAGTGGTGTTTGTCAGGATCAGAGACAGCCCGGTGCCAGAGTCAACGACTGGGAGCTTCAACCATCACACAGAGAAGCTTTGCAGATGGGTATGTTATGTATAATAAAACAACAGTTGGAACCAATTAAATGTTGAAATGATGGGCTGCTCATATAAAAGTTGCGTGTTGCATTCCTACCCTTGGTTCACATATAACTCATTTTGTTTGAATTAGAATTTCAGGACAGTAACCTGTCTCCAGCCCTCCCACTTCTGTCTGTAACCTCAGAGGTAGAACACAACTTCACTGAATATTCATTTTCCCAGCAAAGTAATCCAGATTTTGTGCCTTTAAGGTAAATATATGTATATATTTTAATAGACTTCTCCATATTATGCCACTAAAATGGTAGGATTTTTAAAATGATTGTTATTTTTCTAGGGCATATCCTGATGTTTCCCTGGCATCAGAAAGATTTGGTGTTCCTCCCCAGGACAACACCGCTCACTCCATGGAGCATAGCTCTTTGTCTCAGTACCCTTTAACTCAGGCAACAATCCTTTCTGAAGAGAAAGCTGGGAGCTGCTTCACTCCATCTCAGCACAGTTTATCATCAGAAAACAAAACCAAAGACAAGGAAATGTCTGACCTGAGTGCCATTACTGATAATGAAGAAGGAATACAGTCAAGAGAAGGGACAGGTAGCAGCGAGAGGGAGTCAGAGGCACAAACTAACCTTACAGACAAGCAAACAGGTGGCGTAGTTGATGATGAGATTTTCTTTCTGAGAAAAGATGTTCCTGCTCAGCATCTTCTGGACCTTTTACAGAAAGAAGTCGGTTTGCAAAGCAGCAGCAGCAGCAGTAGTGCTGCGTCTTCTGAGATTCAAACCTCCACAAAGGGTTCAAACGAGTCCAGGAACGCTGAAGTTGGCAAACCTTTTCCAGATGAAAGAGAAGTTCCTCCAGGTGAAGCTAGTCTTTTCCAGAAACAGGCAGAACGATCTGATCAGTCAGCTGCTCTGTCATCAGAGATCAGTAACATAACCACGGGTTCCCGCAGCACTCAGCCTGATGATAGCAGTGAGCTGCTACACAGACAGCTGCTGTCTGAAGCACAGAGACTGAGCCGACCGGGAGCTGAACCTAACAGAAAACAGCAAAAAGTTCTGACGCCATCGTGTCAGTTGTTCACGCCATCCTTACAATATGTTTCTGAAAGGAAACCAAGCGGGAACACAAACCTTGCTAGTCTGCAGTGGATGGGACCACAGTCACCAGCTCACAAAGAACACAACCTCTTATCTCAGAGCAAAACAGGATATGATGGGTCCTACCTGAGCTTTCTTCCACAGTCTCAGTCTACTCCAGGAGTTGGTATAGCTCAGTTGAAACCCAACGTCAGGACTAAATTAGGACAACTTTCAGCCATAGAATCTGAAAAGGAGAACTTGTATCAGTCGAGCACAGGAATCACTCCACAGCCAGCAGGCCTAAAAGTTGACGCCCGTCTTCCAGATGAAGCTAATCTCCAGTCTTCAGCAGAGGTCCAGTTTCTCCCAAGTCTCAACTATATACAGAAAATCGATGCTTGGAGGGCAAAACAGAACAATAGCCCAACGCTGGAAGATTTTGATGGCATCGCTTCTAATAATAAAGCTCACGATGTAATATCCAACCCCTTAAACCAAATTCTTACTCAACAAGCTGGGACTTTACGACGGCCTTCTGTTACAGGTGCTGCCAATCAAAATGCCACTCACAGCTCCTCCTCGGCGCCCTCCGGCTCCTCTTCTCCAAGACGAGGAGAGGCAGTGGGCGGAGCTCCATGTGACAAGGATAACCAGGGGTCTGCAGCAGCACCCTCACCCTTTGGCAGGTCACAATCCCACTCCTCCCTCAGCACAGTCGTTACGTCCATTAATAAGCATCAGCAGACAGACACGCCTCCAGAAGAAGAGAGGACTCTGAGTCAGGATGATGCTCCGTATCATCATCATTCCAGCACTGCAGTCCAATTTTCACCTGTCGTGAACCTCGGCCACTTCAGTGACGTGTCATTCGATCAGACGCTTTCAAGTTCCCAAGATAGTTACAGTGAAGTTAAAGTAGTAGCTTCTGTTGGAACGTCCTCTGTTGTTAGTCTGGAGCTGGATCATTACGCTCCCTACTGGACTTCAAAACATTCAACTCCTCCTCCAACGAAGTCTCAAGAGCTCAACATCGATGAACGGATTCCGGTAAAGGACAACACTGACACTGCTACTTAACATTTAATGTCCCATCTCCAAAATATTGTTTTAATATACAATTATTATTTCATACATTTGTTGACTTGATTTCCTGACGAGTTTGATGTTTTTCTCGCAGCTGTATCTACAAAACCTCGGGATAGACCAGACCCCCTCAAAGATTTTAACTCCGTTTGCACCCAGAGGGCCGATTAGAGAACCTGAATTTTCTCCCACTGACCTCGTTACAATCAAAGGATCAACCGGGACCCCCTCGAGGAGCACTCAACCCTCTGAGGGTATCAAATTTCAAAATGATCCTCAGTGCAGAATAAGCAACATCAAGGAGAAACCTTTTTTATGGGGATATGTTTACGTTTAAACTTAAACCATGGGGTTTAGAAATAGTTTTAGTTTTATAGTTTTACCTTAAGTCCTTGCTTTCTTTATTTACAACAATGACCTATATGGATTTTGTTTTTCATTTTATTAAGTTATTGTGAACATTTTGGAGAAATGCTTTGCCTCACCATCAAAGAACACAAAAGACAAAGAAGTGTCTGATATTCTTAATCTGTCACAGGTCCATCATGTTCTATTGAAACCCTCTGTTGTGTTTCCAGGAGGCAGTCCCCATAAAGAAGAGTTCTCCAGGTCCAGTATTCTGTCAGTGGGCTCCAGTGTGTCCATACCACTTAGCCTGGACAGCCTTGGTCTGGCTGTGTCTGTGCCTGAGCAGGTGAGAGCGAGGATGACCTCTCTGTCAGATATAGAAGCTATTCAGAGGGAAAGCAGACTGGCACAGTTCTCCTCACTGCAACCCAGCCAGCATCAACAAGCTGTCAGTCAACCTGCAAACTGCCCTGACTCTGATACCTCACTGACTCTTAAGTCAAGGGTTGTCGAAAACAACTCGGATTCACCTTTCCAGAGCAGCCAAAGTGTGGATGAAGATGCAGAAAACTCCTTTGTCAGCACCAACGCCGTGTCAGAGATCCGTAAACTGCTCTCTCATGCAGAGAACATCATATCTACTGGGTCTTCTGCAGCCTCCTCAGCTGCTTTACCAAACCAGCTCTTCTCTCATGAGGACATTTTCAAATCACTGCATCCCGAAACCAGCAGGATCCAGAACTCTTCGTTTGCCTCCAGCTCAGCAGACGGAGACCTCAGAACTCGTTCCTCACTGCTGTGGACAAGATCTTCATCAGACTCCATGCTTGCCTTAGAGAAAACAAGGCAAACCTCTGTTGGCCGTGAGAGTATGACCTCATCTCAGCAACCTAATAACCCCTCAACACACGCCGGTGCTACTGCACCTGCTACTGCACCGTACAACATGCCACAAGATGGCACCGTGGGTAGTAATGTAGAGACATCTCTTGCCATCGCCAAATCAGCCCGGAGGACGGAGCCTGAGGGCTGCAGTGCAGTACCCCCCGATAACATCCCAACACAGCCTCAAGTCATGAAGCCTTCACCAGCTTCAAGCATACAGCAGCCTAACTCCCCTTCATCAGACAGAGGGGGGGTCTCAGAGGAGGAAGAAACGTCTTCACGTCGTGCCGCACAGAGTCGCTCCTCTTCATCGGCCATTGAAGACGCTGATCAGGAGGCAGTGAGTGATGGGAGCAGTGAGAGCTCACTCACACTCAGAGTGGCCAAGTTACTACAAAGTGAATCTCCAGCCACCGTGATGTCGAGTACGCCCAGCGTCACCGACCAAGAGGAGAACAAACCCAAAGGTAAACAGGTTTACATCGTTTCTTCTCTTCATTTTTAGATTTAATGTATTAAAAGTTAAACTTAGAAAGGCATCATCCTCCCAGTGATGCAGCAGAAGACACATTCCACTGAGTGGAACGCTCTGATTAATGTTAACTGATTGACTTTTGGAGCCACTCTAGTTCAAGATGGCTGCTGCAACCAATCAACTTAGCAAACACTTAATGGCTATAACCCAGTCTGTTTAAAAAATATTGAGCTAAAATTTAGTGACATGGTTGCTGGGAGTCAGCCTCAAAAAGTATTTTGAGCACTAATGTGTCTTGCAATATTGCATTACTGCACATCATTTACAATATTTTTTTAACCAAACCGGCCAAAAGTTTGTTCCTTCTTGTCATAAGATGGTCTTAGATTAAAACTTTAATATGAAAGGCGTAAAGTAATATGTATTCTTTTAACGAATGCTAGGCATTTAATTGAAAAAGGATATTCTTACTATGTTAGGAGAGAGAAATCATTGCTATTTTCTGATCATCGTTTTCTTTTGTAATAAATAGATACAAATAATTTAAGTAATCCAATCTTTGTTATTATTTCTTCCACCACAATGGACAATTAAGTTTTTAGTCACTATGGTTGGAAGTAAATTATTAACATTAAATGTAATTTCTACATGTTTTTCGCAGAGAGCCACAGCCCTTGTGCCACACACCATTGTTCAGCACAGAAGCAGTTCACTCAGTGATTGTTTGAAGGGGGTGCTATTCGAAATTGACTTTTTTGAGCTTTATATCACGTTATAATGCAATTCCCTCATCAAAAACATACCCAGAGTGTTGCTTTGACTCATCCATGCATGTTTGAGAAATCCTTGAATCTCTTTGGAAGCCATGTGGAGCTGCCTAAACACTTGCTGATACAAAACCCAGCCTATTTGTACATAGCTCCTCAAAGTATTTACATAGTCTTTGATGTAAGTCCAATTTATTTTTGATATATTGCATTTTTATAACAACTGGAGGCACCAATAGATTGTGGTATAGAATTGAACAATGTGGCAAGAAAATACACAATACGGCCCCTTTAAGAGCTAACACGCTCAGTGGTTCAGACTTTGCTCATCTCAAAAATGTTCTTGTGTTTCAGACTGGCTCCAGCTAAATGTATTGAGACAGCAGCGTGAACCACAGGAGCTGAACATAGAAGATCGAAAGCGCATCGAGGAGATCAAAAAGGAGCTGTCGTTAAGAAACCCTCTAAAGGTAACCTCTTAAAGACAACTCAAATATTCCAAACTGAACATAAATTTATGAAAAAACTCATGTAATCTCAAACAGTTGAAATGTTTTTATATTTGTCATTTTAATGTCAGCGTACCCTCTATGGACAGAGTAAATCTTTTACTCAAGGTAACCGGTGTGTTGCAGTGTGACACATACTTTTGTTAAACTTTTTAAATAAAAAGAGAGCTTCTAAGTTACAGTTCTGTGTAAAATAGACTGAGATGTTGTGTTTTTAGGTCTCTTGACAAAATTTTTTGTTTTTTTACTCCTAGAGCCAAGGGAGCACCGATACAGAGAGCAGCGCATCATCCAGTCTTCAAACCAATAATGAGCTCAATCCTCCTCAGTCTGTTAGGATGTTTTTCACCCTTCCTGATGTAAACAACCAGCACCGCCTCAGTCTGCAGCACCCAGAGTCTCACACTCAGCCACAGAGCTCCCATCACGCAGATTTAGAGGCCCTGGTGTGTGCGATTGCTGCCAGAGAAGGTGTAACCCTTGCTACAAAACAACCTCGGACTTTTACAACCATCACTACTTCCCCCTCACCTTCCACTTCCTCTGCACCTGCCGCCAGCCCAGCCCCACTCCCACTGCACATAACAGAGCTCTCCACAAAACCAAACAGAGCCGCTGTCAACAACCAGTCATTTCCACCACACATGGATGAAGATGAAGATGATGCTTTAGCACAAACAAACAGAGAACAAACGTCTGTTTATGAAGCAGGTAAGAGTTTCCAAAGTGTGACTCCTCAGTCGAAGAGGCAGGACACTGAGGTGGGTCAATCTGAAGAGCTTCCCTCCCTCACACAGGATTTAGATAAAACAGGTGCAAACGTTCCACCTGACAGTGCGCCGTCCTTCAGTCACTATGAGGCGTCATCAAACCGCACCAGCTTTGTTTCAGGCGTTGCTCAGAAACCAAATCAGGCTGCAGGACCTGGATCCACTGCAAGGCCAGATCACGTCTCAAATGTCCATCCCTCTTTGCACCCAAAAGCAACCGATCATACCTCTGCATCTGCTGAGACGTCTGCCCCACCTGATGCTGCTGCAGGCCTGCCTCAGCAACTCTTTGTTACAAACAGAGACCCAGCTTCTGCTGCCAGCAGTCCGGATGAAGGTGTCGGTTCGTCCAGTCCACCTGAGTGGTACCTTAGAGAGCCTGAAAGATCTGATACCTTCAACATGTTTAAAAGTGTCGTGGCTCAGAGACGAGCAGCAGCATCATTCACACAGTCCCTCACACCACAACACAAAACTGAAGCAACAGCAGGAAGTCCTGCTGCTGAAACACCAGGTCAGCATTTCAAACTCAGGCATGAAATGCATTCCTTTATGGAATGATGGTCGTTATTAAAACTAGACAAAAACTAAAAGAAAAATAAAATGTATTTAATCCTAATGTGTTAATGTAAAGAGTGTTTATAAGTCGTCTTTTTTCCCCACAGTTCCTGTGCTGCTGCCTTACAAACCTCGTGGCAGTGAAGAGCTGTTCTACGTTCCCCAAACAGAAGCTGATGTTTCCTCAGCAGAACAGTCTGACACCACTATGGAGAGCACCCACACAGGTAGGTTTGGTTCAAAAAGCAGCCGTACCCCTAACATACAAGTCATGGGCTAAATATGAAGTTCTTAGCTTTGGTTCGTAGGTGATGCTGCGTTCACACCAAACGCGATTTCAGCATCAGGAGCATCAGGTTCACAAAGTCTATGGTGGACGCGCGTCAAGCAGTGTTTGGAAATGCTGCGGCGCGTCCAGCGCAATGAGAGCTGCGCAATTTGAACGATTTGAGCGTTCGACGCGCTTGATGCACGAATCGCTGGAGATGGAAAATCTGAACTTTTGCAGCTCGACGCGCCG
>JAUBOC010000002.1:731200-742135 GCA_032275365.1 Anablepsoides cearensis
CAGCCTCATGCCACTCACCTGTGTTTCCCTGTATTTAAGCTCTCCTCCACCACTGCTCCAGTGCCAGATTAATGAACAGTTTACCTAGTAATTGTCCAGCATTCATGTCTCGTCTTGCCTTCCTTGTTACGACCCTGTTTCTGCTCCCTGGTTCCACGTCTCCTGCCTTGCTCCTCAACGGTACTGTCTCGGACTCTGATCACCTGGTTTTGATCCTTGCTCCCGCCTTTGGACCTCTGCCTCTTGCCTCGCTCCCTGTCGGACCTTGTCAGCCATCTGATCTCTGGACTTCGACCCCCGCCTGTGTACCCCGACCACGGGTTAAGTCTGCTCCCCTTAACCTGGTTCTGAACTCTGATCTCATGTGTATGACCCAAGCCCGTTTCACGGAAAAACCCAGAGCTAACAGACTAAGCCGAAGTCTGAAACCCGGAAGTGACTTCCCTGGACTCCAACTGAGACTCTCAAAGTCTCTCAAAAGTTCTGCTCGGATCCTGCAGACTCTAAGAAGGTTAGTGGCAGTCTTTTGGTCTAAGTCTGTTCCTTTTGGGGAGTGCCTTGATAGAAATTGCAGTCTTCTACATGCTTTGCAGGTGGGAGGGCCTGGGGAATCAATAGTGTATCAAATACTTGTTTTCCCCACTGTACATATGTTTTACTTTTTACTTTTTACATTTTTACATTTTATATTTTTTACTTTACTTTTCCGTAATCCTTTGTATTTTCTTCATTTGTTATAATTTGCTATACTTGTTATCTATTGCACCTTTACACCGAAGCAAATTTCTAGTCTGTGAACCCGGTTCATTGACAATGGCAATAAAACTGATTCTGATTTAAACTACCTGGTCACTAACTTGTTCCTCTCTTGTGTAGACCTTCGGATTCCTGTGACGTGCAGTTTCAGATCCAACTGCTCTTATTTAAATAAAATCCTTAAAACTTATTTGGTGTCTGGCACTTCAGTGAAACTCACCAACTCAGTCATTACAGTTAATCTGGCCACAAAGAGTTTCACACCAACACCACTTAAGCAGCATTGGATGTTTGCTAAACCAAGTATTTCTGATTCTGTGTGTGTTTCTGCTGATTCATATAGTTCTGTTTCCAAGAGTTATCCTCTGGCTCCACCTGCTGGACAAAAAAGGTCATCAAAATCTAATATGTCTGAAACCTACAGTGAACCCAGGCTCTCTCCTCCTGAGGTGTTTAATGGTGATCCAAGTCAGTGTCACCCTTTTTTAACGCAATGTGAAATTCAGTTTGAATTACAACCATATGCTTTTCCTTCAGAGTGTTCTAAGGTGGCATATGTTATCTCATTGTTATCTGGACGGGCTAAACTGTGGGGTACTGCAGAATGGCAAAGGGACTCACTGTTTTGTTATAAATTCAAAGACTTTGCTCTTGAATTAACCAGAGTATTCAATCCCATTCTCCCGCAGAAGGAGGCAACCAGAGGATTATTTATGCTGAGACAAGGTAAATGCAGAGTCACATATTTGATCATTGATTTTCATACTCTGGCAGCAGATTGTAAATGGAATGAGGAGGCTCTTCAGGATGTTTTTTGGCAGGCTTTAAGTGACAACATCAAAGATGAACTGGCAACCCGAGACCCCCCACAGTCTTTAAAGGAACTGGAGGATCTAGCCATCAGGATTGACCTGAGATTGTTCGAACGGCAAATGGAGTTGAGGCAGCAACATGAAACCAGTTCCTCTCCTGTATTTTCCAGATCTTCTGAACCCATGTTTGTAAAGAGCGCAAAACCATCACTTCATCCACCTTCAGAGGAGCCTATGCAGTTCGGAGGTTCAAGGCTGTCCCAGAGAGAACGTCTCAGAAGAAGTCAGGAGAGTTTATGTTTCTACTGCGGAGCTTCTGGACATCAAGTTTCTAACTGTCCTTTAAAGAACAAAGCTCCAGGACTCAAGTCTCATGGACTCAGGGCAGCTGCCTCTTCTCACGAACCACGCCTTCCCCAGATCAATGCATTACTTCAAGTCAATGGTAAAGAAATTTTCATTAAACCATTTATTGATTCTGGTGCAGACACTGAATTTATTGATTTTGAATTTGCTGTTTCCCTGGGTATTCAAATGCAACCCACCAAACCCCGTAACGTTTTGGCTCTTGATGGACATACCCTTAATCAAAACTGCATGCAGACACAGGAGGTCCAGTTATCCATTTGTGGCAACCACGTAGAGTCATTAAGGTTTTTAACCATCTGTTCTCCTGATCTGCCTATTGTTTTAGGAGCAACCTGGCTAAGGAAGCACAACCCTCACATTGACTGGAGAAACAATAACATCCTGGGTTGGTCCGATCAATGTCCCTCTCACTGCCTAAAATCTGCTAACTGTTTACCTTCTACTAATGAAATAAAGGAGGTTCTTCCTGATCTGTCTAAGGTCCCACAAGTTTATCACGATTTAGCTCAAGTATTTAGCCAGTCTAAAGCCTCCTCTTTGCCATCCCATAGAGCCTTTGATTGTTCCATTGACTTACTCCCTGGCACTTCACCTCCTAGAGGTCGTCTTTATTGCCTGGCTAAACCTGAAAGTGAAGCTATGCAAAAATATATTTCTGAGTCTCTTAGAGCAGGTATCATTCGCCCCTCTTCTTCTCCTGCTGGTGCTGGATTCTTTTTTGTCAGAAAGAAGGATGGTTCTCTTAGACCGTGTATTGACTATAGAGGTCTTAATGATATTACCATTAAAAACAAATACCCATTGCCGTTAATGACATCTGCCTTTGATTTGATCCAGGGGGCCAAGATTTTTACTAAGTTGGATCTCCGTAACGCTTACCACCTGGTAAGAATTTGTGAGGGGGACGAGTGGAAAACCGCCTTTAACACCCCCTCTGGTTACTATGAGTACCCGGTCATGCCCTTCGGACTTACTAATGCACCTGCTGTTTTCCAAGCTCTTGTAAATGACGTACTAAGAGATTTCATTAATATCAATGTTTTTGTTTATCTTGATGAAATTCTCATTTTTTCTAAGGATCTTAAATCTCATACAAAACAACCTGTATGTGAAGGCTGAGAAATGTGAGTTCCACACTACCAGCCCAACCTTCCTTGGCTTTAACATAACACCTGACCAGATCTCAATGGATCCTTCCAAGGTATCTGCAGTCTTGGATTGGCCTGTACCCCAAACACGTAAGCAGTTACAGAGATTCCACGGTTTTGCTAACTTTTATAGAAAGTTAATCCGCAACTACAGCTCCGTGGCCTCTCCTTTACACTCACTCACATCTATTAAAAATACCTTCAGGTGGAATGATTGTGCTAACCAAGCATTTCTCAAGTTAAAATCTTTGTTTACCTCAGCCCCCATTTTAAAGTTTCCCGACACCACAAAACAGTTCATTGTGGAAGTTGATGCTTCTGATACTGGTCTTGGAGCAGTGTTAAGTCAACTTTTTGATGATAACAAAGTACATCCATGTGCCTTTTTCTCCAAGTCTCTCTCCCCAGCAGAACTTAACTATGATGTGGGAGATTGTGAGCTCCTTGCGGTCAAGATGGCCTTGGAGGAGTAGCGGCATTGGTTGGAGGGGGCCACCCATCCCTTCATCGTCCTGACTGATCATAAGAACCTGGAGTACCTTTGATCTGCCAAAAGACTAAATACTTGACAAGCCAGGTGGGCCTTATTCTTTGGAAGATTTAATTTCTCCCTGTCCTACAGACCTGGGACCAAGAACATCAAGCCGTACTCTCTCTCCCGTATCCATGAGAAGGAACAGACCAGTGATTTTGAAGAGTTCATCCTCCCTGGGAAGGTGTGTCTGGCCATCACCCAGGTCAAGAGGGAGGTCAGGGAGGCCCACCAGAACCATCCACCACCAAGTGAATGCCCGGATGACCGACTCTATGTTCCAGACCACCTCATTAATAAGGTACTGACCTTTTGCCATGCATCACCCTTGTTTTGTCATCCGGGCATAAGCAAGACTCTGGAGTTAGTTAGGTCCCAGTTCTGGTGGGGTTCCTTGTTTAAGGACGTTAGAGAATTCGTTGGGTCTTGTACCCAATGCTCCCAGGCCAAACCCTCTCGGCGTCACCCAGCGGGTCTCCTAAGGCCGCTCCCTATTCCATCACGCCCTTGGTCCCATATCTCTATGGATTTTGTTACTGGCCTGCCACTCTCTGGGGGTAGATCTGTCATTTTAACTGTTGTGGACAGATTTTCCAAAATGGTTCATCTCATCGCTCTAAAGAAGTTGCCTACAGCCAAAGAACTGAGTGACATTATGATAAAGGAAGTTTTCAGGCTTCATGGCCTCCTAAGAAACATTGTGTCAGATCGTGGTCCTCAGTTTATCTCAAAGTTTTGGTCTGAATTCTGCACTTCTCTAGACATAGAACTAAGTCTCTTGTCAGGTTTTCACCCCCACACCGATGGCCAGTCAGACCGAGCCAATCAAGAGTTGGAGACCCGTCTGCGTATCCTTTGCGGCAACGATGCAACCACATGGGCCAAGCATCTTCCCATCATTGAACATGTGATGAACTCCCTACCCTCCAGCGCCACAGGTCTGTCTCCCTTTTACATCTTGTATGGTTTTCAGCCTCCAGTGTTTGCCATCCAGGAACGTGCAGCCATGGTCCCATCGGCCTTTCAAGCAGCCCAGAGGTGCCAAAGGGTATGGAGAAAGGCCAGAAGGCAACTTCTTAAATCATCCGCAGTCTACACACGATCTGCCAATCGTCACAGAATCCCGGCACCTTCCTATCAAGAAGGACAAAAGGTTTGGTTGTCAACCAAAGACCTGCCTCTGGGTGTGGACTGTTGAAAGTTGGCTCCCCAATTCATCGGCCCGTTTCCTATCTCCAAGGTGGTAAATCAAGTGGCTGCCAAGTTGAAGCCGTCCAGTTCTATGAGGATTCATCCCACATTTCATGTGTCCCGGGTCAAACCTGTCCAGTTTTCTCAATTCAATTCAATTTTCTCACTGGCATTTCAGTGAAACTCACCAACTCAGTCATTAAAATTTCTCTCAACAATGTTATACTCACAGCCCCAAATTTAAACAACAACTTGCTGGGTGTACCAATCCGGTTCAGGAAAGAACTCATTGCAGTGATGGCAGACATCCAACAAATGTTCTATGCTTTCTTGGTGAGAAAAGACCACAGAAACTATCTCAGGTTTCTTTGGCACAAGGACGATGACCTGACTAAGGAGGTGACAGAGTACCGCATGCGTTTACATGTGTTTGGAAACAGCCCTTCTCCAGCAGTGGTTGTTTATGGGCTTAGAAAGGCTGCCCAAGAAGGTGAAAACAAGTATGGAACTGACTCACGCCTTTTTGTTGAGAGACACTTCTATGTGGATGACGGGCTCATTTCCCTCCCGACTGAAGCAGAGGCTGTTGACCTGCTAAAACGCACTCAAGTTTCATTGGCTGAGTCAAATCTTAAACTGCACAAGATTGCCTCAAACAGCATTGCAGTGATGCAAGCTTTCAGTCCAGGAGACCTGGCTGCAGGCCTAAAGGACTTGTGTCTTGGTGTAGAAGCTCTCCCGCTGCAAAGAAGCCTTGGGTTATGTTGGAACATAAATTTGGATACTTTCACATTTAGAGTAACAGTTGACAAGAAGCCATTCACCCGCCGTGGAGTGCTTTCAACTGTTAATAGCATCTTTGACCCGCTGGGGCTGGTTACTCCTGTGACCATTAAGGGTTGAGCGTTACTCAGAGAGCTTTCTGCTAATGTTCAGGATTGGGAGACATAATTCCCAGAAGACAAGTCAAAGGACTGGGAAATCTGGAAGGAGGCAATACAGGATCTAAGCAGCCTTAACTTACCTCGTCCATACACAGCACATTCCCTGTCCTCTACAACATACTCAGAGCTGTGCATGTTCTCAGATGCCTCCAGTTGGGCCATAGGAGTGGTGGCTTACCTCAAAGTGGTTACAGCAGACAGCCAGTGTCAAGTAGGTTTCATTCTTGGAAAGGCAAGGCTTGCACCTAAACCTGAACCTACTGTGCCACTACTTGAACTTAGTGGTGCTGTGTTGGCTGTTGAAATAGCAGAACTAATCCTTGAAGAACTCGACCACAAACCAAATGTGGTGTCATTTTTCTGTGATAGCAAGGTTGTCCTTGGCTATATCCATAATGAATCTAGGAGATCCTTTGTGTATGTACACAATAAAGTGCAATGAATAAGACAGACATCTTCCCCTCAGCAGTGGCATTATGTGCCCACAGATCAGAACCCTGCAGATCTGGCCACCAGGTCTGTTCCAGCATCAAGGCTTATGGATACCATGTGGTTTACAGGACCAAAATTCCTCTTCAAACACCCCCAACCTGAGGTGAGAAAGCTATTTGGACTAGTGGATCCAGAAGCAGATGTGGTCATAAGACCTGTGATTAATACTTGTGCTACACATGTAAAAAAGGTAGACCTCACCTCTGAAAGATTCCAGCGGTTCTCTACATGGGAGTCTTTGTTGAGAGCAGTCTCATTTCTGATCCACCAAGGTTGTTCACACAAAGCCACCTTGTCTGACACATGCAAGAAGTGGCACAAGTGTACAAAACCTCGTTCTCCAGAAGAGCTAGAGGCAGAAAGAATGATCATACTGAAGTATGTCCAAAGGGACACTTATCCAGAAGAGTATGTTGCTTTAAGAGAGAACAAGGCAATTCCAACATCAAGTTCAATTATGAGCTTAGATCCCTTCATGTGTGAAGGTCTTCTATGGGGTGGTGGATGCCTAAAACACTCTTATCTGACCAGTGAGATGAAACATCCAGTCATCCTCCCAAGAGGGCATCATGTGACTAAACTGCTTGTATGTCATTATCACAAACAGGTGAAACATCAAGGGCGACAGCTGACCGAAGGAGCAGTTAGGGCTGCAGGTTTTTGGATTGTTGCTGGAAAAAGACTGATAAGTTCTATTCTACACAAATGTGCCATTTGCCGCAAGCTGAAAGGGCGGTTTGAGATCCAAAAGATGTCAGACCTTCCATCAGAACATCTGAGCATGTCCCCACCATTCACCTATGTGGGATTAGATGATTTTGGTCCCTGGGAGGTGACCACTCGACGCACAAAAGGCGGTGCAGCCCAGAGTAAGAGATGGGCCATACTCTTCACATGCATGAACACTAGGGCCGTACACATAGAAGTTGTGGAATCTATGGATACATCTTCCTGTATTAATGCCTTGCGCAGGTTTTTTGCATTGAGGGGACCAGCAAAGCAGTTGCGCTCGGATAGAGGCACAAACTTCATTGGTGCTGGTTCTGAACTAGGAACAAATCAGGAAGATTCACAGTCAATGAAAATTCTCAAATACATTCACCACGAGGGATGTACTTGGGAATTCAACCCTCGAAAGGCTTCTCATATGGGAGGAGTGTGGGAACGCATGATTGGTGTGGCTCGGCGCATCCTGGACTCCATGCTGCTACAAGCTAAACACACTCACCTAACTCATGAAGTCCTTTGTACCTTGATGGCAGAAGTGTCTGCCATAATCAATGCCAGACCTTTGAATCCTGTTTCCTGCAATCCATCCTCACATGAGTTGTTGACACCTGCCATGCTGGTGACCCAAAAGCCAGATGTGTCTGCACCAGCTGGAGATTTCAGTGGAAAAAACCCTTTACAAATGTCAGTGGCAATGTGTGCAAGCGTTGGCAAGTGACTTTTGGACCCGCTGGAGAAATGAATACCTCCACACTCTTCAGAAAAGAAGCAAGTAGCAAACACCACGTCGCAACCTTCAAGTCGGAGATGTTGTGTTGCTTAAACAGGGCCAGCCTTCTCGCAACAAATGGCCAATGGGTTTGGTTACTTCAACGTACCCTAGCACTGATGGGAAAGTCCGCAAAGTTGATGTCAGAGTGACATCAGAAGACAAAGCAAAAACCTTTTTGAGACCCATCTCTGATGTTGTCTTGCTCCTACCAGAGGAGTCATGTGGGGACAGTTCATGAGTGGCATTTATATGCCAAGCGGGAGTGTTATGCCTTCACTGAGTTATTCATGTTGTTCAAAAGCTGAAGTTTATTGACATCCACTGGGACAGAGGAAACAGGAAGTTAGAGGCAGGATGTTGTGTTGTACAGAAGGAAGGAGCATGGCTGCATCTGTGTGTTAATCTTCATGAATCCAAGGCAATCCTTCATGTAAATCCTTCAGAAAGCAATGGCTGTAAGTAATAATGTTAATTTAGAGCTATGAATGTTAGTATTTGCGCATTTACAAATTTTTTTCTGCCAATAAGTTAGTTTGTTGAAACTTTGTAGTTTAGTATTTATATTTTTCTGATATTATATTATTTCATATGATAATGTTGTTCTACAGTTGATATTTACCTGATGTTTATTTGAGAATGTAATAAGAGTACATTTTGTGTCTTTTAGTTTCACGCCAATTCATTGCCATCATTTTGTACCTTTTGTGTACGAAGTAAATAAAGGAGCAAGCACGCTCGTCTTCCTGGCTCTCGAAAAGGAGTTTGGCTTGCTGTTTATCTATGTTACACTTGGGAGTAAAACACCTAGAGAGAGCAGTACATTCAGTGTTGTGTTCAGTTCAACACGGACTGACCGACTCAGAGGAGAAATAGAGAGACACGTGAAGCTTTCTATGAGCTGCTGAAAGCTGCTGCAGTGGTAAGTGAGTAAAAACTTTGTAAAAACAATTGTTGTGATTATCTTTCAAGCTATGCTGCAAAACTAGAGGCTGGACAGCTTCAGTCTTAATCGTGACTGAGCAGCACAGAGCTCTGCTGTCGCTCCTCCTGCCCCGAGGCAGAGTGACACTGGAGATCTCAGGCTGCGCTGTGTAGTGGCTCATTTGCATACTAAACAGTGATTGGTTGTTTCCTGAGGAGGCGGGTCTCTGCTGCCTGCAGACGGTCTGCACTGCAACACAGCACGGAGCTGAGGAGGAGGCATAGATGAGAGACAACTTGTCCACTTATTGGCGGATTTGATTTAAGGGGGCAGGGCATTTGTTTGAGGGGGCACTGCCCCCTCTTGCCCCAGCATAAAGCCGGCCTCGATGTAGAGTAACAGATTCATCCATGTGGTCTTTCAGCAAACTTTACAGCTGTGGGTGTTGTCCACGACACTTGAGAAACAGCCCTCCCAGTGAGAGCTGTGTTGTTTTCTTTTAATGTCTTTTAACAGCACCAATCTCCAGGTCACTCTGGTCAGCTGGTCCTCTTCCTTCTGTAAGAAGACACAAAACAAGCTTTGTTTTTGTTAAAACTTATAGTCTGGCAACATCAATTCTGGAAATTCCACTAATTTTCTAATAGGAATAGATGGTATGGTCTGCCTTTTACCATTTTAAAAGGTGTGAGCTCATCATTATAATATTCTAAGTTTAAATTACTCTTAATTTCATTGTCTCTTTCCACTAATCCTGCTGATTGTGGACTATTGGCACATTGACTCTTTAGCTTAAGTTTTTAGGGCTTCTGCCACGTTTTGTTTCATTTGAGTTACGTTCTTTAAAACGGGCAGCTAGAAAACTGAAAAGAAAATGGCGCTCCACTAACATAGAAGAATTTTATTTACCCTGGACAGACAGGCTGCTAACTTATAAGAAAGCCCTTCGTAAAGCTAGAACTGTATATTATTCATTTTTAATATAAGAGAATAAAAAAAAATTCCAGGTTTCTGTTCAGTACTGTAGCTAGATTAATGAAAAGTCCTATCTCTGTTGAACCTTGCAGCGTTTCCCCTAGGAAATTGGTCTTGGAAGAGAGGGGGGGGGAGCGCCTTTTATAAAAACAAAATTTTACATGACTCACCTTCAATTATACTAGTAAATTTACAGTGTGAATATTTAATTGCCTAACTATTTCCTAAGTTCAGGACTCTTTGTTATGATTATCATTAATAATTTATCGTTGTAAATTATTATTGATAATAAGTGATCAGAACTGTGTGCAGCAGCAGATGATCTGAGTCCAGAGTTCTCTGTTTGAAACCTTCTGGAGCTCTACTGTGTAACTCTAGGTGTGTGGATCTTTTTTGTGTCCCTAATGGAGACTAGAGACCTGTCCAGGTGTCCCTGAAGAACTAGAGACCTGTCGAGGTGTCCCTGATGAACTAGATACTTATCCAGGTGTCTCTGATGAACTAGAGACCTGTCCAGGTGTCTCTGATGAACTACAGACCTGTCCAGGTGTCTCTGAAGAACTACAGACCTGTCCAGGTGTCTCTGAAGAACTAGAGACCTGCCCAGGTGTCTGAAGAACTAGAGACCTGTCCAGGTGTCCCTGATGAACTAGAGACCTCTCCAGGTGTCTCTGATGAACTAGAGACCTGTCCAGGTGCCCCCTGCCTTCACCCAAATGCAGCTGGGACAGACTCCAGCTCCACTCTGACCCTGATTAGGAACAAGGATAGAATGGATGAAGGATTTTTATTTATAGCAGGAAACCAACATTTAATTAATAAAACATGATTTATTTTATTCTAATCTGAATCAGTTTAGTGTATTTTGTAAAAATATTTGACAGTAATGAACACATTTATATTGTTTGTTCAAAATAAACTTGCTTCTTATTACTTCTGTAACATGTTTCAAATAAAATATTATCAGTAAAAACTCAAATCATATCCTTTCTAATAATCATTAGAACTCTAGATTAACTCTAACTCTTGTAGATATAAAAGACAACAGTTAGAAAATGCAATGATTAAAAAAAAACTTTCTTTTCTTAGTCACTGAAAATGATTTATTAACCACATTTTAAAGACCGATTATAATCTGGGCCCTTAAGGGTTAATGTTCCTGAACGGGACTGTCTGCCCTGCGGGGGGACGGGGCAGATGAGAGGAGCTGTTTACGAGGCACAGAGCCGCAGACACACGCGGGGTCTGTGTTGGTGACTCAGCTGTAAAAGTAATAAGGTAACCTTGCTGTGG
>JAUBOC010000002.1:743408-755464 GCA_032275365.1 Anablepsoides cearensis
TTTTGATGAGAGGATAACATTATAACATGATAAAAAACTCAAAAAAGTTGATTTTACATGATATAGCCCCTTTAAATGAAAAACATATTATTCTGAAACACAACTTCACTAATACTATTTATTGTCTTATATGTCGGTCATGACTGTTTTTTCTTAAAATTTTGTATTTTTCTGCATGATATCTTGCTTTTATTTTCCTTTTTATCCAATTTCATCTGATAGTCTGGTACTGTAATTCTTATTTTTGTTTTATTCTATGTTTATTTTTCTTGTTACTATAATAAAAATAAGGTAATTGTTATTCTTATCTTTATTTTATTCTAGGTTTGTTTTTCTTGTGACTATCTTTAATTCTAATCCAATAAAGTTCATTGTGTCTATATGTTATAAATCTTAAATTGTTTTCCTAGTTATTAGACACTATTTTTATTTTAAGTCTCTTCAGACATACCTGACATGTTTCGACGTATTACTTCCGTTTTCATCAGAGGTGTCACAGCTGATGTTGTTCAACATAAAAATAGTGTCTAGGAAAACAATTTAAGATATCTTTAATTCTGTTATTATTGCTACAGTTGATAATGTTTCTGTGTATTTTGTATGTAACTACTGCTGGTACTACACCTGAATTTCCCCTCGCGGGACAATAAAGACTTATTCTATTCTATTCTATTCTATTCTATTCTATTCTATTCTATTCTATTCTATTCTATTCTATTTCAGTGAAAATTACTTAGGTAAATGTAAAAGTCTTAAAAAAAATTGTCTTTGTTTCCTGAGTTAAAAATGTTTCTATAAGTTTATGTTAATAAAATGAAAATGACCACAGTTCATATTTTGAATTACAATCACTGATTTCCTTCCTAACTCAACTATCTTGAAAGAAGAATCAGGTGTTTAATTGTAGGTAGATTACGCCCCCTGCTGGACAACAAATTCAGCTGCTAATTCATAAAGCTCTCCTTTAGTTTTAATTTCCAAATGTAGTAGAAGTAATAAATTTACTTTATGAAGAAAACAGTATATGATGAAAAACATTGAAATAGTTTTTTTTTATTTAGTACTTCATTTATTGTTTATTAAATATTTCCAGGAATTAACTCAGTTTCAGTTTCTTCAGAAAGCTGCAAAAGTGGAGATAGTTTTTTTTTTTTTATGAAAACACCAGCTGTGAGTCAGTTTAGAAAATGTCAGTGCTTTAATGCTACATTTTTATATTTTATTGTTACTCATTTCCAGTATTTGGACATACTGTACATGAGTTCAGTCATTTCTTTGACATATAACTACTTCTACATACTCAGCAGTAGTTTAACCATCCAAATGTGAAACAGATTGACTGAGTAGGACATTTTGGCTATGACTTTTGGTTTTTGGAACTTTTAAACTTTTCTAAATATTAAACTTTGCTAAATATTTACTTTTATGTACAAAATGCTCCCTGAGATCTGTAGTTCCTTTAAAAAAAGTTGTTCTTGGAAATCTGTTAAGCGTAATTGTTCTGTTTTTGTCTTCTTCAGCTACTTCTAGCTGGCCTTCAGCTACCTTTAGCTATCTTCTCTCTACTTTTAAGTTTTAGCTAATGTTTTGCTTTTTTTTTTAGCTCGAGCTAAAGTTTTATGACTTTCAGGTTTAGAATAAGGTTGTTTAAGCTAGCATTCTTCTACTTTATCATTAAGATAGATTTTGATTTTTTTTTACCTTTTATCTAATGTTGCTACTAGTTAGCATTTGTTACTGTTAGCCTTTGGCTAGCATTTTGCTACTTCCACTAAACATATTGGCAATTTTACCTATTAGCTAAAATTTATTTTCTTTCAATATTTAGTTAACATTTTATTTTACATTTTGCTGCTTCTACTTTGTAGCTAAGGTTTGACTACCTATAACTTTGCCAAATGTAGTGTCATTTAGCTGCTTTTACAAATTAGTTAGCATTTTTTATACTTTTACTTTTTTTAAACTTTCTATATTATGTTAGTGTTTTGCTCCTTTTAGCTTTTAGCTAATGTTTTGCTTTTTATTGGCTTTTAGTTTCAGCTTCTTCAGTAAATGTCATCCAAGTCATTTGGCATTCAGCGTTCACACAACACTTTCAAAAAATGCTTTTCTTCTAGTTTTAACACTGAAGCAGAAACAGCGTTTCATTTTATCTACCTGCATTAAACAGTAACAAGTTTATTTTTTAATAAACTTTTCGTGTCAGAAGCTCTACAGGAGTTTGTTTGCCAAAACCAGTAAGTCTTTGTTTCTTAATGTTTGCTCTCTGATCTGCTCTAGGCTTGCTAAGGTAAACTTTCCCATCATGCATTTCATCTGACTCACCAGTTTGGCTGACTTGGTCGTCTCCAGGATCTCTGAAGAGATAAAAATAAAAACACAGAAAGGTAAGGACATATTATCTTGTCACAATGACACTTATAAATTTAGCAAGATAAAAAGTCCAACACTGGAGCCGGATACAGACACAATAAAGTGAACATCTTTTATTGTCTGCAGTTTTTATGGAGAGATGGTTTATCTCTTCACAATCTACTCAACAAACAGCCCCTATCTGTTCTATTTAACGACAACATTACATCAGTGCAAATGTAAGGTCATGTAGCCACTGTCAGACAGTTTGTTCATTTAATGACGTGTCACAACATCTGATAACCTTTTCAAACTCTTACTAACATCAAATTTGTCACATTTTTTCCCCACAGAGGTCTGATAATTCTCTGCTGAACACTAAAAGATTGTGTTTTTGCCCATTTGTGCATTTGTGTGCCTGTCTGCTATCAAAATATCTCAAAGCACCATTCATCTACAACTGAATAACATTTGGAGTCAACTCTAAACTAAATGACTGCCACGACCAACTAACCTTAAAAAACATAAAATTGTTTACAGATGCTGACCTAATACTGGGTGTGGTATAGTAACTGAGACTGAGAACAAACACACTGTGAATAATCCTTGTTTAAATTCAGCCGTTGAGTATTTGGAGTCAACTCTTTCTGTTGGCAAAATATCTGGGCAGCAGGATGGCTCAGTGGTTAGCACCGACGCCTCACAGTAAGACGGTATTGGGTTCGATCCCTGGTTCAGACCTGGGGTCTTTCTGTGCAGAGTTTGCATGTTCTACTTATGTTTGTGTGGGTTTTTCTCCAGGTGCTCCGGTTTCCCCAACACCCCAAAAACATGTACAATAAGTTGCCTTCAGGCCCTTGA
This sequence comes from Anablepsoides cearensis, assembly GCA_032275365.1. Classification (NCBI taxonomy): domain Eukaryota; kingdom Metazoa; phylum Chordata; class Actinopteri; order Cyprinodontiformes; family Rivulidae; genus Anablepsoides; species Anablepsoides cearensis. Next base: position 746,622 of record JAUBOC010000002.1, read on the forward strand.
AAAAGAGATCTGTTGTCTAAATGGGATCTGGTTGAATAACGGTAAATAAAGATGGCTGCCACAGATAATCAACATTAGCTAACACAAATATTTCTATAGTTCAGTCAAATTTACAGATGTTGAGCTAAAACTTGCTAGATCTGAGCAAAATTACATTTACTCTCCTGTCGTTTCTCAGTGTAACATAATTTACAACTCCAGCATGAAACAGGAGCTGATTTGCATTTCTTGATTTGCTCAGCCTTGAATTTGAACTGATTTTGTATAATAGAAGCATCTCGAGCTCAGGGATTTTTGTCTTTGAAACTCTGCAGAAACATCTTGTTGCCAGGAAACATCAGCCTCATCTTTGTCCATCAACTGTTCCTAAAGGTTAATGTGCTGTTCAGTTTATTTACAGATAAACAAAAGGGACAAACTTTGGCTCTGTCTTTAGTACTGATATAAAACAACCACAATCTATTTATTGCAGCAGCAGCAAGTAACCCTAGCAACAGTCCAGCTCCATTCTCCAGCATATAAAACAAATTTATGACTAAAAACAAGCTTTTTTTTTTTTCATTTTGACTGAAAATAAGATAGGTGTAAATTGTTATATTAGCTGCTGCTGATCAATTGTAAATTGTTTTTTGCAGCTCTCTGTGGCTGACTGATCTGCAAAATGGCACAAATTAAACCAAACTACATTTTTGTTCACAGAAACATCATTTTACTTTCACAGCTTTTATTTAAGGTTAGTCAGTACAGTCTAGCAAAAGTTTAAAGAGCACTTTGCAGTTGTGTAAAACCAAACATCCTTTTGTTGACAGCTGTTTGGTGTCAGCAGATGAAGGTCTTGCACAGAACATCAGCTGGAGGATCACTTTCGTCCAGCAGTGCACACAGACAGACTCAGTGCCTCAATCCATCAGGATGTAGCAGGTTATTTACAGCATTTTTTTATAAACCTCCTTTACCTCAAGTGGCTGATTCCTGAAGGATTGCTGTTTTGCTTAATAATGAGTAAACACTGGCAGATTTAAGTATTATCCCTTTGTAAACTATCTACATGTTGACAAAGCAATCATTGCAGACTAAAGGTTCAGCAACTTTAGGATTAATGAAAAGTAAACAATGATGGCAAACAACATGAGTTGTCAAACACTCATTCTTTCCATCATTTATGTTGTTCTTAGTCTCATCTAAATCTAATAATGTGACCCATCACATCAAATAAACTCAGCACATACTGAGATTTCTAGCTTTTTAAACTACATTTTGAGATCTAGATTATCCTGATCACTAAAGATATATCTGATGTGTCTAACTAATCAGGAAGATCCCTGAAAAATCTGTCTGAATCCTATTTCTAGTGCTTAGAATCACAGGCAGATTGACCTGGAACTACTGGTACTCATCCCTCCCTATGCAGTAGTTATGCTCTTTGTTTGCCTACTTGATCACATGCATGAAGGTGTGTCGTAATGAAATGCAACATTGCTAGATGTCAGAATGATTGCAGGGCACAGCTCGATCATAAACGTGTAATTTGTAGCCAACCGTTTGCAAAGTGGGCGGGGCTAAAGTGATCTACTACACAAGGGTGTTGAGCAGGTGATGCACACAAAATTTAGTGCAGATTGATTCCTGTATGTGTGATTAAGAGCCAACCATGTGCTAAGTGGGCGGGGCTAAAGTGATCAAACATTAACATTAACACATTAACATGTTCAGCAGGTCTACTTGATGGTGCACATGAAACTTGGCACAGATCTGATCATGTGTGTGTGACTTAGAGCTAAACGTGTGCGAACGGCGAGGCATCAGCATTCACTACTCTGCCCCACCATCCCACCACCAGTCAGTGCTGAGAGAAGCCTGCAGCATGTGAAGTCTGCATGATCAAAGCTGTAGGTGGAGTTAGCTCAGACACATGTGCAAGAAAAAAGATAAATTGGCAGCTTTCGTCCAAAATGGCTGACTTCCAGTGACTCCAAGAAACTCTTTTGTAGGTCCAGAGACGCTACACATGTACCAAATTTCATGATTCCAGGTCCAAGTATGGCTTGGGACTGATTTTTTAAATAAGTGTAGGGGGTGCTGTGGAGGAATTAGGCCACGGCCACCCAAACTAAACTGCATTTCTGTAGCGAGGTGGATTAGAATCGACTACAGTGAATTTGGTGCAGATTGGCTGAAATATGTGGAATTTAGAGCCAAACCTATGTCAACGACATGATGTCAGACTTCGCTGCACTGTCATGACCACACCTTTCACCACAAAGTCTTTGTACCTGAAAGCAAGTGAGACCAACTTATTATCTGTGTTTTGACACAATTTGTTGCTGATTAAGTCAAGAGGGTCAGAGATGGAGCTTTCCAAGACAAAAGATAGTCACTTCCTGCTGTCAGGGGGCGGGGCTTTAATAATATCATATGAACACATGGTATGGTCGGCCATGCAACATGGATGACTCACACCAAGTTTAGTGTATTTTAGCTTTTCTATGTGAAAGTTACAGCTGTCTGAAATTGTAACGAGCGGATGGAGAGCATTTCTATGTCCCCCCCGCGACGACGGAGGACAAAAAGGTCAGTTGAAAATAGATTCAGTAGCACACAGGGAGAATCATGAAAGTTTAGTGCTTTTCTGCTAAAAATCATTGTTTGTTGTTGGTACTGCTCAGAAAAGTGTTTCAAATGATTTTTTAGGATCATATTTCTGGTGTTTACTTTAAGCGACGCAAAAATAAGGTATTTATTTATCATGTTTTGATAAAATCTAAATATCACCAATTTTTCTACCAATGCTCCATAGCTGACTAGATCTCACTACACAACCTCGGGACTGAATCCTCAGGTCACAAATGTGATAAAATGTTACTTTCTTTGCGTCTCATTTTGTTTTTACAGCTAAAGCAGAACACTGTGACGGCTCTGAAAACGTGATCAAATGATTGCCTTCTTACCTCGTTTGGGGACCTTCCCACTGACAGGTTCAGGTGTTTCTGGAGACGTGTCGGCTCCATCGCCAACCAGGTGGATCTGAGACAGCCAGAGAAACAAAACAGGACATGTCAGACATGTCTGCCTAAACACTTTGTGGACCAACAGTACTTTGGTTTAACTGCAAAGCTAGTACGGACACTTAAAAGACAATATAATTACAAAAACAACACTGGCTTGGAGAGCCATGTTCACTTAATTATAGCTTATCCCAGGTGAGTTGTAGGTTTCTTCATATATTCTCCATAGCACCACATTTAAAATGCATGTCGGTGATGTTCAAGTCCAGCCAGCCAATCAACCCCATCATATAATGAAGAGAATAAATAATACATGAAGCATAAGGAAACATGCAGGGTGAAACCATAGAGTTTAGCTGTTCTACATACTGTAACTGCACGGGTGAAACTTATTTTGCTGCTGTTATAAGCTCTCGTTAAAAGGGGGCATCAGATCGAACTTACTAATCAATACTATTTAGACTAATTAATTTATTCACACTTATTATCAGATCTCAACAGCTGAGGGCTGAACTTGTTCATTACATTCATCACAACACATACAAGAGACTGAATTAGGCTTTAAAATATTTTATTATAGAAATAAAATAAAACAAAATCAAATAATAAACAAAATAAATAATTGAAATTTTGGGAACAGTTTTAGAGTCAAGTAGATGTTCAGAATATACTGAAATGGATTTAAACAGTTATAGTTTACTTAACAAAAAGAACACTCAGAAGCAAGAAATAAACCTTTATGATCTAAAGAAAAGCAAATTATATTATAAATTCATCTGAAACATAAGGATCTTTTGAACAGGATGTTTTGATTAGGATCTGTGTTCAGGCTTGTAAGAATTCAGACAAGTTAGACTATAAATATTTCCCTTTGGATTGGAATTTGGGTCATTAGTACGTTTATGATTCTGCCAGGTTGACAGATTTCCCAGGAAGTCCAGTTCAAAATGGCCAACGCAGATATGCAACCTCTAGCAAACACACAAAAGGCTATAACTGAGTTAAATTTACAGTTATTGAGACAAAATTTAGTGTGGATGTAGCTGAGGGGTATTCTTAACAAATACTCTGAAAGATAGCAGTATTTATAGTTCTTAATATCTAAAAATAGAGAACAACTTCTGCATAATGTTCTTTAATGGAAAATAAGGAAGACTTTTAATATCCCGTCACCTACTGATACTAATAACAAAGAATTGAAGAAAGTGGAAAAAGCTCTGAACTTATAGGATGAAGCTAAACATCAGTACTGGTCACCTTTGTTCTTCTGGTCCCTCAAGGCGACACTGCAGTAAAAACAAGTCTGTGAGCTCAGGAACACATCCACAAATCATCTCTAAACAGTTTGCTGTGCCACAAAGGCTGGTTAAAGCTCTATCATGCAAAAAAGAAGCCATATGTGAACACCATCCAGAAACTCTGCCATCTTCTATAGGCCAAACCTCATTCATCACAAATATTTCACCACATACTGAATCCATTACAGCAGTGTTCCCAGCAGTGTAAACAACCATATCTGATAAGAGGTTGTAAAAACATACATTTACTGTTTATAAGCTATGTCTAACTTAATTTTGACTTTATTCTTTTTCCAAACAAGTTAGTAAGTATTCACTTTTATTATTTTTGACAAAGAGATAAAAGGTTAAACATGTCTTTGGGAGAAGTGGGGAGTAGTGAGGAATGATGGTGGTGGGTGGGAGGATGGATGGGGGTAAGAAAGGGGTGTTTTGAGGAAAATAGGTTAGAAACCACTGGCTTGCAGCATGACAGACATGCCAGCAGTCCAGACCTCTTACAAACGGAAACCATTTGATGAATCATGAAATGGGAAAATCCAGCAAAGCCCCAGGACTGTTAAACAGCTATACTCCTACATCAGACAAGAATGAGACAACGTTCCCCTCCTAACACTCCAGCAGCTGGTCTGCTACTTCCTAGATGTTGACAGACTGCTGCTGAAAGAAGAGATGTTTCACAGAAATAATCTTGGACCTGCCATTAATATCAAAATAACCTTATTGTCCCTAAAAATTGTACTTTGTTTAAACATCTGTTCCACTGTGAATAAAACACGGATAACTTTTTCAGATTTTGGTTGTAAAAGAAGACAAAACAGAAAATAACACAAAGTTTCACAGTGTTCTTTACACTGTTGGATGTATACAGTGTGCTGATATCAGGTTCACTAACTCTACAGTAATATATAGAGTGAGATGAATTTAAAAAAGGTAAATGTTAAATAATGAAATAAGACCAGGAATGGGTGTGGGTGGGGTTAACCATCTTAACCTGGGTGTCATTACATTTTTACCTGTGACTGCCTCACAAAGATCCCCTGGTTCTCTTCGCAGGTGAAGTAGCGTTTGCCCTGCACCGTGCCATCATTCTTGCCCTTGGGCTCGCTCAGGATGACTCCCACCCATTTCCCTGAGGCGAAGAGCGTGGTCCCGATGTAGGCCACTGTGCCGCACTGCTCCTTCCCTATCACCTCCACCAGGGAGCCCACTTTGATGGGCCGCCCACCCCCATCTGAGCTCATCCTGCTGCTGCCACTGCTGGTGGTCTGGAGGGACAGAAAAACACAGATCTACCATCAAAACTCAACACACTGGAAGAGACTTTAATGCAAATTGAATTACATTTTTCCTTAAAAGTAATTGTTTTATAGGGATCTGAAGACATGATGGTTTAAAACCAAAGTATTTTCATTATCCCACTATTTTATTTATACACACATTTTCAGGCTTTTTCAGCCTTCCCATGCCTCACTGCACATGTTAGTTAAAAAAAAAGGTATTGATGATGATGAAAGGAGAGGAAATTTGACAGGAGCTGTTTCTGGTTTGATTAACTACAACTATAAATAGAGAGTGAGCTGCTGATGACAGATAAACAGCAGATAAAAAGTACGGTAGATGTGAGGCTGAATGGACCTAAAACACAAAGAAAACTGTCCTGGTTCCAATTCACAAGTATAAGATTTTGTTTTGTTTTGTTTTATTTTATTTATTTAAACCAGTTTAAAAAGAAGAGATCTAGGTTTTGGAATATACAAACAGCAAATATTTTAGCAAGTTGCTGGTGTTTTGCTATAATATCCCTAAATAAAAATAACTAAATCAAAGAAATGATTTCAATCAACCAAAAAGATTGAAGATTTAAGTGTTTAAGATTTTAAGTAAATGAATTTAAGAAGCACTTTAAATTGATTAAGATAATCTCAATCCATGCATTTTTTAAATGTTGATGTAATCTATTGAGTCGGAGCCTAATCGGATATAAACACAATTAACAGCACTTTATAATCATTTTTGTTTTGTATGCACAGCCATCTGATAAGCTCAAACATGGTAGAGGCAAAGACAATAATACTTTATCAGACATGGTTTTTAACATTTAAACTATAAGACATACAAATCTGCCTAAAAGAAATATTGTCTTGTTTACAATAGGTTGATGCTCTGAACATTTCAATGAATAATTTACCAAAACTGCCATATGCTTCAACATAAAGGACATATTTTTAAAACAAGATGTTTGTTTTTTAACTGTTGGACAAATCCAAACAATTTTAAAATACATATATCCTAACTTGTGCTGACTAAATGCACTGTAATTGGCTTTAAATTAAAAAATAACCACTTGGTTTGATTGGTGAGCCTTTCTAACCCACTAATTTTGTTATCCATTATTATCTACCTTTGCTTTTCAGCAGCAGGTGATAATGACTCATTGCTGCTGTGGTTTTTAGAGCACAAAGTTATAGAAGTTATGCAAAATATATGTTTTTAATGTGCAATAAAAAAATAAAAAAATTAAACATTCAGTAAAAACTCTATTTTTAAAAAATTCCAGACTAGTGTGGACAAAGCCTTTCATGCTGGATTCCTTTTATCTCAGAAGTCCAATCTGACTTAACTGTCTATTTCCAAGTCAAGAAACAGCAGAAATTGCTAATTATTGTGTTCAATGACCAGGCTAATTACTGTTAGCAGAGATGATAACAAGATGATAATGATGGATTAATTTCCTAAATACAGCTGTACAAAACTGTAACTGATTTACTGAGACACAAACTTAAAATATGGTAATAAAAGGATTTTTAGCAGCTTTCACAACTTTTCATGCACAAGTCAGCCATATATTTATTCTGTGGTTGGAACTGGTTACAACTCTATGGCTCAAGCCAGAGTCAGAATTTAGAATTCATCAGTTCCAACTTCTAAGTTCAAATTGATTGAGCCATTATTCTTATTGGTTCATCAGCATGCTTTTCTGAGTATTACATTGATATGACCTTAGTTGTGAGTTGGCACTGTATGAATGAACTCATACTTGTGCAAGACAAATCAGTTGAGACTTGAAGTGAAGTTGAAACACACTTTAAAGCATTCACAACTTTACTTGCTGCAGTATTTTGTAACTGAATTATCCAACATAACCAGGTTTGCCATTTGACACTCTCAAACTGATGCTGAGTCAGCAGAGCAGCATGAAGAGATGATTTCATTACGCTGTAAAGGAACATCACCAGACTCTCCTTGAGCTTACTGTAAACACAAACCACCTGTAACGCTTTTTAAGCTAAAGGTTAAACAATCCAGGACCTTTCATGAGAAAAGCAAACCAAAGCAAACAGCAGCGGAATAAATGCCAACATTCTTATTGGACACATCCATGTCAAAGAAAAAATAAAGACAATTTTCTCCTGAAACTAACTAACGAATGAACCAGATTCAAGTGTGGTAATGTGCTTACCAACATATAGTTCAGTGTATCAATCAAACAATTAGAGCAACACAGTTTTGGTGGAACTGAAATCAATGCCTCTGTACAACTATATTGCACATTAACCTTTATTTAATCAGACAAATTTCAGGCCTGGACCTGAAGGCAACTTGACGCATGTTTTTGGTATGTGGGAGAAAACCACTGAATCCATTCCACATTCCACTGATGAGCAATCTAGATAAGACTATAACTTATGCTGTTAAGTCAGGAGGACATGACCAGTTATACATCAGCGAAACACAGAAGCCACTGTTCAAAAGGATGGCCCAGCACAGAAAAGCAACATCATCAGGTCAGGACGCTGCAGTTTACTCTCATCTACAGGCCAACGGTCAATCTTTCAGGGACGAGATTCTAGATTCACTTTTTGAAAGAGTAAAGGAGGACATTTTTGTGAAGAAAAACCACCTGTCGTTAAACGGGGGTGGAAGCCTTCATGTCTAATTGTCCCCCTCTTACAATGCTGTTATTCTAAGTATGACTCAGTCCTCTGGTAACAACAAGCAGTCATCCGTTGGTTGTTAGGTTCATGGTCCTCTTTGGCATGTGAACAAACAATTTTGATTGCCGCTGGTTGATCCACTATGTGAAGGTTCAGAAGGCTGAGTTTACCTACAACTCCTCAGACTGAAGAAATCTTTTGGATAAAAGACAAACTGTTTCAATAAAGAAGAACCAGGTCCAGAGGACCTGAATCAACCTTGTTAGATTTTTCGACCTGGATTTTTGAGATGCATGAGGATAGTATCCAATAATTAGCAGGACTTGTTAGTAAGTACATAATATGTCCATTGTTGAAAATCAACTCAGCTGCACATTCCCTTGGATCATGAATCTGACATGCCAGTTTCTAAAACTGCAAAGTATTTTTCTGTTATAGTCTTGAACAGTACAGAACTTTTAGTGTGAACTTATATATCCACATCGATGACTGATGCTGCTGCTACACCAGAATTTCCCCTCTGCAGGACAACAAAGGCTGTTTCTATTCTATTCTATTCTATTCTATTCTATTCTATTCTATTCTATTCTATTCTATTCTAT
>JAUBOC010000002.1:774977-785292 GCA_032275365.1 Anablepsoides cearensis
ACACATATAGACACTTTGTTGGTGTTGAAATTAACACTGTGGGTGTTAAATTAACACTGGCATTTTTACTGTGTAGTGACAGTGCATCTCTCAATAAGTGATATCATCTGTAAATATGAGAAGGTGATTCTGAAACTCACGTATTGTTGTATTTGTCATATAACCTGTATATAACTACACAGCAAATATCCTGAAATTCTGTTCTGGTTTTTTTGTTTTGGTGCCACCCCAGGATTTTCAATGGGACCCCCCCAATTAAAAAATCCTGGAGGCGCCACTGGTTTGTTTTTACACAGAAACTTCCCGTAGAAGCTTTTATTTGCAGACATGAGATGAGTCACGTCAGAGGTACTGGAGGACAGCTCACTATGGTTACATGGGGCTTTACCTCCCTGAGCTGAATTTCTGAGGCTTTTCTTGGGTCTCAGGCTGCATTAAAATTCCCCAACACTAAACCCACTCCCAAACAGGCCAACAAGAAGCTGGAAACAGCCGACACACATCGCTCCTGCCCAAAAAGCTCAAATCACAGCGACAAAGCCTTTTGTGCCCAGCTTTCAAACAGCAGCTGAGTAACTGTTACCCTCAACTAAAGGCCCAGAACTTCTGTTTAGTGTGTGTGTTGTAAGTTAAACTCATCTACCAAATCAAATTTTAACTCAATATCTGTAAAAATGACCTGACTTATAGGAACTAATGTTGCTTATCTGTTGAAGCCATCTTGAATTGAGTTCCTTAAGTTAAGCAGTTGTACATGTACCAATGATACTTCCTGAATGTTTAATTCAAAAGTATTTAGAGGTTTATGAGATCTTGTGCAAACAAACACAGAGACATGAGAAAAAACATTATCCATCACCTTTCACCTTTTGGAAGAGGATAATAAATATGGTGTTTCAGTTATAGTTCATATATTATAAAGCTTCTTACAGATTCTTTCACAATAAAAGATTGTTTCAAACCTAAAATCTTAGGCTTTGTCCCACTTCTTGTAAAGGAATCTGTAAATATGTACAGTTCAACAAAAGGCCCGATGGTATTTGTTTGGAGAGGAGGAATTCTGCTGAAGCTGACGGGGAGAACAGCAGGACCTGTGACCATCAGAATCACGGCTGCCTGGAAGTGTGTCAGCGGCACAGAGGGGCGCCGAGACGGTATATCTGAAGGGTCAGCGGCCCCCCGAGTCTATCCGAGGCAGAGCGAAGGGGTCAGAGTCACACGACAAAACACCTCTTCAAACATGAGCTGCCTTCAGCCTCAAACTTCCCTCGAAAAAGAGTTTGTATTTTAGAAAGTTTTACTAAAAAGTAAAACTAAAGTGAGATTTGATTCAACTAATTTGACTCAAACTTCTTCCAAAAATAAAAACAACACAGAACTGATGTCTCCCAATGTTAAAATCTAAAAAAACAAAAGAAACTCTCAAACTTCTCAGCTGAGTTTTAGTGTGAGAAAATGTATTTGTTTATTTATGAGGGTCCCATCTAGTCTCTGCCTCAGCAGAGACTACTCCTCCTGGTGTCCAACAGAAAATAAAAACCTATTAAAACAAATCAATAAAAAAACAAAGATAATGAAACAAAAAATAAAAGCACAATAAAACCAATGAGTCAACATGACCACAAAGCAAAACAGTCGGTGCAAACCACTGAACCACGCTTCAAAAACAAAACAACCACAAACACTTCAAAATAATACAATCTACAAAGACAGAGTAGAAACACTCCATTAAATAACTTATATGAAAAAAAATATATATAAGGAAAACTGCAGAAAAATACTCATTTTTAAAGCAACACTTAAATAACAAAACTGCCTGCCATACACATCTTGTCTTTATATATGAAATCCATCCATTATATTAGGGTTAGGGTTAAGTCTTCCTTTTGGGGATGCAGGGATCAGTGATTAATAAAAAAATGACAACTATTTTGATGAAAACTAAACAAAAATTTGTCCTTTGAAATTTAAAATTTTCTAAGCTCAGCTTTTGTGTTCAAAATGAAAAAGATCAGAAGGTGAAATCACAGGGAATTTACATCACTTTGAAAATTTTGTTCCTTGAAAAAAGTCATTGAATTTAATTTGTTTGTCAGGGACAACGCACATTAATTAACACTTTTGTAAATGTGCCAGAATTAGCCAAAGGCTATTATTTATTTACTGTCTCTGCACAATGAGTAGTCTGTCTTGCTAAAAACAAACAAGGTTAGAATACAGCTAAAATCAGCTGACAAGTTTTATACACTGGAATTGTTTTAATAATGTATTCAGATGGAAGTTGATTATACTTGAAATATAATTTAAAAAAAAACATAATTTTTAGAGATTATGACCAGGTGCTGACTGAAGGAGAATTCATCTTACGGAAATAATTAGCCTGAAACTGACTGGTGACCTGAAACTTAAGATCTCATCTAATCTATGGAATAAACTAATGAATGATGACTGAAATGATTTGACCTTTTCAGAGCAGAGGTGGTTTTCACACTGACAAGATGTTGCCTTCATAATCTTACCACAGGATATGCAAACAGTCCTCACATCTGAAAGAACCTCAATAACACTAATGTTGTGTGTGTTAGCAAAACGTTTCATGAACCACAGGATATATTTAAATACTCAAAGTAATATTTGGACATTTATCTAAAACCAGTGGTGGGGATAGTTCTGCTAATTGGCTACAGGCAGAACTAAATTTTCATTTGTTAGCTTTGAAAACCATTAGCACACCAATTAGCTTCAGCTAAATTAGGTTTTGCCAACTTTAAGTCTGCTATAAGCTAAATAACAAGCTAACACCAACAGGTCTGTGTCAGACAGTCCCACCAGGCTTTAGCTGGAAGGAGATGAAATGTGGCCAGAGTTGTAACTAAATACAAATACTTTGTTACGGTACTTAAGAAGAAGTACTTTACTTGAGTAATTATTTTTCAGCATACTTTTTACTTCTACTCCTTACATTTTTAAAAAAGGCAAGAAGTAGTAAGTTGTTACATTTATTCATTTTTGCTTGTTTTCATTCCAGCTTGTTATTGTAAAAAATAAATACTATCCATATAAATTGTTCCTCCTAGATAAAGTGAATTTAATTGTGGTTGAATGAAAAGTATAAATATTTAAAATTCTGATACCGTATTAGTTTGTACACAAACAAATCATGTCACACTCCAGCAGGACATAATCATTAAAACAAAAGTACTGTACTTATGAAGTATTTGTATTATATTATTGCATTTGGCCGCAGCCCTCAGATAGATTTCCATTTTGAGGAAAAGGTTTGGGCAGCCTTAGCTAGACTTGTGCATCTTAAATTTAACATAAATTATTTTAATAAGACATTAATTTCTGCATTTTATGAGGAGGTCACCTCCTAATCACTGTCATTACAGAAAATCTAACTGCTCATTTTCAATCAATACTTTTACTTTTAATACTTAAGTACAAAAAATATCAGATACTTTAAGACTTTTACTCAAGTAATATTCCTAAAGGAGACTTTAGCTTTTACCTAAGTAATTTTTTGGTAAGATACTTGTATTTTTACTCAAGTATCACTTTGTGGTACTTTATACAACACTGAAGTGATGCAAACTGAGTGACAGCCGTTAGAATCTCAGTCAACTTCCAGGATGTTGAGCTTTGATCTGATGGGGTAGTAGCTGAGAGTCATCCACAACAAATCCTCTGTGACATTAGTTAAAGCTCATCATTAGATGATCTTAATGTAAAACTCTGACATGAAATGTAGCAGGCAATATGCTAGCTAGCTAGTTTGTAGCTACAGTGTCACTGATTTTAGCTTGCAGCAACGATTTAGCTCGTTTTGGCTCTTAGCTCTGCTTTAGCTCCACTTTTGCCAATTTTAGCTAATAGCTCCAATTTCACAAATTTTTGCTTGTAGCTATTTTGCGGATTTGAGCTTGTAAAATCATCTTCAACAAATTTCAGCAGAGTTATTCAGCACTCAGCATCCACACTGAATGTTTAAAGAAAATGCTAATTTCTCTGGTCCTTTTTAATTGTCTATGAGCAAAAAGACAAGAAAACCACCGACACATCCAAAGAGTTCTAACTGTTTAGTCATCGTAGATGGCAGAGCTCTATAAAATACTTGAAAAAAATAACTGAGTAAAAGTAAAATTACATGAACAGAAAATGATTTTGGTAAAAATAAATTTCACTGATGAGAAAACTACTCAAGTCATAAAACTTTTCACAAATATTGGCAAAGTAAAAGTAAAAATACTTTTACCCCTTCTCTAAGAAATAAACTGTTGAAGCTACTGAACTATACTGGTTCCACTAAGTCTGGTTGAGTAAATTGAGCAATATATGTATAATCTTTGCTCAGTTTACTCGACTCAATGGAGCCAGTTGACATGACATAAATTCAACACTTCATTTTTTAGGGCAGAAACATCTTTTTTCATGAGTTTAAACGTATTTAATTTTATGAAGAGTAACTAGGTGTTACATTTTAAAGTAAAGAAATAAAAGTTTAATTTTTAGATTTAAACTGTAACGAAATAAAAGTAAAAGTAGCTATTTAAAAAAAATAATTGGTAAAATTACAAATCCTTAAAAAAAACTTTTTAAGTACTGTAACAAAGTAAATGTACTTAGTTGCTATAAACCTCTGGTAGATGAAGTGTTACCACCTCTCCGTCACGTAACAGAAATAAAGACCTGCTGATTAGCTAAATTTAAATGAGTTTTTAAGAAAAGAAACCAGCGTCAGGGTGAAGTGACTCACCGGAGTAGTCGACAGGCGGCAGGATCTCGGTGGAGGTGTAGGGGCAGGAGGGCAGCAGCACCTGGGTCAACACAGCAGGGCAGATCCTCCCCAGATGTTCCACAGTCAGCTCAGAGACATTACTCAACCCGAAGTGGGACAGAATCTGCTGCGCTGACTGACACTGAGGAGCAAAAACGTCTTATTTGGTCCAGTTCACATGTTTTCTGCTCATTTTCAATGTCCCGTTTCTGAAATACTTTCTGAGAGCCTGAAAGTGATAAGAGCTGAATAATCACCCACCACTGAAAGGCAAAGATGATTAACTGTTGGACTCTACCCTGTTTGTTTGTTAGCAAAATATCTTGTAAAACACTGGTTAATGTCATTCACAACACACATTGAGCATGACTAGGCCTGTCACGATAACAAATTTTACTGGACGATAAATTTTCTCAGGAATTATTGCGATAAACGATAATATTGTTGGAGACCAGTTTAAACTAATATAATGATATAATAACCCCTGTTTATGGACGTTTACACTGAAATTAACATAGTGTTAAAAGATAAAACTGTTGGCAATCCCAAGGTGTCTCCAGCTGGCTTCAGAAAACTGAAGATGCTCCTCTAGCTAAAGGCCTGTTCACGTGCTTGTACTGTGCACCTGGCAAATACCTGACAACAGAGATCACTCCTCTCTGTGCTAAGAAGTAGAAAAGAGGGAGACACGAAGAAAACAAAAAAAGCAGGCAAATGAAAATTATTGTCTTTATTTCAATTTATCTTCCTCAATTCAATTTATCACAGGATTAATTGATTTATTGTTTATTGTTACAGGCCTAAGCTTGACACATCTGCAGGTTTTCCTCAAATATCTGATTAACTTTTGAGAATGTTTTTGAAACCAAAAACAGTGACTTAACTAATGTGTGAAAATAAATAAAAACTATTTTATTTCAAGAACTTATTTCTACAAACTATACCTGCATTTAACAAGAAAAATAACTAACTCACTATGATTTCAGCACTTCTCTCCAGTAAATGGGTCAAAGCAGGTCAGATTATTTCCATACCTCTTGGTCTTCCAGGGGATTTTCTGTACTTATTAAATCAGATCTTCTGGCTGAGATCAGCAGCAGCAAATCTTCGAGGTGATTCGTGGAAACTGATTTATTCTCACCATAATAAACCAAAATGTTCTCCAGGAACTCGCGTCCATCCTGCTCGGTCACCTTTAAACACCGGGACGCTCCAATGAAGGCTAAGCCGTACGTCAGGAACCATTTCAGGTGAAACATCTCGACTGTCAGCGCTGAGGGCTCCTCTGGAAACAAACCTGCGCAACGAGCATTTATAAGTCAGCCTCAATAATTCAATCCGTGGAGTTTGAACGCAGGTGCAGCCCCCGCGGGTCCAGGAAGCTTTAAAGTCGGCTTTCCTGATGCTGAGCGGCTCTGCCTGCGCTCCCCTGAGGTGGAGGAGGTTCAAAGATCAAAGATGAAGCTTAAAAAAAAAAAAAAAAAAGGAAGGTGACCGACCGTACGAGGGCGTGCATGCGCGCGCCGCTCCCATTGCGCTTCGTCTATTTCGGACTTTCACTCTTTAAGTTTGTGTGACGTACGTGCCAACACGCACACACCGCTGGGACAAGTGTAGCTCGCGTTTGTGTGTTGTTGTTGTTGTGATGCAACACACCTTCGGAGGAAACACAGGTGGGATGTGTGACCGCTCAGTTTGCTAGAAGTTCAAGTTTGACTCACTCGGCTGGAAGAAAACAAACTGTTGAAGCGTTAAAGTTGTTCTGTCGCCCCCTGGCGGCAGAGCAGGACCACTGCAGGCAGAAATCAGGCCCTAATCCGTTTCAGCACTATACATCCCAACATTCCTTACATTAGATATTTTGCTGACAAAGTCAAGACCAATAGGTACTACTAAAGTTTAAAGCAAGATTCTAATGAAATGAGTTGGACTTAACCAGTGTTGTATAAAGTACCACAAAGTGATACTTGAGTAAAAGTATGAGTATCTTACCATAAAATTACTTTGGTAAAAGTTAAAGTCTCTTTAAGGAATATTACTTGAGAAAAAGTATCTGATATTTTAAAATGAGAAGTTAGATTTTCTGTAATGACATTTATTAGGAGGTGACCTCCCCCCGAAAAAATGCAGAAATGACTGTCTTATTAAAATATCCTGATGCATCTCAGTAATCCAGGTAGAAGAATCAAAAAAGAAAAAATAAGTAGGTCCCCTGGATGGGCTCTTCTTTAGTGAAAAGTTTTTATCTCTCCTCCAACACTTCTTCAGTCTGAGGAGTTTCAGGTGAACTCAGCCTTATAAGCACTGCCTCAACATGGTGGAAATAAAGGTTGGTCACATGCAAAAAAAGGGCCATCAGCCAAACAATAGGCTTGATTGGCTCTATTGTTCACAGAGGGTCCATCACCTGACTATCATTGGGGCCCTTATTCACACCTTTTGCTCACATGATGCTGAGTCATACTTGCAATAACAGCGTTTTATGAAGAGGACAACTGGACACAAAGGCCTCCACCTCTGTTTAATGGTGGACGGTTTTTCTTCACAAAAATGGCTTCCTTTACCTCTTTCCTTTCTCAAACCAACGTTCCTCTCTATCAAGGATGAGAACATCTTCATCCTTGAAGGAGTGACTGTTGGCCTGTAGATGAGTGTAAACTGCAGAGTCCCGGCCTGATGATGTTGCTCATCTGTGCTGGATCATTATTTATGAAAAGTGGCGGTTTTGTTTCTCCGATGTATCACAGTCCTCCAGACACTTAACAGCATATACAACATTACTTTGTTTTTTGCCGGGGAACTGGATCTTTGGGGTGAACTAATCTTTGTTGTAACGCGTTTTGGGGTTTGAAAGCCATTGGGACGTCATGTTTAGAGAATAACCGTCTCAGTTTCTCTGAAACTCTCGCCACAAATGGAATGACGACTGGTTTGAAGTCTTCATTTTCACCTGGTTGTTGGCTGTTTTCCTGTTTGGGTTTCTTGTCGGCTTTCACAAAAGCCCAGTTAGGATAACCACACTGCTCCAGGGCCTGTCTTGTGTGGGACTTTTCTTTCTCCCTGGCTCCTGGGTTTGTGGGGACAGTGTCTGCTCTGTGGTACAGCGTCCTGATAACTCCTAACTTGTGTTCCAGTGGGTGATGGGAATCAAAACGCTAATACTGGTCTGCTGTTAAGGACATCAGAGCTCTCTTTGGTGGCTAAGCTTGATTAGCTGTGGGAACAAATAAAATAAGTACAAAAACAATTTCAAATTTTCCCCATATTTTAATAGTAATTTCACAATGACAAACATAAAACAAAATTCACAATCTAACAAAATTTCTGTCTGTGAAAACAAATTAAAGCTGCTCCAAATTTGAAATCTGAAAAATGATTTAAATCATGAAAAAAAGTAACTTTATGAATGTGATACATGCATGAAGCCAACCATCAAAGTCTGAACTCTGTGCAAAACATAAATATTTCATATCAAACTCTGTTAAACATTACTTTACAACATACGACTTCAGAAATATTTAGTTTTGTTCTCAATCCTATTATTATCAGGATTAGAGTGAAACTTGTTTTCCATTCAATATTTAAGCTGTATTAAAGCTGCATTGGCACGTTTCAGAGCTTAGATTATTTTAAAGTGCGTGTATGCTTCATTCCAGTAAAAAAAAAAAAATCAGAGTAACAGAGATAATCTGAATACTTTCTCCCTGTCCGTTTTAACAGTAGAACGTCCAGAAAAGATGCTTTACAAACAAGATTCAGAAAAAAAAATTGTTACTCATTAAATGTTTGACAAGTTTTAGAAACTATCTACAAAAACCAGGCTTCAGTTCAGTACACATCCATCAGCGTTGTGACTGAGAGGGACTGGGACAGCTCTGCAGCACTGGTGGGCTGCCAGGCTTCAAAACGCACAGTTCTGTTTCGTGAAACCATCAGGAAGCCGTTAGAGCTGAACCGTCCCGGGACGTGTCCCACATCCAGCCAGACGAAAGGAGCCACAGAGTCAGAGTGAAGGACGACCGTGAAGCCAGACTGGTCCTCCTGCACCTTCGCCTGCAAAAAAAGAAAAACACACACACACACACACACACATACATGAACATTAGACCCAACGTGAGCAGGAATAGTGCTCAGCAAAACTCGTGTCCAACAAAAGGAGGAGATATTCTGCTCAAAAATGTATTTGGACAAGACAGAGCAAGCTTGAACCAACACTGAAAATAAAAAAAGGACCAAAAAGGGAAATAAAAAACAGGAATTTTTCACTAAGAAGGTAGAACATATTTAATCTGTGTGAATTACTGAGCTCAGTTTGTGCTAATATAGAGCTGCAGTCATGATGTCATCAGTCTGAGTCTGAGTTACGCTTAGGGCCTTGGAGGATGGATATAGTTCACCTGTTGGATTTTTTACTTTTATATTTAGAATTAGTTCACAAAACGTTTTACTGCCATTAAGCTTTGTTAATCTGGAGTGCAATTGCAGAATTATTACTTAAAATAAATTAGAAATCTTGAAAGCTATGTAGCTAGCTGTCTGATTAATTTTACACACAATTAAAATACAAACTATGTTTGGGTGGGAGCAGGAGGCGTTTCTGATTTATTAGACCGAACTTTACTTTATTTATTTTTTAACAATACAACCTGTGGGGAGGGAGAAGAAAAGATGACAACTTGGGCACCAATAACTGATTAAAAGTAACGTAGCATATATATCTTTCACAGAAAACATGCAGCAAATTGTAACAAACGTGTTGATATTGATTTAGGTAATTAATGTCCGCCCCACTAATATTTATGCTCACGTGCCGCTAGGTGAGGCTTTTATTTTGAAGGCAAGCGGAAGTCTATCTGTAGCACCCAGAGTGTCTCCATTGGAGATTTTCATTCATGTCGTAGACTGAATTTCTGCAGGATTTCTTTAGATCTTCTCTGCTCATTGACTTCATGTGTGTGAAATGAATTGAGCTGAAGTAATTACTGTGATGTTGGGTCTCTGAAGGCCCTGAGCGTCTTTAGGGGAGCAGAGAAAGTGGTAGTTGGTGGGACCCTGCTGGACGCTGCGCTCGTCCTCCAGGTGGAAGCTGAGCAGGCAGGTGAGGCGGCTGCAGCGTCCACATCCTGCCAGCAAGGAAGCCACGGGCTGTTTGTAGACGGCCGCCGCGCTGCCGCCCGACACCAGCAGCTGCTCCGACGTCCGGGTGCAGACTGAGTCCAGGTCAGACCAGGAGTGCACGTTCACCTGAGCCACAAAAATTAAAGGGACTGGATAAGAAGCCGACCATTTTATACCTGAGTTTTAGACTAAGATCGAGAAAGTTGTAGCCGTTTTCATCAAACTTTAAACAAGAGTGCATGTTGTGAATGACTCTCAGCGACTACCACAGCAAATTGTAGCTCAACATCTGCATCATAACCTGAATTATAGTCATTTTTGTGTGTTATTTGTCTCGTTAGCCTGAAAATTTGACTCAAATTAAGTTAAATTATCTGCCAGTGGAGTAAGAAAAATTTACTTGCTAAGATTCTTGAAATA
>JAUBOC010000002.1:785392-806009 GCA_032275365.1 Anablepsoides cearensis
TGACACAATCAGTTCTTGTTTAGTAAATCAGTCTCAAAACAAGATCTAAAAGATTTTTTTGGCTGGATATAAGATTTAAAAACTTGGTTAGACTGACGTTTTTTGCAGTGTGCTGCATTAAAGTTAAGAAAACACAACTTTTAAATGAGCTTACTAACATGTTTGTACATTTTCTTTTATTTGCTCAGTGTTTTACTTGATTTGGATTTTTTTAATTCAATGAAATCTTAAAAAAAAAAAAAAAAAAAAGAACAGATTTAATATTGTACTAAAATTATAAAAAAAAAAAAAAAAGAAATCAGATCGAAGACACAAGGAGAGCTTATCAGATTAGGGCTGCCCTGATTAGTCGACTAGTCAACAAATAATTTAATAGTCAATGTCGTTTTTTTTCTTAACTTTATTTTTTTTTATATATGCAATCCTTCAAGCAATGTTAAACCTTTATTTTTAATAAATCGTGTTTACATTTTATAAACTCACTACAGCTCTAAGCTTGAGGTCATGACTCAGGTCAGAGACAGCATAGATGAAAAACGTGTCGTCATCTTCAAAACCAACAGGAAGGACTGAAGCAAAGAAGTTCTGTGCAAAATAATGCAACATTTTCCACTTTCCACCGAACTCTGTACAGAGAGAGATAAGACCTGAGTGATTAATTTACAACTAATTTAAACACTTTTATAACAATCATACAAACTACACAGACTTGTGGAACAAGAAGTAACAAACAGACCAGAGATCAGCCTAAAAATGTGTTCAGAGTGAGTTTACCCACCGACTGATGACCAGGAGGGGCCCTGCCAGATGTCATTGAGCTGCCAGTAGAGCGCACCCAGAGTGTGACCTTTCCCCTCGATGATTTCACTCCGACTCCGTCGATAAAACTCAGTTTGAGCCTTCACGCACTGGGCCTGCATGACCTGAACAATCGTGATAATCAGCTGTGTTTACGAGCAAGCTGAAATGTTGCCAAGCTGTGAACTCTGTGACTCGACGGGATGAAGGAGAACGCCAGCTGTTGGTCTAAATGTTCCTGAGGTTTCAGATTTATCTTTTAATAAATTTAAGAATATCTCGCAGATTTTTATGAAAATCACCAGGAATCATTCATTAGGATGCATTTAAAAATGATTCAGAAGTGCACTTTGTGTATTTGTCCAAACAAGAACTTGACCAGAGATTCAGATTGTTGCTCTCTGTAGGACCACGGTGGAGCGTACCATGTGATGGGAGTGTGGTTTACCTGAGTGATGTAGAGAGTGTCTGTAAATCTCCTCAGGGGATCTGTGGAGTTGGGTAAGTTGAAGTGCAGAGCAGCCTGCTGCAGCATCTGCTGGTTTCCACCCTCGTGATGTTGACGATGGGAGGTGAAGTTACTGTCGTAGCTCCAGTCTTCTGGCACAGAAACCTTCAGAGTACAGAAAAACAACAAGACAGAAAAACTTAAAAAGACTTTTATTCAGCTCTGTTGTGTGATTGCATTATTTAGGTCCTAAATTACATTATAAAGAAAATCATTTTCCATTTATTTTACACCCTTTTATTTCAGAAACAGAAGGAAAAATCAAATATCTGAATACTTCAGCAAGTAATGGGTGAGGGGGACTATCTTTTAGGCTATGTCCACCATCTTGAAAACCGCCATATTTAATCAAAGTCCAATTTTTCTAACGAGAACTAGCATGTCAAAGAAAATGAATTATCTCAGAAATAGATTGCTGTAGTAAAAAGTGCGTAACCTCTTGTGGTTTAAAAGTTATCGACACAGAAAGTTTTATTGTTCGTCACAGGTACCTGAAGATGGAACCGATGTGTTTATAACTTTTGAACTGCACATGATTGAAGCAATCCATTTCTGACAACTCTGGTCTTCTTTGATATGTTAAATGAACCCATTCTCACTGGAAAAATTGGCCTTTAATTCAATATGGCAGCTTTCAGGATGGCAGCCATGTTCTGGACATAACCTAAAAGATGGAACCCCTCACCCATTTACTTGCTGGGGGTGCTTAGATATTAAACTTTCCCTTTTTCTTTCTGGAATAAAAGTGTGTCCTGAGACTTCTGACTCACCCTGTACAGCACTAAATGCAACATTTTGCTTGACCGTAAGGATTTGCATGAAATGAACCTGTAACATCTATTTACCAGCTGCAGGGTGGAGAAAGAAGGCCAGGACTGGAAGCCATATTCAGAGGCGAAGCGGGTCCGAGGAAAAGTCCTCCAGTCCCAGCAGTCGAGGGTGTAGCTGTAGAAGTGGACGTCTCCGAAGTGACAGTCATACGGGTTCTCTGCCACCCACCCCTCCTGCTCAGATTCTGCTCCGTTAGTCGGACTGGAGACAAGAAACGGACGACTCTGGTCCTCCTGAGGCAGATCCTGTGTTTTATACTCAGGTTTCTACAGGAGTTTACCGCAAACTTACTGCAAGTAAAATCTAAATCAAACCTCTTGGACAATCTTCTTAATGTTGTTCACATACAGCTCCACATAGTCTTTTATATATGTAGGCTTCTGGGACGCTGGGATGTTGAACCAGTTGGTCGCCAGAGCAGCTTCATTTTCATTGTTCCCGCTCCAAATTATAATGGAGGGATGAGACTTCAGGCGCTGGACCTGAAGGGCAAAAATAATGAGAAAAAAAGAAATAAGAAAGAAAGAAAAGACACTGGAGAGTAGTGGTTTTTATGATATAGTTCCCACTATTTTGGTTGTCATTTAGAAAATCCAAATACAGTGACCCCCCCCTCACCTGCTGGATGACCTCCTCCCTCACTGTCTGAATAAAGTCGTCCTCTGTGGGATACATGGCACAGGCAAACATGAAGTCCTGCCAAACCTAAAGATACACATTTTAACACTGTGAGCAGCCATCTGTTCACAAATATGTTTATGAGTCATACTCCATCAAAACCACACAGCCTTCACTCCAAAAATCACCCTACTGTTTCTCATTTTACTTTAGTCTTTAACACTTTAAACTAACCATGATTTTTTTTTTTTTAATATTTAGCAGGGACAGTGCACCTTACCAATAATAAAACCCAAAACTGACCCAGAACAAACAAATGCAAGACTTCATATAAAACAGAAGTAAACAAAATAAAGAGCCGGAGATCAGGAAGCAATGGTGTGTATTTATATTTAGCTTCATTAAATAAAATTTTAAACTGCAGATTAATTTTTAAGTCTTCAGCTGAGAAACATTATTTAAAAACAGTCAGCAGCAGCAAATATCAGAACAACATGTTCTGCATGAGCCGTTTGACTTGTACTAGATGAAAACTGTACGCAGTTTGACCGCATTGTGATAAACACCAGGATTCATGTTTGCTTTTGCAAATCAATAAAGTGTCATTTCAGTTACCACGATCCCCAGCTCATCACAGATGTGGTAGAACAGATCCTGCTCGTACACGCCACCTCCCCAGACTCTGAGGGCGTTCATGTTAGCGTCTGCTGCCGACTGGAGCAAGTTTCTTAAACTGACACAAAAAATAAAATAACACAAACAGAAAACTTTTAAACAAGCATTAAACAAAGAGAAGCTCATAGAAGTTATTTTTTTATTTCAGGTATGGAAAAATGCACCAAAGCTTGAAATATTGCAACTGGACTTTATCAAGTCCCTCCGGACCCCAAAGCTCTTTACACTACAGTCATTCACACACTGATGGTGGTAAGCTACACTGTAGCCACAGCTGCCCTGGGCAGACTGACAGAGGCGGGGCTGCCATGCACCGGCTCCCCTAACCACTCGGCCACAGCCCCCAAATGTTGATCCAGCTTTCACACTTTAGCTTCCCTTTTTACATTTCATGCAATCTAACTTTGCCCTTTTTGCCATTTAAACATCTGAAGGTTCAGCTCATTCAGGGGAAGAGTGCTATGACTTTTGTAGATTTTATACTTTCCAAAATATATATCATTATTTAGAAACAATTTCTTCAGCGACATACATTGAGATCTCTTAAATTCATTCAAACTATGGGTCTCTTTGAAATCTTCAGCTAGGTGCCCTGTTTTTGTCTTCTTATGCTAATTTCAGGTTTTGCTACTGATCTCAACTCTAACCTATTGGCTAGACTTTTGCTACTTTTAGCTTCAACTTAACCTTTTGATACTTTAATCTAGACTTTTGCTACATTTATGTTTAAGGGTTTTGCTATTTTTGCTTTTAGCTAGTGTGTAGCTTCTTTCAGTTTTCAGCTAGCATTTGCTTGTTTTATAATTTTGCTATTATTGCTTTTTAGCTAGCAATTGGCTACTTTAGACATTTAGCTAACCTAGTGTTTTGCTTCTTTTAGCTTAAATAACTCAGTTTTAGCTTTTTCAGCACATTTCAGCAAAGTTATTAAGCATTTTTATATTAGTACTTCCATCACTCAAAACAAGAGCATTAAATATTTTAGTGATCAGTTCACTAAAGTCAACTCACACAGCAGGATTTACTCGGTCCTGGAAGGAGTCCGCTGGGATCCAGTTGGAGCCTTTGAGAAAAACTGTTTTCCCGTTTATGCGAAAATAAAAGCTCAGCCCGGGAGATCCAGTAATTGGCTCCTGGATCAGATCCACGGTGCGAAAATACACCTGTCGGAACAAAATGTTATCAATTAAAATGACTGGAAAACAACTGACTAAAAATTACAGAGAAAATAAAACAGGCTTAAGTAAGAAATCCTTAATTATGTTACTTTAACACACATTTTGCTGTTTACATTAGTTTTTGTTTTGTTTTACTGCAATTTTCCAGACGTAGAACATTCTTTCAAAAAAAAAGATTTTTTGTTCTCACAAAACCTGACCTTGGACTCTGAGCTCAGGATTAAAGCTTCGTCCAGAAATCCTCTGACAGTGAGATGGTAAAAAGGTTGACTGCCGTGTCCTCTGGGCCACCAGAGTTTCATCTTGCTGCTCTGGAAAACAAAATCACAAACAATAAATGATTTTTATATTGCTGACATTGGAGTATGCTTGAGTTTCTGTTGGACTGGAGTGCTTCCTGCACCTCGCTGATATGCAAGGTGAAGTTGTACTTCCTTCTTCCCTGCAGAAATTGCATCTGGACGGTTTGCTCTGAGTCCAGCTCCAGTAAAGAGAGCTGAACTTGAACACTGGTGGCCTGAACTGCATCAACAAGCAGCTCAACCTGCAGCCTCCACCGTGTTGATGTGAAGTCTGAACACACAGATGCAGAGGAATCAGAACATAAAAGAAATCTAAACAGTTAGAGGGGAAAATGCAATAATTCTGAGGATATACACAAATACCAGCACTTATTGTTTTAAAGCTACAAGAATACACAAAACTTTAAAAAAATTCTAAATTCAAGATGTCCCACTAGAAAAATAAGGTTGTTTTATTTATTGAGCTATTGCACAACACATAACTGAATAATGCAACACTTTTTTAATCAGACGAGAAATGTTCCAGGAGTCCTTCAAAAAACTGCTAATAGCTGAAAACATCCTCTATTTCCGTGGATAGGTAAAAAAAAAAAAAAAAGTCAGATCTGATGGAACGTACCGTACAGAGGAAGAGAAGACAGCTGGATGAGCTGCAGGACATCAAACGCCTCCAGTCGAACATCCTTCCACAGGCCCACAGTGGGAAACGAAGGTCCCCAGTCCCAACTGAAAGAGCTCTGCTCCTACAGAAACAAAGATTTTATTTAAGTAGCTGAAAAAAAGGAAAAACATCCTACTTAAATGTGAAACTATTCATCCTATAGCCTAACACTATTTGAATTTTTACATTTTTGATTAAATTTAATTGATTAAAATATGTTTTAATATTCCTTCACATTCAAAATGATGTAAATAGAAAAGAGATCTTGATCTCAATGGGCTCTATCTGGTTAAATAAAGGTGATTGATTGATTAATATTCAGATGCAAGGTAAAAATGTTACTGCTTTTCATACAAAAAAAAAAGTGTATTTGGCTTACCTTTCGTATAAAATTGACGTGACACTCCCCCTTCTGGACATCTGGTGGACACTCGGGGGGCACTCTGTAGGACGAATGAGCTCTGCTCCTCTCAGAGGCATAAAGAACCGGAGACAACAAACCAACTTCCAGCACATTTTCACCGTCCTTCAGCAGATCACTGACTGAGAAGTCCTACTCACCAGAAACACGCTACGTTAAAGATGGTTCACTGACATTAAATTAAAAAAATGCACATTGTGAACGTTTTTTTAAAGACACACATATTTACGAAACATGTTATCCGTCTTCCCGATGGTGATCCCATTAAGAGAGATGGAGGCAACAGTGTCCACACCATCAAAAACCACAAGCACTTTCTTCTTGAGCCTGTGATGCAGAGAAAATAGAAGTGAGTAGATCACCTCCAGGCTACTAAAACTTATCTAAAACAAAAACACACATCAACATACTGACCTTACTTGGGGAGACACAGTAAATGTAGTCGTGTACGTCCAATTGTCAAGTGCAATCCATCGGTATGATAAATCATTAAACCTGAAATATGGGTCCTAGAAAACAAATGTGACATTTTCAGCTCCAGTTTATTTCTACTTTCTAAATAAAGATTAATCAGTTAATCTGAACACAATAAAAAATTGTATGCAGCGTTATGTAACGCACATTATTTTTGTCCATAGGATGAAACAACAATGATTTTTCAGTTCATTAGCACACATAGAAGATGTAATTTACATATAAAAAAGGCACATAAAATAATAAATGGAGACAAATGGGTTTTTGGCTGAACATGAGAAAATCCAACCCTTTTGGAGCTCTATAAATCAGGCAGTCTCCACTTCATTCAGAGTTAAAATGAATCACAAAGTTGTAATTTAAATGTCTGAACTGTCATTTTGATATCTTCTACAGCTTTTAGACAGGTTTATGTTTTATGATGATTTCTACCAAATGTCCTACTGAAAGTTGATGATATCACTTATGTGATGTTTTCAAATGTTTTGCAAACTATTCTTTCTTCCCCAATTTTTTTTTTGGTACATACAAATTATACATCAAAGTGTATTCATCCAATGAATTACCTCACGTGACGCTAATATACAAATTACAGGGTTTTTTTTCTAAAACCTCCACAAAATACAAACCGAGTATGGCCAAACTTATAGAGTTTAATAATATTTTAGCTCACAATAGTCTCTTCAAAAACTGTAACTGAATGGTGTTATTAACTTCTTCAAAAGGAGCGTTATCACAGATCCTTCCTCCCAGCTGCTGTCAGACTCTATAACCAGGCTTCATTTTTAGACTGCATGTCTGCCTTCCTTGGCAGTCAGAGACAGACAGAGGGGTGTGGTTACCATTGGGATCCTAAGGCAGTGTTTTTCAACCCTGGTCCTCCTCAAGGCACACTGTCCTGCACGTTTTAGATGTTTCTCTGCTTTAACACAGCTGATTTCAGTTGATAACTAATTAGCAGGCTTTTGATGAACTGCAATCACCTGAATAAGGTGTGTCAAAGCAGGGGCACCTATAAAACATGCAGACAGCATTTCTTTTTTGTTCTTTTTTACATGAAAAATGTTGCTACTTTTGAAAAGTAGCTGATTTTTGTAGTTTTTGATAAATATATTTATATTTGAAGAATAGGTTAAATGTTGTCGAATTGAAGTGAGACAGCAGTCAGTGTCCTCACTTGTTCCTACCTGGATGTATTGTTGTTGCAGCAGAGCTGAGTGAACACAGCCAGGCACCTGTGCTGCCAGCGACACCGACCCATTGGAGCTCGTCAGCCTCCATTTGCCGTTCAAAGTTAGCTCCAGGTGCTGCGAGGATAATGGAGAACATTCCGATAAAACTCCAAAAAACAAACAGAACAAAACACAAAGAAACGATTTCAAACGCTGCGTCATGAGTAGCGGTGTTGTGGGTGCATCGTAAGTACACGAATCCGATTTAAGTCTTGTTTTATTGCGTTATTCTTCCCCCTAAACTGAGTTGTATTTAAGTTATTTCCTTGTTTGTCACGTGAGCCACTCGTGACAGCATCGCGCACTCCTTTTCGGTTAGCCGGACGATGATCCGGGTTAGGGAGGAGTTTCTCTTGAGGCGTTCGGAACAAACTCCTCCCACCCGACTGGCCAATTCGTGAACCGGGTTACAAATGGTGCGTAACCAGTCAGCTGATAGCAGGGGAGGCATTTGGCGCGGGAAAAAAAAAAAGAAAACAAAACGTCATGAATGATTTATTTTAAATTCAAAAGCTTAAAGAAATGTGTAAGCATTTAAACTATAAATTATAAGGACAGTGAATGCTGGAAAAATTTAAGTCAAACAGATCACGATCAGAAGAGTGCTTCTTCATCACACACTACCCGTTTCAGCTGTGATCTGCAATCCGTTTGGTTTGACATCTGGCAACATTATTTTTGCATCAGGGGCGGGGTTCTGTCATTCGTGCAGTTCCAGGTCCAAACACTAGAGGCGATAATGAGTCAAAGCATGAATCCTCAACAAAATGTGATCAGGAAAACTCTTCAAATGATGACTGGACTCACATTTATGTATTTTATCTATATACACAATAAAAATACATAAAATTGGTAAGAATTCAGTGTTTTTTTTTTATTTGCGTTTCATTGAGGATTTGAACGTGTGACAGGTTAAATCGACCTTTTGCAAATAAATCCCGTGAAGGCCATAATGGACATTGTGATGGAGGGGAATATTGAATGAAATGACTGTTTCCCCAAGTTGTTTTAGCATAACTATGGATGTTTTAGGTTGAGTGCTTAAACTTTTAGGGCACTTCATATTCATACAGTTTTGTGTGAGAAACTTTTTCAGATGGAACAGATTTGATGAGGTCCCACTGCTAGTTGGCACATTTTATAGCAAACTGAAAGCTGAAGTTAAGCCCGAACCATGTCCACCCCATTGAATTGCAATAAAATGCTTACTTAGATTTTCTTTTTGGTATAACCCACATTTTAAAACTATCGGGGAAGTCAAACTCATTTTCACTGAGGGCCACATGAGCGTTACGGTGGCACTCAAAGGGCAAGCTGAATGAACTTTGACATTTCATGTTGAACTTTGACTAAACAGTGTTTTAACATGTCCTCCTTTAAACACTGATCAGAACTAAGTGTATGACTGATCTGAAATACAAAAACCTTTTACAAGTTGGCACAAGTTGTTTAAAACCAAGTGACAGGGCCTTTGGTAACCATAAATCATGTCATTTCAATACATTAAAGAACAAATTGTAACGTATGGTTGAAGTAACTTTATTGAAGGAAAAACTAAAAAGAAAGCCACAAGTTGATCATCAACCATCAGCTTTGTATCAATGTTTTAGGGCTACAAGATTTGTGTTCAAGTGGGCATAAAAACTAACTGCTCATCTACTGGCTTCTAAATAACAAAACAAAAACAAAAAAAAAAAAAAAAAAAAAAAAAATTTATTGGGAACCAAATTTGTGTTTTTTCCAACGGTTCAACCTTACAATCCACTTTATTTGCAGAAACATCAGATATAATAGCCTACCTGTATTAACATGCATAAAATACAACATTGAAGTTCTTATATTTTGTTTCCTTAATGATATATACTGCTGTGCTTCTCTGTACACACTTTGAGGAATAAGATACATTTCTTTCATTAAATAACAGATTCCTATACTATTTATCAGAACATACTGATACCAGTCAATGAGGCAGAGGAACCAGTTAGTTATCTTCACTCAATTTTTCCTTTATCCAATTTTAGATCAAATGCAGTAGTTATGCCAATTTGAAACCAAATCATTAAAATGCATGCTTTGCTTCAAGTGCTCTTGGAAATCCAGTTTACAGAGGAGAAAGTAACAAATCAGCCGATAAGACAAACTGGATCGCTATAAATGTGATTAGACACAGTCCCAGGAGTCTGAAGTGTGCAGACTAAAATAATTGAATTATCAATTTGTGGTTGAGAGCTTTAAGCAGCACACTCGAGCTGTGTTGAACCATTTTTAACTTAAAAAAAAAGGAGTTGCAATTTTACAGAAACTGGTATGACCTAGAGAAACAAAAAACATGAACAAAAGAAAATAAAACACTATCTTTATAAGCACACAGGTGGAATAAAAAACAAAACAGGGTAAGATGCATTGATTAAACAAAAATAAAAGTGAAGAAAAAACAAAATCCCATAATTTTAAGTTTGAACCAGCAACATTTTCCACCTGCTTTCCAACCAATGCAATCACATTGCGTACTTTTGTGTCCATTCTTTTGCCATTTTGATGTATCTGCAATGAAATAAAAGTCACTGTATTAGTATCAGCATGAAACTCTTTCATGCTCACAAATACATGTAAAAATCAAGATTTCTCAAAGCACATGCACCCGTTTCTAGTTTCAGATTTTAAAGCAAAATCGGCTTCTTGATAAATGTTCTAAAAAACAAAGTAATAGGAAATGCAGGATTTTCTTCTTTTCTCTTTAAACGTCAAGCAATAGTCATCAACACCAATAAGTTATCGGCCTTGTTTACATGCAAATGTATTACCAATTTGAGTTTAAGCTAAATGCGTTTTCAGTGAGATGCTAAAAATCCACCAGGAAAGACAAATTATGACCCAGGCTGGCAAAACTGAGAAACAGGCTGCAGTGCAAAAACAGTGAAAATATCAATCTTTTGGAATTCAGATTTGCATAAAAACAAAGTTTAAAATGAATTATTAATCATCAAAATGAAGTATAATCTACCTTTTAAAATCAACATTTAACAGGCATGTCTTCAGAAACATTTCACTTACAACCCTCCTTTTTTAAATTGACCATTTTTCTTTGTCATCTTCCATAACACCAGGAACTCCCTTTGTAAAATGTGTAGCCTCGATGTGAAGGTTTTAGAATATACAGATTTGATTATCAATAAAATATCAATAAAAATTGAGAATAAAAAAAAATAGGTTGTTTATAGGTGATAGAGAAAATTTCAACAAACTAGTTTAGGAGCTTTTAGGGGAGAAAATTTTAAAATATTAGAATATTCCTCATTGTATAGATCACAAATGTTTGTTTTTACATATTTTATGCCTCTATATTGATCCTTAATTTATAGCATGTACAACATTTACTGTCTATAGAAAAATTGTGGCAAATAGGAGTCCCAGAGATATTTAAAAAAGCAACCAAGTTTATATAAACAGCTGAAGAATGGTTTCCTGTCCTCACTAACCTGACTTTTGCTGGGTCAGTGTTGAAACATTTAACCAATTCAATGACTTAAAAACAGCAAAACACAAAAATCAAGATGCATGTTAGAGACTGAGGCAAAAGAATTTGAGCAAAAACCAACTGTTACTTTATATATATGCTGACAGAACATTTATTTTCCCTTCTCTGCAAGACAGATGCAAACCTCTGGTCAGGCCACCGAGACCGGAGCATCAAACACATCCAGCCTAATAACATCAGCCAAGATGCAGTGCTGGCTCGTGGCCTTACCCGCCTAAAGCATGGCATACTTTGTTGTCCACTCCTGAGCTAGTCTATTGTACCTAACAAAATGAAACCAGATTATTAATAGTATCCAGCTTAAGTAGTTTTTCCTAAACCAAATATTAAAAAAAGGGAAAAAGATAAATCATTGTTGATAAGGGTCCATAAAATGGGCTCGTTTCTTTTTAAAAAGGAGAAAAAAAACAACCGGTTATTTCCACATTCAGATGATTTTATCTCGTGTACTTACTTCTGACTATCTGTTTTGTAGATTCGTGCAATCTCTGGCACTAGTGGGTCGTCAGGATTTGGGTCACATAAGAGTGAGCAAATGGAGAGAAGAACTGAAAGAAAGAAACAATTTAAAAACACTGATCTTTACAATAAACCAACCAAAACTGTTTAGGTGTCTATACAACTAACTGTACCTTTAGAAATAGTGAGTGCAGGAGACCACTGCGATCTGAGAATATCCAGACAGATACTGCCGTTACTGTTAATATTTGGGTGGTAAATTCTTGTTGTGAATGCAACCTGAGAGAAAGGAAGAGGATAAAAACAAATTAAAGTTAGATAAACGATAGATAAAGCTGTCATACAACATGTCAGTGTGGCATAATTCAAATTCCATTTCACAAAACAGCGTGGCCATCAAGTTCTTGAATGACAAGATTGTTTTTTCCCCCCCATCCCCTCTTCTACGCAATTTTCCAGGCAGAAAAACAAGCTCAAAGCTAGTTTGCATGTTTCGTTTACCAGACTAGTTTGCATTTTAAAATAGACACTTTGTTGCAAGAAATATTTTCATAGCCATATTCACACAAGCAGGAAAATGGGAGAAACATCGACTCACCTTGGGTGGTTTGAAAGGGTAGTCTGTTGGAAAATGAATTGTCAAGAAGAAAACTCCCCCCTGATATGGACTGTCACTCTGAAATAAGAACATAAGCACAATTTAGGGAGAAAAAAAAAAAAAAAGTACTTACACATATTGACCACAGCTTTCATTTTCAAGTCCAATTTGGACCTTTACCCCACAAATATTTTTATTAACGCAAGTAACAACGTCATCCAACTTTATGGCTTAATTATTAGTCCCATAAAATACTTACAGGTCCCATGATTGTGGCTTGCCAGTGAAACACTGCAGAGAACAGAAAGTAAATGTTAAAAAATGGTGAAAGGTCAAAAGGTATGTGATCTGACAGGAACTGAACAGCTAAACTGTCCTTATGGCTTCCCGGCAGCACCCATTTGTGCTTCATCTATTGCTTTTATGGTTTGACTATACTTTGTTTAAAAAAAAAAAAAAGGCAGTTCAATTCTAAACTACATCTACTGTCTGAAAACGTTTTCAGAAATGTAAAAAATGCCAACACTTACTGTCATCACCCACTGGGCCAGCAGAGCACTGGGCTGGAGGGTCACGAGCCAGGTCATTAAGTTCCTGTAATGAGAAGTTCAAAACATTTAAGTTGTATGCATTTCTGTTATCTTAATAAAAAACAAAAGTGACGTAAAAGTCTTTATTCTCAGAATGAATGCCACAAGATATACTCGACACCCTGCTACCCTCTTTCAATTGCAACTCTGCACCAGGGCAGGGTCATGTGCCACCCTATTATTGCCATAGTAAACAGCAAAATTAGACCTTATGCATATTTAGTTTACTATTGCTTGTTATTTATAGGTGCACGGCTATTTCTGAACAAGGTGGAGACATTGCTCCACCCTGGCCTTCCCTCATACACCATTTCACAAACAAGTTCAGATATTTCCTTGAAGGAAGATTCCAGAGTGAAGAAATAGAGACTGTGACCAACACTAAATGTTTTCTTGTAGACAATATTCCCTCAATAAATTGTCAGGTTAGACACGATTCAAAATGTGAATCTACTTAAAAAGAAAATATACTGTTGCATTCCAACAAAATTATCATCTACTTTTAAAGCCAAATCCAGCGATATGAGTCATGGGTTCTGGTAACCACTAAAAAGTAAAAGGGAATAATTTCCTGTACTCTACTTATTAATTAGGCAGAAAACATTATGTGCCTTGACTGTAGAAGCAAGAACATTTGGAATCAAGCCGTATCTTTTCGATAAAACTGAGCCTAAAAATGCTAACATTCAAAGCTAACAAGTTGTATCATGTTTGACAAGTTAACGCTGGCCTGTATTAAATCATTGTTCGGTAAAAGTAATATAAACTGCAGTCACTTTTGGAAAAACTAAACCCATCAAATGGATTTGTCGCACTTCAAAATAAAAAAAGGTGAAGTTGACGCTTCCTCGAACACGCTTCGCCGCCTGGTTTTACAGGATATGGTGGTTGCATTGTGGAATGCTAGCCCGGCAAGCTAACTCTGTTAGCTTTCGTTTCTACGATGTTATCTTACCTTGTGAATCCTTTTCAGAGCCATCCTCTCTTGGTGTTCTCGTCTTCAACGTGAACGTCGTCCAATCCAACTGCTAAAGGGGGCAGCAGTGATATGCCAGGGTGATTTAGTTCTTTTAAAGAATCGAGGCCGGGTCAACTCGACGGCCTTCCTTTCTCTCGCTAGCGCAGTTAGCTTGCTAGCTAGCGTGCTAAAACTACGTACGCAGAAGAAGCGCTAACAAGCCAAACTCAACGCACTTTTTCGACTACTAATGTCGCGCAGTTTCAGCAGCCGTGTGTGAGATTCTTCGTGTCTACTCTTGAGGTTGAGTAAATGCGTATATCACGTTGGGTATCTTGGTCGACTGCTGTCGTCTCCTTTTGGTTTCGGTCGAAGTCGTTAGGTAACTAGCAGCGGCTGTCTACATATGTGTGAAGCTTATGACGTGAAGGCGGTGTTAGCCGCTGAGTGACGCGGCGGATATGATGGCAG
Source organism: Anablepsoides cearensis (assembly GCA_032275365.1). Classification (NCBI taxonomy): domain Eukaryota; kingdom Metazoa; phylum Chordata; class Actinopteri; order Cyprinodontiformes; family Rivulidae; genus Anablepsoides; species Anablepsoides cearensis. The sequence goes on from JAUBOC010000002.1 coordinate 799,705, forward strand.
ATTGGTTACAGCCTGCTGGAAGAAAAAAAGATGACAGGCAAGCCCTAACTTCACACCCTGTAACTACTACTCTAAACAAGTGGACAGAGTGTACCAATGTTTTCAGGGAACTGTCTAACATGAACAGAGTTCCCAGACAAAGCACCGTGACCTCTGAAATTCTCAGGAGCTGTGATAGCATGTCATTTTTTTAATGGAGGACATTTGAACATCTGAGGAAATATTTATGACTGAAATTGCTTTATGATTCCAGACTCATTTGGTAAGAACTTTTAGACATTGTTAACGGCAAAATCTCTCCAGACCTAACCTGTTTTTTTTTTTCTGTTTTTTTTTTTATTGCTCAAAGATTTTGCTCTGAAATTGAACAAATTCTTAAAATTGAGAGAGAGAGAGAGAGAGAGAGAGAGAGAGAGAGAGAGAGAGAGAGAGAGAGAGAGAGAGAGAGAGAGAGAGAGAGATAAAAGGTTATTGTATTTCTTTTAATAAGTATGTTTATATTTGACCGATTTTACTACTTTGTTCAGGGGTTGTCTACGAGCACAGCATTGTGGGTGGGGGTCAGAGGTTATCTGATAAAAAATCTCCTTAAAGCACTAAAGCACTAATAGGGGAACTATAAACTCATAATCAAAGCCATTCCTAAAGCCTCTTATGTTTAATTGCAGGTTCACTGGCTTATTCAAGTATTGTTCCATGTTTACCACAATTATTAATTGGAAATTATTCTCTCAAAGATTCCAAGTTTTCCAATAAGATTATCCGGCACACTTTTGATAATATTATCTATCCCACCCTGCCGTTTAAAAATTCTATCCGTCAAAATTTTTCACAACAATCAATCCATAAATTACGTACTAAATACCTCAAATTTCCAATTGCACCAAAAGCCAAAGAAATCCACTTGAAAACTGTAAACGGAATATATCCATCTAATTATTTTATTCATCAGAGGTTTGGTATTGAAACAAATAATTGTGCTTTTTGTGATAATACTGAAACAACAGAACATTTATTATTTCATTGCATGTATGTTGAAGCATTATGGTCTGATATGTTTGACTGGTTATTTCCCAAAATTCCCTGTCTCCAAATGTTCTCTGAAAAAAATATAATTTCTGGACTTCTTATGGACAATAACAACAGTGACTTTCTCATCAACACTATTATCATTCTGGGGAAATTTTTCATCTATAAAGCTAAATATCTTAAGATTAAACCAAATTTTTTATTATTTTCACAATGACTTTATTTTGTACCGCAATTCTCTTAATATGATGCAAACTAAACATTGCTGCAATCTGTGCTCTTTAATTGAAGAGTACGATTTAACATCAAAACCCTAGCCTTTTGTTTATTCTGTTTTTTTATCTTTATTTGCACCCATCCTTTTCTCTTATATGCAAGTTTTTTTTAAAAAATATGCCTTATTGTTTGTACATTGTTCTATTATGTGTATTGTTCTTTGTTGTTTAATAAAAAAAACTAATAGGGGAACTAATTTCCTGATTAGTGCTTTTGCTTATTTTAAAATCTATTAGCACTTGCTAAATTTAGAAGCACTAACTGAGGTCTGTATGATGTTATTGATCAACGTTAATGTTAATAGCTGAGGGTGAAAGCTGTCACACATTTTGTTTATATGTGTGTCACTTATCCAACTGGTGACAATAGATTAATAAAATAAACTCAAATACACTTGTGGAATATCACTGATAAGTCTTAAGAAAGCAACATGGTAATATGTGACTCATGTTGTCTGTTGAATAATGTTCTTGGGTTGACTGGGTTATTTTAGTGCTTTAGAATTAGCTTTTGCCAAAACTATTAGTGCTTTAGAATTAGGGGACCTAAATATTTGAGTTAGTGTTTTAGGGCTAGTGGAACAAATTTTTAGATTAGCGCTGCGCACCATTGGCTATTAAATTTTATGGATGCAAATGCTTTTTTTTTTCTTTTTTTTTTTACATTTATGAGGTTATTTTGTGAATTATGGCAGAGAAAACACTGAAATGTTGGAGCGCCAATGCACATAGGACTTGCGATGAGCAAGTGGTTTATAAGAAAGTACAATTTTAAGTTATTTGTAAAAATATGTTGTAATTTGTGACTATTTTTAACATGATTTTAATTAACATATGAATGTACCAATAAAGTATAATTACTGCTTTCATTATTGTTTAGTCTTTCAGTTCATTTTGAATTTTATTCTTCTTATCTGCTCTTACCCACATAGATGAACTGCCACGAGATATTCAAAATATTTGATTATTTCAGGCCCTACCAGTACTCACTACCTACTTTACTAAATGATCCAGTTGTTAGTTGGGACAACAAAAGTGCTACCAAAAGCTCAAAAAGCAGATTTATGAAAAATATATGAAAAAGCTTCTTACATCAGTTCTGTATAACAATGTAAATTTACAGGTTGGATTTGTTCAATTTCAAAGTAGTTTCCACAGTAACCTCATCATTTATATGACCCAGCCGCTTCACACATTTGTAACTACAAAATGCTCTATTATCTGTTTTTAAAAGGAGACTGAGAGAAAAGGTTTGAGAACCACTGGTGAAGTGGTATCTAAGAGCAATCCCTATCTCAGATTGACTGATACAGTTAAAAAAAATCAAGTTAGCCATTGAGGCTAACGGCAATACTTGGCAGTTTTAGACATAAGCATAAATATGGTGTAGTGGTAGCTGAGAGTAATGCCCAATACTCTTGAACACTACACATTGAGACTTATAAACTGCTGGCATCAGCCTATTTTGTCTGTGAGCAACATATATTTGAGTAGATAAATTTGTGAATATTAGTCCCCGAGCATACATCTAAAACTGATTACCTTTGTGGAGTCAACCTTATGCAAGATGGCCACCATAGTAGCTATGTTGGCAAATAAAATGCCTTGGGAGGCGAGCCTGGGAAGGACTCAAGACACGCTGGAGAGACTCTGGGAAACTGAGAATTTTCCTGGAAGAGGCTGCTGTGGGAAGAGATGTCTGGGTCTCTCTGCACATTCTGCTACCCCCACAATCTGTATATATCAACAAATTTGATCTAAACACTTAGAAATTATCCTCCGTCTCTTTAAGAACCTCCTACTGTTTCAGACACTCCCACTTCAGCATGTCCTCACAACAATGCTTCTTGGGAGGGGTGTTCTGTGAGGCAGGAGCTCGGCTGCAGACTGAGCTCCAGGGAGGAGCTATGTACAAACAGGCGGTGCTTTGTACCAGCAAGCGTTTCAGTAGCTCCACATGGCTTTAAGGATTTTTTGAACATGTATAAATGAGTCAAAGCAACACTCTGGGTCTGTTTTTGATGTTGGAACAATATAACATGATATAAAGCTCAAAGTCACTTTCACCTTCCCTTCAATCCCCGGCAGCTCTGACCTGCCGACACAAATTCTGCCCTGTTTGAAACCATTTCGAATAAAATTTTAGCTATTATCATGTATTGGAATAAACTGAACATTTTAGAAAATATCTCCCGAACCACTGGATGCATTTGCAAGTATTCATTGGCTATAAGTGAATAACTTTCAGAGTCAACTCCATTTAAGATGACCACCACAGCCAAATGACTTTAGGAAACACAAAAATAGCCACATCTCAATCAATTCGTCAAATATTCTGCTAAGATTTGTGATAGCAGTAGTTAGGACTGCACAATATATAAATCTTGTAATGGTGTTGATAATATTTTTAAATATTGCAATGATAGTATCAGGTGTGATATGTCTCTTTTTCTTTCCTCCCTTTTGAATCTGTACTTCCCACTCTGTGTGACCTTTAGGCAACTACATTTGTGTCTGGAGCTTTTGCTGCCGTGAGACTCTGTCCTACTGGATAAATATAGCATTAGCATGAAAAACACAACTTCAAATACATTAGTCAACAATTATCTCACACCCCAGCCAGTTCATTATGATATGAATACTGTGCACAATGGTATCGTGATGATATATTTGCAGTTTACTGTGCAACCCTAGTGGTAGTAGCTGAGTCATTCACAACACAAAGTGACATATTACAATAATACAAGATTGTGCACATTAATAAACAACTCCATACCTCTAAAATAATCTTAGTTTGTAACTCTGGCATTAAAGGCAGCGAGCAATATGCACGCTTCAAGAAATGCTAGGTCTTTATTTTACGAACCAACAACATTTAATCTTCAATGTCTTTTTAAAAGTGAACATTTTTGTATTATCTCTTCATTACATTTATTTGAAACTATCAGCCTTGAAACAAAATACACAAATTTGCATCTTAGATGATTTATTTTTTCTTAGTTGTAAATATTTACTGCCATAATAAATCTTTAATTACAACCTTAACTGTTTGAGAAAAGTTCATTTTCCTACAATTACCTGGACACAACAAAATATTATATTCATGTGCTTCCACTGACATTTCAAACCTAATATTTCTCATTTTACCCTTTTGTAATTATCACATGCTTATTTTATTATTTTATAGGTAGTAATTTTTAAACCCTGAAAACCCACCATGTTTCTACATGTTAATATGGGTTTAATCAACTTACTAAACAACAAATGTGACATCACAAAAACCTTCAGCAGCTGTAATATACAGCAGAAAATTTGTGTATTTGTAAACATTAAATTAAAGCTTCTGGATTTTAACTTAAAGCTTTTTTAAACCTTAAATTATTTTAATGAAATAAGAAAAAGGGGGCTAAAACGTTGCCTCAGACAGAACAATGTCACAACTACAAATATCCAGTCGTCTTACCTGAAGGCTACAACAATTAGACTAAATCTGCATCACAACACTGTCTGATTTGTTTATGTTTCAGTAAAGAAGTAAAAGCTCAGCATTTAACACTGACAAAAAATGGCAAAACAAAAAATTTGATAAACAAATAGGAATCCTGAATATCGATTCAAGAGGATTTCTTTATGGTTCATGATTGTTATTCATTCTGACTTTTAGTTTTTACGAGCCAACACTGGTTCAATATTCAGACACGGTTTTGTTGACGCGAAGCACATTCGTTACAATGTCTGGGAATAGATTAAAAATATATATATATTATTGTCATTTTTATATATTTGTTCACATACAGAAGGCAAATTTTGTTTCTTATTTTGGAGAGAACCCATTTTAAAGCCATCAAGGCACTGACGCAGGGCAGTCAGTCATCGGTATCTGTTCTGAGGAAAACTGATAGATCTGTGGGTCACTTTTGATGTCTGAGTTTGAAGACGTGCAGCAAAGATTGTTCGAAGAGTCCGTGGAGAGTTCGGAGTTTCCATTAAAGGATCCAGCAGGTGTGCTATCAACAAGGTTAACTGCACCTGAGACAGCCTGTTGATCTTTGTCTGTATTGTTTGCCCCTGGTGGATAAACATGGTGACAGGGTTTAGGTGTCCTATCGTGATTAGAAAGGGGGGGAACATTTTTGAACCCTAGTAATTCTGGGTTAGACTGGACGTCTCCAGTGTTTTCACTCACATCGGAGTCATTTCCATTCACCTCCCCGTGGCCGTGCATGTTCACAGGAGACGTTTGTGTAATGTGGGAACTAGGCAGGTCCTCTGCAGACACTGGGCCGACAAACTGAAAGTCTCCACTGGAGCTGAAACCGTTACTTAGAGCGGCTTCTCCGTCTTCATCCGGTTCACCTTTACTGTCATCGTTCCCGAAGCGTTCCCTCTCGCCCCGCTGTGAGCTGGAGTCAGGAGTTACGTCATCACGCTGCGTCTCTGCCGCTGTGCCGTTGCCCATGTTCTGATGTCCGTCCGGATCCGGCCGTGCGTCTCTCTGAGCTGCAGCTGCCGGGTCCATCCCGTCCCCTGAAGCCTGACCCGGTGGTACCGGTCTGACCGTCTGGTGACACATGGGGCACGTTTCCTGCACGTACAGCCACTTGCGGAGGCAGTTGTCGTGGAAGAAATGACCACAGTATGTAATCACAGCTGAGCTCATTTCCTGCAAAGAGACACAGAACTGCGTTAAAGTTTCTCACTGATTTCTCACTCAGTGCTCATTTTCTTATTTTAAATTATTTCTAACTGTGCTTAGTTTTACACTTTTCATCCATAATCTAGCTTCATAAGCCACAGAGCTCCAACTTCAGCACACTTTAAACAACAATCACCTGTTTACTAATGTTGGGACTGAAAGAAAATGTCTCATTGGTTTATATGAGAGGAAGATGAGTCAGGCAGGAAAAACAGGAAGAACGTGTCTCACATACAGGTGCTGGTCATAAAATTAGAATATCATGAAAAAGTAGATTTATTTCAGTAATTCCATTTAAAAAGTGA